>JARJLF010000113.1:0-402438 GCA_029378395.1 Mycena leptocephala
TCCTCACCGCTACGGAAGTCCAAACCGGTGCGTTTATCATTGAGCCTTAATTCTTGTCGTTTTGATGTTTTCAACGAAAGGTTGGGTGTGATTTGATTATTTGTAGGTCGTCTCAGGACATTATAAATGTGGGTCATAATTTTGGATCCTCCAACGATCGATGCACAACTGAGACGTCTCACAGAGCCATTTAACATGGACCCAAGGACGCCGACCGAAAAATTAGTGTGAATCCTCCTCCGCAGTGCCGCCGACCCCTTGAGCGCTGAAGACCTTTATGTTATCAAGTCGCCTCCTATAAATCCCTGCCTGATTATTAATGACGGATCTTAATGGCGGTACACCGCGATCCCAACTGTCAAAATGTCTTACTCTCCCCTGAACGCTGGTCTACACTAGCCTAGGCCGTTCTACAGTCGTGCTATTTATCCCGACACGGTCCCTCTGCGGCCCATCGCTCTCTCCGTCCATTCGAAAGGGCTTTTCCCGCCCGCTCCTCCCGAAATCTCACCCAGTAAGTTTACATCGTTTGCTTCCATTCAGTTGACTGACGTGTACAAGGTCATTCGTTTTAATCCATATTTCAATGTATTCGCCTTCCCTGGCTTCCTCGGACGGAAACTCGCGGCATTCCTCGACTTGCTCCTGCGGCCGAGGTATAGACTCGCCTGACTCGTTGTATCGTACAACGACCAGAGCGTCATCTGGGTCGACATCCGGTTAGTGTTCTATCCCTCGGTGCAACCAGTCGTTGAATGTAAGCGGGCACAGATTTCGGTTCGCAGCCTTCCAAGATGCGGTATGGAGGGCGGGGCGGGGCAGGGTCGCGTCCACGAACCCTACCACCACGACCTCCTATCGCTGAGGGCGAAAAACTTACGCCAGTTGTCAGTGACAGTCTGGTACGTTCTCTGTTCCTGGAAATCATGTAATTGTGTCCTGACCCGCGATGTAGCCTCAATCACAATCAGCAAATTTCAAGACGAAGTGGCTCAATCGGGTCGCCTCCTCAGATGCTCTTGAGGACAATCCGCCAGCGACTCCCGTGTCTTCACTTGCAGGGCGGCGCGGTGCCACCAATGTTCCTCCCCCGCTTATTCTGCGTGCCGCCTCGCCGCAGATTGTCTCTGGCCTTACTCCCCCGCTGTCGGCATTGTCCACCACAAGCAACTCCACCGCGACGGACAGTGAATTTTCCCCCACACCACGCTCTCCCTACTTCTATTTCGACGAGGCATTCGACTCGCGTCATGTCCGGGGTGATTCACCGCTACCCTCGCCAGCTGCTTCCGGCACAATGTCGCGCTCCCTGCGCCGCCTTGCCTCTCGCACACAAGAGTTCTTCTCCAGGGATCCATTCCACAAGGCACCACCACCCACCCCCACGTCGCCCACGCATGGACTCGTACCGCCCCCTCCGCTGACGTCGCCGTCCGTTACGTCGGTTGCCACTTCGGAATGGTTCGACACACCCGACTCGGTGGAAACGGATGAGTTCCTGATATATCCCACCCCGCTCCGCCTCCTGCCCCGATCGTCGTCGAGCTTCCCTTATCTGAGAGGCGTGCCCGCTCTGCCTCAGTCGTCACCATCACCGGCAAGACACGGTCGCGCAAACACAAAGGCGAACGGAGGCAGCGCGAGCCGCGGACGCACGGGGACTGGAATAGGGAAGACATGGGGGAGGTCATCGTGGCGTTGCGCATGCTCAAATGAGATGGTCTAGTCTAGCGTCGTCATTTTCTTCATTGGGTTTTGGGACTATTTTATTTGGCGAGCTTGTTAATCTACGGGTAGATGTGAGGGAATATAATAATTCAGAGTGTCTTGCTTTCTTTGCACTCCCTCCGAGCAAGTTGGCTGAAGAACTAAGACTAGATGAAGCCATCGACGCCGATTTCCTTTTTAGGAAAGCTTAAAGCACAAATTGCATTACTCTGTTATACGCCTTTAGATACGCCTGATAATGAATGTAGGTATAAATAATGTGCGGCGAATAACATTACAGTAGTAGGAGGGATGCGCAACGAGTCCAGTGCAGCCTTAAGGCTCCGGGTGCTCGTATGGCGGCGGTAGGTAGTTTGCGACATGCGCCTCGAGCGTCGCCAACCGCTGCTCGAGATATCGTTCACGAGCAGAGGTAGACGTGTCCGACGGTGAAGGGCTGTAGAAGGAGATAAGACGGTAGACGGCGTAAAGACCGTATCCCGTTCCCGATCCCGTTCCCTCTCAGCAAACTTGTCCGATGGCGACATGAGCGTGTCGATCCGCGAGAGGCCGGACTGCGTCGACTGCGAGGGCTGGCGGGAGACGTTATTCGACGGGCCAGGCTGCGAGTGCGCGTTCGTGTAGCCCATGTCCTCTGCCATAGCATCGTCAGTCTGGAACTCTGGATGACGCCGTGAGATGGTAACGAGGAGAACGTACGGGTCTTTTCGGCAGGGTATCGGCCCAGCGTCGCCACCGTGTCCACGAACGCTGGCGGTGCGTCGTGCCCGGCAGCACTCATGGTGACGAATGTACCCGTGCCTGCAGGCGCGTCGAGGGCAGTACCAGTGCTTGGGTCAATTGTGCCGCGTGCGCCTGCGGCAGTAGAGGCGCCAAGGGCACCGGCGCTGGGGGCAACAGCCGCTCCCGCGCTGGATGCGGTCGCGAATGTGCCTACCGCAAAGACGTTATCGGCCAAAGGCCCCTCAGGGGGCCGGTCGTCCACGAAGGGCTGCAGTACGGGATTGCCCCGGATACGGCGCATGTTAGGTGGCGCGGGGGGAAGCCCTGCAGCACGGCGCTCGTCGTCTTCGCGGGCGCGCTGTCGCTGCCTATGGCGGCGACAGATGAAGAGCAAAATCAATGTGAGCACCGCAAACACCAGCACACCGAGTACGGCGCCTACGATGGCGCCGACGTTGGTGTGACGGGCTTCCGAGGCCGCAGATTGTGGGACGGAGGTGCTTAAAGCACCGGAAAGGGTACTATGAACGGACAAGGGGTCAGTGCGGGTGGAGAGAAGCTGGCGGATGCATCTTACTCTGCTGATCTGGAAGCAGAGATTGAAAGTTAGGGAAGGTCGGCGGCACGGAGAGGACTTACGGAGAAGAGCTTGCGCTCAGCGTGGTAGGGCTAATGGGGGATCATGGTTAACTCAAAGGATGAGGACTTGTGCCAGAAATCACGGACGAGGATGATCTGGGTGATCTGTCAACGAGTGGCAATGGTGGGAGATGTGAAGGGACGCACGATGTTTTCGACTGACTAAGACTCGCGACCGTTCCACTGAGAGTTTGTTAACGCTATGGTGTCAGGGATACGGTAAAGGCGTACGAGTGCGTGCTATTCGAAGATCGGATATTTAGTATGACGATACCTGTATAAAACAAAAAAACTCACGAGGATGACGACTGGTGGCCTGCACTACACGAGAGAATAAAAGTCAGACCAGCTATGACCCTGAATAAAGCAGGCACGTACAGTCCTTGTCCGTCGGCGGTAGAGGGGGAGGATGTAGTGCTGCAAGGAAGTCATTGGAGACACCGGCGATCAGCTGTCAATAACACTGACGTTGTGGAAGAGCTTTGGGTCCTAGTTTGAACAGTTAGGTAAATAAAACATAGGGGCCGAAATGCACCACGCACGAGGTTCTGTGAGCAGGAAGAAATTGTGAATGAGCATGCCGCAAATTCGAAGCATGAGAACGCACGTCTGCGTCTTAGACTGGGGCGCCTGGGTGGTGCTGGAAGTGGTGGGCCTGCACTCTCTTCAATCGCACAATACGAGCCGAAAGGAAAAATATGCGCACTGCAAGTTTGGAGTAGGATCGTCCGTCCCGCTCGTCACGATAGCGTAGTCAAATAGGGCTGCTTGCACGCCGACGCCGGTCGACGGATCGATATTGAAGATCCAGTTCACAGTATGGGTTGCGTCCGCTGCGAGCCCAGTCGCGGAAAAGAAGAGGGCATTGTAAACGAAGCGCTCTGTACCCGTATAATGGTGGGTCGATTGGATACTTCCAAGGGTGAACGCGATGTCGGGCTGCGACTTCGCCTGGTCATGCCGAAAATATAAACCGCGGAGCCTAAGGGCCAGCAGGTTAGTTTCTAAGTGAAGAGAAAACGAAGCGGTACACACCAGTGAATGTGAAAGATCCGCCAGTCGTCTCCGAGGCACCCGTCCGATAGTTCCCGTCGTGCCAAGATGCATCGAAAGTCTGGGACGCGTCAGGCTTGGAGGCACAGCCGGCGCAAGGATTGGAGGCCGAAACAGCTGTCCATGAGCCAGTGAAAGTGAAAGCGGAGCTGGTGTCATCAACGGTCGTATTCGTGATGGCACCGTTCACAGAAGGCGCACAGAGTAAGAGCAGAAAGATAGCAAATATCAGTAGGTGCAGAAACGAATGTGGGGACCCCATGTCGGGGGCCTGCAGGCAGGCTGAAAACCACTGTGGGTGTAAGGGTCAAGAGAGCTCGCTGGTCCGCGAGTCTGCATCAATGGAGGGAAGAAGAACCAAATGGATCAAATGCGTCGCTAACCAGCGGTTATCAGCTGCAACTTCCTTTTTGAAATTGCGATTTTCCGGATATTCAGGGGCTCCTGTCTTGCGACCAAGTCCTCCTTTGCGCAAATCCATCGCATTAGAAAGAACTATCTGCCTGAGGAGAGGGCGACGATGCGTAATTCTCCCAATATTCACCGGAAGCAGAAACTTTGATGATCACTTGGGAACTTTGCGCAAGTGTGATTTGGGACAGTTTCGGGACCTCCATGCCGGAGGTCCAGACTGCACATTGGAGATGTGACGTACAGTTAAATACTGCCAGTGGCAGCGGACGGAGGATTCCAGGGATGAACGGAGATTTTGCTTTTGCAATATTATTAGGATAGGCCGTCGACGGAGCCCGGTGTGGGAACTACATATCTGGCCGCGGCGATGGAGCACGTCACGTACAAGGCAAATGAGATATCGGCGCAGGTTCAGCCGCAACATAAAAAATTACGCGACCGCATGGTGCGGCCTGCGCCGCGCTCAGAGTCTGCAGACTTGCCCAAGCCATGTCGCGGAGGCGCGCGCTGGTTACAGTCCCAAGAAACCACATCAGTGGAAACAAGCTGTGACTAGAACACCCATACTTCCTTCATAAGAAGGGAAAAGCGGCAATGCGGCGCGGAGAAAGGTTTCGGAGATCGAGTAAAGAAGACCGTCGGTACACCGCCACTGATACCATCATTCGTGTCCTCTTCAGGAACCACCATGACGTTTTGTTTCAGAACAGCTTAAGCGTTCAAACACCTCAAGCGCTCGCCAGCCACCATTCTCGAGCTCAAGCTTGGAATTCCTCCGCATCTATACTTTTCTCGGCGGCTTGTTGTGATGTCAGAAAATTCCGGGCGTCGGTATCATTTGGGCGGCATTCTCAGCAACAATTACTTCAAGTTTGAAACATTGTTACATTAGGTTACATTGACATTTGGTCTACAGAGCGGGTGTGATGGGATCATGACGGACGACGAGGTAGATCGCTTCCACCGCAAGCTGGACGGGTCAACTTTCCTGTGATACTTAACCTCCAGTCCTTCTCATATATGGACGAAATCGATGCTTGGTTGGAGCAGCTTGGTCAATGCAAGCAACTAACAGAGGTCGACGTCAAAAAACTCTGTGAAAAGGCAAGTTCCCTGCCCCACAGTCAGACTTTCACTCTCAGCTCTCGTTCAGACGACGGAGGTCTTGATGAGGGAGTCGAACGTCCAGCCCGTACGGAGTCCGGTGACGGTGTGCGGGGATATCCATGGCCAATTCGTGAGCCCGAAAATTTCGCAGCTCGGGTGCCGACCTTGATCCCTTCGCCCGCCCAGCACGACCTTTCAGAACTGTTCCGCATCGGCGGGAACTCGCCGGACACAAACTACCTCTTCATGGGGGACTACGTCGACCGCGGCTACCACTCCGTCGAGACTGTCACTCTGCTCATGGCCCTCAAGCTGCGCTATCCCGACCGTATCACCATTCTGCGCGGGAACCACGAGTCGCGGCAGATCACGCAAGTGTACGGCTTCTACGACGAATGCCTGCGCAAGTACGGCACCTCCACTGTCTGGCAGTCCTTCACCCAGCTCTTCGACTTTCTGCCCCTTACGGCATTAATTGAGAGCCAAGTCGGTTTTTCATTGCGGCGCTTGGTCGGGACTCCGTCTAACGATATATTACAGATTTTCTGTCTCCACGGCGGCCTCTCGCCTTCCATCGACACGCTCGATTATCTGCGGTCCCTCGATCGTGTACAGGAAGTCCCGCACGAGGGCCCCATGTGCGATTTACTGTGGTCAGACCCCGACGACCGCTCTGGTTGGGGCATATCTCCCCGCGGCGCGGGGTACACGTTCGGACAAGACATCTCAGAAGCGTGGAATCATCATAATGGGCTTGCTCTTGTCGCCCGGGCACACCAGTTGGTGATGGAGGGTGCGTCCCCATTCTTATGATGTGATATTATCACCTGAGCTTGTCATCAGGTTACTTCTGGGGCCACGATAGAAACGTGGTGACAATCTTCAGCGCGCCAAACTATTCCTACCGCTCAGGAAATCAAGCAGCGATCATGGAAATAGACGAGAATTTATCATACAGCTTGTGCGGTCTCATCACATTCTCAATTAGATGCGAGTGCTGATATCCCATAAGCCTACAATTCGATCCTGCTCCGCGTTCTGGAGAACCTCTCGTCCGGAGACGATTGCCGGATTACTTCCTTGTGCGTAGCTTCATTTGTGAATATAGGCAAACAAGGCTGACTTTGTCGAGCAGTGATATCGCACATACTGCGTTTACTCACCGCCACGACGATCTTTTTTCGTAGGATGCGTGTCCTAAAATGCGACTCGTCGGCCTGTCTTTACGCGATCCGACTCCATTATACCGACTCATTTCACTTACTCTCCTCAGCACGGACTATCAAAAACCATCATTGAATAATAAATAATTATTTTCTTCTTCCTCTTGTTGACCCAATTCAAATGCACGGGCTTGGTAATAATATGAAGGTTCGTTTCTATCGAAAGCGTTGTGGCTCATCCAGCCGAACACTTACGCTTAGCGCTCGTCTTTCGCCTAAACATCACATTTGAGCATCGAGAAAGACAAAAAAGCTTCAACACTAACCGCACTTTCCTTGTTTACACGCCCCCGGTCTTCGCCCTTCCCAGACGAATGACGAGATTCGACAGTACTCTTCTGGAGGTCTTCTGGGCTCCCCCCAGCCTTGTCAGCCTATTAATCGAAATCCGTCAGCGACAGCAGTGCACTCGGTAAGCTCGCACGTATACCTTCACCGACGCCTCGGACGAGCTCGCGAGCGGCTCGTTCCACCCCGGGGCATGCTCATGGGGCTCGGAGGTCTCGTCTTGTTTTCCTGCGAGGTTTCGGTGCTTCTCTCGTTCGAGGGTCTAGACCGGTACCGCTTTTAACATGTGGAGGGACACGGTTGGTCGGCTCACCTCTGGGTTGTTATCGTGCATTGTGCTAGGTAAAGAGAGAAGATCAGCAACCTCGCTCGAGCCAAGGGCGTTTGGTCTGACCTGGAGAATCTGCGCGTCTCGTGTTCATGCGTGTCACGGATACTGGCCCGGGAAGGGAAACGCGTACCTGGTGAATCGTGCGGTTGCGCGAGCGGCGCCAACCGCGGCGGAACGGGGCGAAATGGATATGAGAGAGTACATGGCGGATGAGAGCAAAGATGTGATTGTATTTCTTTTAGCTGTGACTCGCACTCCATAATGATGATGTCATGAATTAGCCGCGTCTGCTTGAAGGCATCATGTGATCGTGTCTTCACCATGAAAGCATCGCGCGAATATTAAATAAGGCTTGGTTCGAATTCGTTCTTGTTGCCCTTCTCAAGATACCCACTTATCGTCGGAATTTTTACCTCCTGAGTTATTTCCGTAGTCGGTTTAGGCCTGATACAGTACGTCGGTTCAATGACAACATGGGGCCTGAGTACAAACTTCAAAGAGTAATCATCCTTTAGTCTCTGATAAACAGACGCTATAACAAAATTTGAGCTCGTACCTCGCTTTGTTGTAGTCATGCATCATGTTTGCTCACGTCCAGTCTTTTATTCAATTAATCTATATGTTATAGAAGAGTTCTGAGTTAATCCATGGAGTTTTTTAGAGACCCGAGTCCTAAAGGTCAAGGCTGCCGCCAATCTGGAGCAGCACTCAAAGAATATAGTGCAAAGCGGGGTTCAACAAAACGAGATATTGTGATTCCTCCAGCTGATGCAGAGACCTTTGTGCGTTGCGGGTCCCGGCTGGATTCCACGGATCGCACACGTTTGGGGGACCACTTGTCTTCCGCAGGGGCCTCATCGACATGAGCACCGTACGCAACGAGAAGGTCATAAATTACTTTATGACCCTTTCTTGCTGCTACCTGCACCGCAGTGCCGAAATCCCCGCATTGCGTGTCGACCTTGGCACCGTTCTCGAGGAGAATCCGGACAATGTCGATATTGTCAGCGACTGAGGCCGAGTGTAGGGCACTGCCATACGACCCTCCTGATTTGTTGACATTGGCCCCGCTGCAAATGAGGAGACGAACTGTCTCCTTATGCCCACGAAATGCAGCGAGCTGTAGTGCTGGCCCAAGCGCACTCTCGCAGGCTAAATCAATCTCGGCACCGTGGTCGATGAGAAGACGGATGATGTCTGTATGCCCGCTAGCAGCGGCGGCGCTCAACGCGCTGGCATATCCTCGTTCATTCGAGGGGGGAGTTGCATCTGGATGGATGCCGATAGATAAGAAGAGTTCAACCATGTCGGTCAGTCCACCAAGTGCGGCCTGATGAAACTCCCGAACACCACTATCCTTGTTGATGAGGTGCTGGCAAATTTCATCCAAATGGAAGGCTGCAGCGAGCCACAGTCTGTCTGATGATTTGCGTCGCTTCTCATAGCTGTGCTTCCAGTTCCACAAATTCCACCATGCAGAAGAATTCCCAAGGAATTCCAAAATCACATCCTTGATCTCCGATTCTGGGCGACCGCGTGCATGCACTAGGCAGTATTCCACGGCATAATCCAAAAAGGAGTTTTGATAGAAGAGGTTGATAGTGTCATCCACTTTCTGCGAGAATGTGTCGAAGGACAGATATGTGATGCATGTCATCGTGATCTCTGTTGCCGCCCGAGGAAATGCCTTGGATTGCACTTGATCCAATAGGTTTGCATGGTGTAGTGAATAAGACGGATTCTCTTATCCGCCTTGTTAATCACGATCAGACCTACACAGACAGAGAGAATAGTGTCCATGTCCAGGAGATTATCACGGTCGAGTTTTTTGTTCCTCGCTCAACAGCGAGAGCCTCCCTGAGCTCAGAAGGCCGCAGGGGCCGTTTGGCATTGATAACCCAGGAAAGAGTGCACCATGCGAGTTGTTTGTCATCCTCGCTCTGTCGATTAATGCGCTCCACGATCTCGTCGTAGGTGCTCTTCAAGTCGCTTGGCAAATTGACCAGGGTATCGCGGACAGCTTTGACGGTATGCTTGGTTGCGAGGGAATCAATCTGGAGTTTCGCCAAAAGAAACCTAAGCAATCGAATGAGTTCGGTTTAAATTTGGGCAGATCAATACTAACATTCCGTCGCTTCGCCGAAGAATTATTTCCTCAATTTCCTCTCGCAACTCCGGAGAATTCTTGATGTGTCTCGATAGACGAGAAGATTTAAGGATTTCGGCATCTACGTATCGGAGAATGTCCTCCCCCTTCGCCCTGATTTCCAAGATTTCCAAGTCTTCAACAACGAGGTCGATGTTGAGGTGCGGTCGAGACGTTAACATCAGACTAACCGTCGATCCTAGAGACATGAGATAGCTGAGAAGGATACTGCGGTCTTGCTCCGGATATTCATCGAGTGCATCGACGATGATGAAGACATGAGAGAGCTGTGCAATCATGAGGGACAAGATGTAATCGACCTCCTCTATTGACGGCCGCGTGCCTTGCTCGGAGTGTTCGGCATATAAATCATAAGCAGCCGCGGGTAGGGGCCTCCCGAGTACGAGTTGTCGCCAAAGACCCGCCAAAATATTCGCCGGAGACTGTGCATGAGTTTCCTGGTGATTGAGATAAATCACTGCAACTGCGATCCTTTGCTTTTCCACGATTGCTCGCAGATTGTGGGTAATTATTGACCTGCTCCTTGGTCAGGTAATGTAGCAGCAAGAGTGTGAAGTACGCACGCAAGCACAGTCTTTCCAGCACCCGCTGAACAATTTTGTAAGAGTTGAAACACGAGTATCCAAAGACCCACTCACGCATCCCACGACACCACACCGTCTTCCGGTCCCTGATTTCCATTTCTTAAATAATTCATCCTCCAGGAGCCATTGACCTGTCCCGTGCTGCCGACTACTAAATATATCCGCTTGCCGCAAGAAGAAGTTGAGCGGCGAAAACCAGTCTATTAGTTTGGCCCGTTCTGCAGCTATTCGCTTGTGAGTGTGTGCAATGCATTGGTCCGCAGCAACTTACAATCGTAATAACGCTCTTGATTCCTCGCAACATCTCTCACGGATTTGGCGATATCTGCCCCGCCAATATGAGTGCTTGAGTAGTTTTCTTAAACGGAAGGAAACTCACAATTTCGATCTACCTGCTGTGCCTCAGTCGCATCTTGGAGGGTGGATAATACATCTGTGTCGCGGTCGTGTCAGAATGCTCCCTTGACTGTGTTCTTCGGGCACCTGCCTTGAGTGGAAACCCTAATACGAGTCAACAGGAGATATAAGTCGACGGTGAGATTACTGACCAGATATCCATCCCCAGCCGGGCCATGAGTAAACTCTTGGACCGCTCAATGGTGTTCAATGTCTCTTGGACGTCTTCCTTTTCCCACAGCGACCAAGTCATGCGATTGATGACTTTCGAGACACCTTCCGTCGGGTTCAGCTTCTTCGTCAACCCCTCCATCACCCCTTTCAGCTGCATCAGCGGCACTCCAAACTCTTGCAGGCCGCTCGTTAGCCCTGCATATTGGTTGCTCTTGACTCGTTTGTCGAGCTCTTTGACCAGCGGTGCGAGAGTTTGGATCTCAAGAAGTAGCCGCTTTTGGTCCTTCGGTGCATCGCGGAAGTTTATGATGTAACCTCGAGCTTTCGCCACCGTATCGACGAGCTGGAGGACACTAGCGACCAGCCCTACGATGTCCGCCATGAAGGAGTAGAAGAGAGAAAGCTGTATCACAGCCTTCACGAATTGCGGATCGCTAACTTCACACAGAGCGTCAATCACAAACAGAGGCGCCGACTCCGAGCCGCCGAGCCTCGTCGAACTGTCAAAATGAAAATGATGTCTTACTATGTATGTCTATCCCGAGAGTCGGGCCCAACCCATGCCCAAGCTTGAAGGATTCACCGGCTGAGAATAAAATAAGAAAGACCCACAATAGGCACAATGCATAAACCAGTAACAACACAAAATGCAAGAGAGAAAGTTTCGGTGGGTAAAGTACATTCTTCGCATCAGTCAGTATTCCGTAGATATACGCCCGGGCACCGGACGCAAGAAGGTGACGGCCACAAGAGCTCGACAACGCCAAGAGAAATGCGTAGGGCGAAGATAGTTGGGCCGCGATAAGGAACTGTTATGCTTTAAATTTGAACTACGAAAGCAGTGCGAGCGACCATTGGTCGAAGGTTGAAATCTTTGAATTTTCTCAACGGTCAAGTACTGTACCGGGACGGGAAATTTTAAGTGTACCGGGCAGCCGGGCAGCCTTCGAGGATTTACAGCTTTAAAAAACAGAGCTAAATATTTAATATAATGTGGATGAAAAATTTTAATTGACTACCTTGACTGAACCAATATTGGATCGGCATTTCGGCATTTCGGCATTTCGGCCAACCGGCGATCAAAGATTGCTCCCGCATATGTGCCTTCTTTCACATCTCACAACTCCTTCTGGGGCGACCTTCTGCCAAATTGACATCTAAAACGACCAAAACCTGGCTCCGATTTACCAAAATCCAATCTTTCTAGCCTCCCCGTCGCTGGGTCTGATTCCCAGTCGCTGGCATTATTTGCCTCGAATTGACCTAAGATAGTACATTGATCCCATCCTTCATCTCACGTCGATCAAAAAACCGGATTACGAGGCTTTCACTTCGCCTCCTGGTCGCAATGTCCACAAACCAGCCGTCCCCAGCTATCATGACATCGCCGGTGTTCAGTACGTTTGCGTTGTGTGCAGACTCGTCCGACAAAGGCCCATGACTTTCACCAGGATATGCTGTCCTCGTGGTGCTCTCAGTGGTCGTTCTCATGGGCGCAGGCGTGTGCTATAGGACTCGTGTGTATCAGCAGCGCCGTGGCATGCAAACCCTCGCCGGCGGCGCTATCCATGTCGGGACCCGGGCTTCTGCTCTCGCGCCCGACTGGGGCCCAAAGCCGACACTCTTTGACCTGTATCTGCAGGCGCCGAGAGAGAAGCCAGAGTCAGACTGGGATGAGATGATGGTGCGTGTTCTACCCATCCCATTTATGACATTGCTCATTCATTCTTGCCATGAAGCCGATATCCGTCGCACGAGGTACACTTGACGCCTCCGGATCGTCCTCGTTGGCGCGGATTTCCCTAATGATAAGCATGCCCCTTTCCGAGCCTTTTGCGGCCCAAGAGCCTCTGCCCGACGACGAGCGGCACCTTCCGCACCTGGAAATCGGGCTCAAAGATGTTGAAGTCCTGCTGACGAATTCAAAAGAGCTACGATCCAACTCCGAATCTGAAGAGACGTCGAAAAACAAGAGATAGTAGGAGAATAATGGACCCACGTTGGGAAATGTACGTTTCATGATACGAATTATGATTAATATGTATAGATATGTGAGGAACATCTTTCATGGCATAGTTGGCCAATCGTGCTGTTTCATCGTTCACAGTCTGATCTCGAATTGTCATCCGACCGGAAAGATGGTCAAGGTTGGTGATGAGAGGATCTTCCAGTCTGCCAATCGAAGCAGGGTTTAGACACCGTGATGCCCACGGAGACATAGTAGAACCCGTTTTGAGGGCTGGCTTTGCCCAGTCTTGTGCCTGCAGAGACTGTTTTGCACGCCTTTGAAACAAATTGACTCGTAAAAATTAGCCGTCTCATTTAACTTAGGCTGCATCCTTATGCACATTACATCTGGCTTCCGATCACTGTAACTATGCTCAACTGCAGATGCGCCTGTGAGTCTCAATATGTTTCATGGCTTGAATCAACATTCAACCGTATTTCCACGAACTGCTGAGTGACGGTAGCACTTCCGTTGGCGAGAAACGGGCGAAAATATCCCGAAGTACTTGAACGCCATGTCCAGAGAAACGACGCAACCAGACTAGACAGCGTATTCTCTACCTCATGAATTGGTACGAATGCGGGGCGCCCATTCAGATCCACAGCAGGAGATCAAATTCTGGGCGAGAATCCGTTACCGTATGACGGTGTGCCGATCATAATCCACACTTACTGATCTGCGACTGACAGAAACGGAGCAGCCAGATCGACCTCAAGTTCCAAGAATATTGAATAAGCGGCCATGGTATCAAATACGTCGCCCACTAACAGGGAATGTATAATTCCGCGAACACATATCGTTAAATTCACGCAAAGCATCAACGAGGATATTTCCGGTGGATATTGGGCGTCGTCCAGATCGAGACCTTGGGGACCGATGATCATGCCGAAGTTGTGGGGATCTGTCCACCCATCTACCGTGGCATTTTGCGGAATCGCGGACCGAGAGAGCACTTGAAAAACTGGAGCGCAGAGATGGAGATGCGTACTCGCGATATAGGCCGCTTGGGAAGATGGAAAGCCATACCAGGTGGCAAAAAAGTGTTGTAAGCGTTGTCGTGGAGGAATTTCGTGTCATATTTCCTCCCAAACGTGGGAATGAGGCAATCAGGGTTCGATGTCGGAAATTCGGGATATAACCTGCGGTTGACCCAAGGTTGACCTGCAGCAGAAGACACAGAAAGTCGCTTTAAATAAAATAAATGGTTCCATCGTCGAACCATATGTCGGAGCGAGTTGGTTCGGCGGCATCTTTCACAGGATTCACCATTGTTTCTCTTTGTGGGTGGCATGCGGAACATTGAGCTCGGAGAGCTGGCCGATGGTCGAGGTCAAGGCCGAGGTGATGTGATCACTGTTTGTAACCATCAAGGTGATTGCCAAACATACGACACCGCGTCTTCTCCCCAACTGTCATGGACACTTCCGCAGAACTTGTCCGCAGTCCCGACTTCTGGTTCGAAGATGGCACAGTAGTTCTCCAAGTTGAGACCACCCTGTTCCGTGTCTATCGTGGTCTGTTGGCTTCACGATCGACGGTGTTCTGCGATACCTTCTCCATCCCACAACCCCCAGAATCGGAAAGAAACGAAATCGAAGGCTGCCCGGTGGTAGAACTCCATGACAAGGCGAAGGATTTCGTACGGTTTTTGAAGGCGCTCCATAACTACGGATATTGGCAAGCTTCCCTTTCTTACTTCGCTCGTTCCACTCTGAATTCATTCCGTCAGTAAAACTTGTCCTGTTTCTAATTTCGTGGAATTAAGTTCCATCCTCCGCTTGAGCGACAAATACGACGTGCCTGCCCTCCGCGACCCCATGATTTCTGTACTTCGGGATCTTTATCCGGACTCGTTCAGCAAATGGGAGGAACGGACAACACCTACAGGATATTCGGAGTACTATTTCGACCACGTCTATGCCCTTAACCTCGCGGTGAAGCTGAATCTCCTCCCATTCTTCCGCTCGTCATGTATCAAGTTTGCTGCCGTGTCGCCTTCGATTCCATTGTGGACGGCAAGGGGAGACTACGGATTGAAAACAAAGAATTTCGCAAAAAGTGCATCCTTGGGTATCCGCAGCTTCAGTTAATCCGCCGCACCACCCTGCTGCATTACCTCACCCATTCGGGAGGCGAAGAGAGTGTGCGACCACCCGTGCCTGCGACGCAGAACGACTTCGGTGGATAGGAATAGAATTGGCGGACGAAGAGATGGATCCACTTGCTGATGAAAATGAGGGCTTATGGGAGAACTTTTCAGTCTGTCCCTCATGTCTTGAACCTATTGCCAGGTAAGTGCAACGATCTTTCCGCCTACCAACGCCTCACATGGTTCCCCAGCGCCCGCACCTCCTTCTTAATCAATCATAGAACATCCCGCCGTACTCGGACATTGGTAATTTTCTTCGTTCACATAATTTTACCGTACACATCTGCTTTGGCTTCCTATTGTTATCTCCTAGAGGACCAGACCCGACAGAGTTTTGAATGTTTTGAATGCGAATTATAAGATACACAGGCAACGGCCTGGTTAAATTGATCCAGGTTCCATTATTCCTTCCGAGTCCAGGACGGAGATTGTGCTGTAGAGAATGAGAGCGTTGGCGCGCTCCCCCACGGCTGTATTCCCCGCTTTCAGGAGGCCGGGTTCTGTGGAGCGGATTAGTAGCAGATTCGGCGGCCGTTATTGTTCCTGGCTCTTACCTTAAAAATAAGCCGAGGAATTCGCACCTAATTTATGCTCCAATTAACCGGTGCGTAAATGTACGTAGACAACTGGACTGAAATTTCCTTAATGGGACACAGGTGTTAGAACCAGACCGAGCGTGATGCATTGATGGTCACATCCATGTCACAGAATTCGGCCTTCTGCATGCACCACCAAGGGTGAGCCAGTTTCCACTGCACCCCGGGACATTCTGTGTTAATCAAATCGGATGTCAGGAATGAGTTCTATGAAGAACCCTTTGGCCGTGCAAGAACTCATTGACTATTGTCTTGATTTCCTCCATGCTTCCGCTGCAGACTTGAAGCGATGTGCTCTCGTCAGCCATTGTTGGACAAAAACTGCCCAAATGCACCTTTTCAACCGCATTGTAATCGGATCCCCAGGATATTCCTATGGAGATTCGACATTTTTGGCCAGAGCCAAGACGCGATGCGGTCTTCTTTACGAGGTGCTGGCCAGCTCGCCTAGACTGCTTGGGTTTGTCGAATCGCTACAGATTCACCTCGATACAATACCACCCGACACTCTCAGTTCCTTCGCAAATCTGTCATTCACATGTCTGCGGCGGATTTTCGTTTCTGGTAACTGGATGCCTGCCTCGGCAATTATAATTCAAGAGCTTCTCAGCCTCGGAACACTAACTGCTATCTCTATTTCTGGGAACTTTACATCTTTAACGGCATTTACCAACGTTTTGGCGCGCTGCTCTATTAGCGTAACAAACGTTTCTTTCTGTAGTGTGCGGACCCCGCCCTCTGGCGTCCATACATCAGTCGAGGGACGCACTTCTGATAGAAGGATCGAGATCGACGCCCTTGACCTTTGGTGGTCCAGTGGTATCCACGACTGGCTCAATTCTCCTCAGTGCCCCTTTGACTTCTCGAACCTGAAACGTTTACGTTTGAATGAAAACACGTCCCTACCGCAATGGACTGCTTTTGCTCCCTCGATTCCAGGCGTCGAACATCTCCAGTTTCAGCCCCAAATGACTGTAAGTCCCTTTGAAACTTGGGCCTGGCTTCACTCAGCTAATGGTGGTACTCGCAGGGTCTGACAGCCATTGACCTGACGCCGTTCACAAACTTGAAATGCATCGAGATATTCATCGAATTCAGGGACGATGTCTCCGCAGCGTTGGAGACACTTTCGACGATACCCCACACGAATCGGATCCAGACGATTCGACTTCGTTTAACGCATACCAGTATCCCAAATCTCGAGTCAGGGACGGAAATTGACAAACAGCTTATTGCACTTCCCATGCCGCACCTCAGAGCGGTGGAGCTGGTGTACATATCAACTCCGCCTGCGACCGTGGCGGCAAACCTCCCACTCCTCAGCGCTCGAAAGATAGTACGGGTGCTTCACGGTGCTTCGGCGTATGATTGATTGATGTGCGCCTTTGTAAAATCTCGTAGAGCATTTCTGATTTTCAACAGTGGTTTTCGAACATGCCGCGGAGAAAAGTCGGGCAGGGGCTTCAAGTGGGTGGGCTTCCCACCCTCCACGCACCGTGCATCCGCACGGGCGCCCATTTCTCCGCTTCAGACCAGGGGCCGCGAAGCCGATTACGGCCTATAATGTGGTGCCCTTGCATGACGACATCCCACGAATAGATTTAATTATGCTGGAATACAGTAGCTGATGGCCGCTGAACGGTACCTGGAATCGCGTCCACACACGGTTTGGCATGAGACCCTGTGGGAGCCAACTATTATCAGATAGCGGCCCATCTGCGCGAACTCGATGCCCTGAGACGAAAAACTGTGAAACCATTACAAGATATAAACTTCGACTAAGGGCCGACAATTTTCGTCAGAATATTTGATCGTCCCAGACACAATACAGCAAGGAAGGTTAATTCTATGTAATCTCGACTGGTCGTGAAGTTTCGTAAAGTAGTAAGTAGAAAGTACAGTAGGCGTTACAATTCTAATTACTACATGCGCGAATTAAAATTAACTGATAAGGTAAAATAATGAACGACGTCGGTGGTGGACGAACGGGAAAGATGGATGAGGGCAGGACACGGACGCTGGTCGAAAATTCGCCACATCGGAGCTATCAATACTCCGATGTCTGTGTGGATTCTCTCCCTCGCCTTCGCAAGCCGTATGACGGCGTCATTGGCCGCCTCGCGACCCGGAGCTCGATACAGTCCCATTTGACATGGGGCTCGATGAGGTACTCCGGGCAGGCGAGTAGGCGGCCAGTGGGCGGGGGCGCGATATCCTGGCCACGCTGAGCACGGGAAGGACGATGTCCTCTGTATGTTGGGGTCGCACCAGCTTACGGGGGCCGGTGGAGGGGGGTGGGACAGAACGCGATCGCCGCCGACCAGTGCGGTCAGCCCGAGACTGTGGCTTCGGCGGGGGGAACACCAGCGAAGGTGGAATGGACCGCCAAGCATGTTAACGAGCTTGACCATTTTTCTACGTCGAGCCGCGTGGTCAGGATCGGAAGGTGGCGGGGAGGAAATTATAATGCTGAGAGAACGTGTGAGCACTTCGACGGAGTCCGTGGAAGAGTGGCTAGATGAATATGGACCCGCAGAGGGGAGGCCTGGGTCATGGTAAGGATAAGGCGCAACCGCGTAACAGAATTTAGGGAGCGACGGGATTCCTGCGAAAGGGAGAGTTTCGCCACAGAGGGTAATGGCTTTGAAGCGAAGGGTAATGGCTCCGAAGTCATTTTTTCTGACGAGTCGATGGAGGAAGTCGAGGAATGAGAGGAGACCGTGAATATGACGCCTTCCCGCTTCGAAGACCGGTGGTTGTTTCTCGATGACCTCTCAGCCAACGGCGGGACCAGGATTTCTATCGACGGCACATTTAAATGTGATGGACCCTCCAGATCGACGAGCAAAGGGGTGGTGCCCATGAGTGCCCCAAGTTTGTGGGCAGAACGTATCATGCGACTGCGTTCATGACCCGGGAGGAGGTTTGCGGTGGGGGCTTTGTGCCCATCGCGCAAGGCGAGGGGAGGGAACAAGAGATACGACAGGAGTGGATTGCCGAGTTGTCATGGGGATCAACAAATTTGATTCCAAAAATAGGAAAAACCGGAAGCAATCAGATCTGTACGAACTTAGAGTTTTTTTTCTATTGTGAAAAAAGAGAGATAGAGCGGCGACTCAGATAGGTTGGTTGTGGTCAGTGTGGTCAGCGAAACAATTTGGAAACAGCCACAAACACATCAACCTAACTTGGAACTAACCTCGTCCACGCCTCTAGATTCGACGAATACTAGCCCACTCTAGACTCTAGCTCAGCAAATACTCAGAAGACGACATTGGCGCTTAGAAAGAAGCTCACCGGCACCACGTCGCTTCATACTCTGGCTTTCGTCTTCGAATCTACGGCGGATGCTGACTGCGAAAGCCGACAATAATCATGAGACGCATCTGTGTGAGCAGTATCCCAAAGGAGGCTTCTTCTTCCAACTCTGATCGCTGATTCTTGACGTTTGCTTTCCAGAATGATTAGATGCAGGTTATCTTTCGGCACCGTATTGTTCTTAAGTTTCCTGTTCCTGACGGTCCCACTTATTCAAGGAATTCCCCTTTTCCCTGCGTCTTGGAAGTTCAGATAACATCACCATTTCCACTGCCGTCTATCTCTTCTTGCGCATTATAGGCCTTTCTGATACCGCACAGGCAACTCAGGCTCCCATGGTCCTCTCGTCGGCGTTTTAACACTGTCGTCATGTCCTGGACTACCGATTTCTGGTTTTGTTATACCGCCCCCATCAGGGGTTCCGTGACCGGAGCAACTGGAATTTACGTGTTGATCTTTATGATTTCAGTGTATCTTCCTCCAAGCGTATTTTCCAGGTTTCAAATTTCTTCGCACACGAAAGTAATCTTCGTGATCGGGCTTCATGAATCTTATCTGCTCCTGGTCCTTCCTAAATCAGGAACTCAGAGCAGTGCGTCTCGTCGGTGAACTCTAAAATTAGGCGGTTCCAGTATGTCGATTATTTCCCACAAACATCTGATACTGACAATTTACTGGCAATGTGACCACGGCATAGTTTTGTACCCAGGACCTGTAGCCGGCACAGAGAAGACGTAAAGCTGGAGGCACGGGTTGCGCATCAGCACCTTTACTCCCTGTCCGATCGTAAGTCGGGTTAATTCAAGGACAGCAAGTTAGGTCATGTTTATTCTTGCCGCTACTGACTGCATTATGATAATTGCAGAAATCCGGTTATCTGGTTAGATGATCCGCTCAGCGTGTCAACCCTGATTTCACACACCGGCCTAGGCTCTAATCTCTATCCACAGGAGCAAAAGGTATTCCTTGTTTCACGTAAGTCCTCGGCATTCGCTGTTCCTGATCTCAGCAAATTACATTTCCGCTAGCGCCGTGCGGTTCCTGAAGGGTGATTCTTTTGAACTTCTGCGCTTCTCCCCCGCCCAGTTTTTTTGCACGATATATGCGGTCGGCAGGGGTTGGAGTGTGAAGTCGCTCGCCCAGGACATTTCTGGCGATGTTCCGCGATCCTTCGAGTGGGTATGAATGACGATTCACGGGTATTGGTTTTTCACATCGCCATCTTTCTCATACATGCGCTTAAATTGGAATACTTCCCTTCTCTGCCGGAGCTTCGTTCCGTATGTGCTCTAATTCACAGAACGAAAAACGTTGACATGCTTTCTATCACATAGATTCGATATTTATACGATCCTACGTGCCGCCTCGTTGAACTGTCCGCCAAGAATAGGATCTCCGCGGCTCATTTATTTCCCCATAAATATGGAGCGTGACCTCTCTCCCTCCCTTTCCGTCTGGATCAGACCCTTAGCATGCCCCACGCAGAGTGTGCGTCCTTTGTTACTCACCCCGCTCTCCGTGCGTAAATCCCGTTCTTTGGATCGTCTGCACACTTATAAAGACCAGATATTCGGGATATTACGGATGCTCACCGAGTCCTGGAAGCTGTCCGACTGAATATTCTGCCGCTGATTAAACGGCGCCTTGTTGCACATGAACGTGCCCAGTTGCGGAGCGGCAATGTCTTTGTCTGGGAAGAATCAGAATATGAGGACGGCTTGGTGCGATGGACGGAGGGAAGACGATGGTGAATATGCGCGAGGATTCAATGCTCCCCCACTGCTGAAATTCTTCCAGGTCGCAAAGTAAGATGCGCGGAGACTGCCTTTTTTATGAAGAGAAAATCGGAACAACAGAGGCAGAGAAACAAGCCAAGGCGGTTCGACGGTTAGCCTTTCAGTCTTCCCTTATTGTGGATATCAACTGTATGCAATAAATAGCGCGATGAAGGCGTCCGACTCATCTGAACCTATTCCAATGCCTCCTAAGCGGAAGGACCGCCCCGCCAAAGTTGACGGTCTTATCAAGCAAACATATTCTGTAGCAGTTCAGATACCCGGCGCTCTGAGGACCAAGAAATGGCACGTCGTTGCCTACTACTCGGTACGATTTTTACCGCCCGGCTATCTCCTCTTTCTCATACACATAAAAGGCCCGCGACTCTTTTCTCCTTCCTGTGGTAGAAGATTACGACTACCTACGAAATATCCGAATTCCGGACGGCGTTTTCATCAGCAGTATCCGACCAGCCGGCGGAACCTTCGAATGGTTTCCTAGACCATATGCGATCCCGAGCAGTGGAAGCTCCTCCCCGACGCAGAGATCTGTCTCACCGGCCATTCGCCACAGCGAGCTAGAGTCGTGTTCAAACTTTCGGCCATCCCGGGGGGACGAGTCTTCCGTCGTACTGCCTGCTATTTATCCCGTTCCTTCACCTACCACTCTGCCCTCCTTGGCGTCGCTGGGGCACTTGTCGCCAAGAAATCCTGTCCTCCACAAACCATCTGCGAGAGATGGGCCATGCTATCACAGTTTTACTTGTTCGGATGACCGTCGCATTCTGGACAGGTTTCGTGTCGTAATTTAGCATGCCCTAATTGAACATAACTCTTTCAACCACTGGTCGTATGAGCTCTGAATGGACTAGAGTATTGTTAAGCTGTCGAATGATCTACACGCTTCTGTCAAGAAGTCCGAAACGATGACGAAGCTACGGCACAGGGTGTTCTGTCAAGCAATATGTGGCGTCGTCGGCTGTTCGCTGCCTGGGACGTTTTTTCCCGAGGCAGCTTCCAGTGTCTAAACGAAAGCATATCCCATGATCGACTTCCTATCTTCACTGAACTGCGTCCGGGTCGAAGACTAGAATCACTTGAAGTCGTGGTTTGGCCTCGTGGTATGACTTCGTGCTGGCCCGAACCTAAGAGCGAGAATTTTAACTCACGCCAAGAAAGTTTCTGGGCTCACAGAAACGTGGGATGGGAATTCTTTCGGGTTGTTGTTTCGTTGCGGGATCCGAAGACTTTTGTTGAACCATAACTGAGGCTGATCCGAAACCACCACGGACCCCATGATTGTAAAACGGAACCGCTACTCACAGCAATTCGTCTGGGTTATCAGTATTATCTGCGGCCTAAATCCGTTCACTCGGCTTAGTCTCCCGTTTTTTGAGTTTGACCCGGATGGTGTGAATTTTCAAGTTCAATTTCAAGTTGTGCCTACTTAAATCCATTCAGAGATCGCTGCCGCACATGTTGGAACTGGCAGAATACCCTCCATTCGAGATAACCCCCATGATAGCCCCACGCCCGTTCAGCGCTTGTAAAGTGGGTGGACGAGTCATGCTGTGTCGATTTTCCGGCGCAAGGCGAAGCAAGCGCACCATTCGACCGAATCTGGAGCCCGAAAGTAAGAGCCCGCTTAAATCCCATCACCAGCTTCTATCCAGCAACGCGAACCAAAGAATTTCAGATGTCAACATCAGAAGGCTCGAGTAAGATTTCGACAAACGTGGCTTTTCCTCCGCGCTTCTTTTGTCGAAACCATCAGCACGGCCCCAAAATCCATTATCCCTCATCTCTCCGAAGCTAGCCGTCCGTATGATCCGCATACGAACCGTGATTTGTCCATGGAGAGCAGTTCCAGCGTTAGAATGGATGTGCATGTTCGCCAGCCAGAACCTCGAGTTTCTGGCGCTTTTTAAACAGCTATATGGTCAGTGCAGCGTCGAACGATACGTATACAGTCGAACGAAAGTGAACATTGGGCACAGGCATGGAATCCAAGGCCAGATGGTGATTTGAGCCATAGCCCCGAGACTCGGAAGGATATACCACCAAAACACTACAAGCAATCGAATCCCACTGCAAAATGAGAGAATCTCTTCCAGATCATCATCATCAATGGTAGCCTTTGACCATTGTGGAAGGCAACGAACAAATGGCGAACGCGATCATGGTCGTAGACTTGAGATTGATTGGACCGCACCAGTTTCTGAAGAACAGGGGCACGGGACGAAACCACCCGGTTCTCCAGGTCGAATGAAGGTTCTGTTTTGATTGTTTCGATCCTGTTGCGAACCTGAATGACTGTTTTGCGAGGATGCAGCGCCTGCTGCGCGGCTCACCCGGGTCTGAGGACTCGATGTGAAACGAGGAGAAGGCTAGGTATGGATTGCGGATACAATTCTTTAGCGCTTTCAAAAATCTCGGTCCATTTCTCGCGGAAGAATCCCATGGCCATGACCGCAATTTAGTCAATTGACTGCTGACGAACACAGCCAGCAAGATATTTTGGAGCCGGGGCAAGGGCGGGGATGCAAATGGGCCGTCATTGAGATGCACATGCGGTAGACCTCGGTAGACGCGGAGTCCATGTCTTTGTAAGGTAAGTCTGAACGCGTTGATGATAGAGGCTCAGCGCTCATCGGCGGCGTACACAGCCGAGGCGTGGCTAAATCGGTCCACACGTAACTGTGCGGGAAACCACATGGCAAGCGATAGAGTCGAATCCAATTGGGGAGAAAATGCGGATGAGGGTGATTAGATATTCCCCAAGGGCTTGTGATAGAGCTGCGGATGGAATAGTTGTGAAAGTCCAGGATATACAGTAAGATCAAGGTCGTGTTAATACACCTTCCACCACCATCGCTTCATACGGGCCATGGTCGCAATCGTGCGCATCATCACGCGTATGTCAGGGGGGATGGGCACTGAGAAGTGAAGAGCGTCAGCGACAAGATTGAGCGAAATCGAATGATAATGGATGAGAACGTACTGGGCGGCTGAGACCAATCCCATGGGAGGAGCTCGTTTGTGAGGTTCCGGATGATGCGTTCGACCTTGATGAGGCAATGGGTTGTCAAAGCCAACTTAAAAAACCCACGGCGTGAGGAACTCACCTCCAGGAAAGGCGCAGGTACCGCGTCGACAACCTTGGCGTCTTCGCGATCGGCGGCGTGCCACAGCACATCGTCTGGGTGTCGCGGCCGCCACACCATGTGACCTGAAATTCCAAAGCGCATCAAGTTTCCAGTTGCAACAGCGGGTCCTAGGTCATAGTACACATCTTCTGGGCACGTTGTCTAAGATGATAGATAAAATCAACAACGCGGACGGGGCAAGAGATGAAACGATAGAAATCCAAGGCCCAGAGCAGAAGATAAAGGCACCCACGTTTTGAGGACGACTCCACCAAGACTCGACACCCCATGTATTCTGCAGAGCTGCTTGCGCCCCGAACACAGCGCGCTCGAACTCGCGCCAGCGGTTCTCGAGTACTGGAGCAAGGCGGCCGCGGTCATCGACGACAATCCCAGAGTTGGGGTCAAGTGGATTATACAAGAAAGCAGCGGAAATCCCCGGTCCAACCATGTTATAGTACGACTCTATGGCGAGGACACTTTGCGGGTTAGGGACGAATATAGGCGTGAGGGTGGTATTGATGGAAGCATAAATGGGAGGATGCAGTGGGTCCATTGAAGCTAACCAACAAGCTGTTCGGTATTTATGATGCTGGACCCATCGTTGGCAGTTGCGCGTCGTAGTAGACGACGGGAGGAGGGATGATTGCATCAGTGGCGATGCGTACACAGCCATCGGCGGCTCGTTCGGCGATGACCTTCTTTCTTGATTCTCGACCCATCCTCACAATTCAAGCGTATCGTTCGAACAGCATGGCTCTTTATCATTCACATCTGTACTAAGATCGACTAAAATACAGATTCTTCATCCGCTGTGTCTCATCTTTCGTTTGCGAGATGTTCGCGTTTATCCCTCGAACCCGGCGAGGAGCCCGTTCACAAAGCCGGGGTCTGCCTCACAGCTGATGCTCGCAATGGCGGTCTGCAGGTTGTTAATGTCCTGGTCGTCTGAGAAGTGCTCCGTCGCAAAGCCGCCGCTCTCGAAGTCGATCTGGCAGTCCGGCAGCCTAGGTCGTGATTAGATGAAATAATTCTGGCGAGAAGGATTGAATATTTGCTCACGGGAAGGACACGCAGTCGTTATCGACGTTCAGCTTCAAGGACTTGGGATTGCTGACGTTCGTGCACGCAGCGGGGTTGATTGCGGGGCCGGTCGGGTTGGAGGACGCGACGTTAAGGGGAGTGCATGTACCCGTAAGGTTGGGACCGGAGCATGCCTGGGGCACAAAGTCCTCGCGGGCGGCGATGGCCTGATTTTTCTGGGTGTGAGTAATAATATCATGCAATTTTGAAAATATTTTGACGCACAACGGGTGCACTGTGAACAGCGATTCCAGAGAAGGACAGGACGAAAGTGAGTGCGATCGACGCAGAGAAGAACATGATGATCAAATGAAAAAAAAAGTGGTGGTGAAGAAGGAGTGAAAAAGGGATGAAGAAAAAGAATGCGGTTTCTCCGCAGCTCGCCGGATTTATACACTTCGAATGCCAAGCAAGTTTGGACTGAATTGCGGTGCAAACTCACAACGAACATTTGATCTATGATCAAGCGTGTCCATCGACTCTCACCCTGCCAGCCAAGATGTCAACATCTCACCATAATGATCCGTTTAATTCTCGAGGTTGGCGGCATACACCGTATTGCACGGGTTCCATGGAGTCAACGTAGGAAAACACAAGTATTGAGAGCTCCGGTATGTACAGAGAGCATTTTTTTGTGGCGCTAAACTACGTTCGACAATGCTTCCTGATCATCGGCAGCCCCTGGTTGTTGAAGATCTGCGAGACATGATGGATCCGTAAAGAAGCGGCCATACGTGCACGTAACACGGCAACAGACCTCCACGCTCACGTATTGAGGTGCAGGTTACTGTTACAAGGACTCAGAGGCTTGCATTGTTGCTGCATGGTTTCTGAACTTCAAGCTTGCCACGTTTGAATTAAATATTCTAAATCGTAAGCTATTACTGAGCTATCTGTTTACTCGGAGCTAATGAGGATCCTTACAACCAGCTTTTCAGGGTGATCATGCAATCAGCCTATGTAATGGTTTCAATAAGACGGGAGCGACATTGAATTGTCTCGGAAGCTTGACAGTGGGCGCCCAGAATAAATCAAGAAGGATACGTAAGGCGGCAGTCTTAAACTCAATCCTTGCGCACTGTTTCAAGAAGTTCAAGAAACGACGCCTCGGTATTATACGGTCAAGAATCACACCGGTGATACCTAAATTTCGGCCATCTAACAATTGAATATAGAACTCAAAGTTTCGCATTACGAATTAAATTGAGTATCAACTCGCGTTTCCTTCCTGTCGAAATGCCCCGGTGTTGCCATATATGGCAACCCCGAGGCACTTCGGCGCGAACGGAACGTGAACTGATACTCGTTTTGATTCGTAATGCGAAATCCAACATTCTATATTCAATTGTTAGCTGCCCGAAACTTGGGGGTTGCCGGTGTGAATGCCCGAACGTTGTCTTCAAAACAATTGTTCATCCACAGCTAGCGGCCGACATCTCGGCATCTCGGCGCGAGCTGCATGCCGCTGCCTGATGCCGCCTCTGTTCGGTAACTTCCGTAGCTCCAGTAGAAACTTGCGACCAACATCTGAGAAGACCGACACAAAATATTGCCATTTCAGAGCAATACGCGGCTCAATGTTTGTCCTTGTGAATCTCTCCTCAATTCTTGAGGCTCCTATATTCTTATGTCTGAGACAAGGGGGTCTTCGCTTTCCTGCCTCCAACAAGCGAGTCTGTCTACGAGAGACTACCCTCCCCGTAGCCTCGGCGTATGGACCCCATTCTTCCTCCCGAGCTGGAACGCGAGATCTTTGAAAATACCGCGGTCTTGTATCCAAGATCTATTCCTGGACTTCTCCTTGTAGCCCATCGTGTTTTCGGATGGTGAGGATGTGTAAATCCGCCCTGTGCGATTGCTTAATCGCCCGTAGGATCCATCCATTGCTGTTCAGGACAATCACGGTTAAAACCGGTTCTCAATCCATGTCTGCATTTTTGCGAGCGATCGGGACGATGCCCAGAAACTCGACTTTCTTCCGGAATAGCGTTCAAAATTTATTTGTGCATCACACACCGTGGATTGTTAATGAGGCACGCCTCATCCTGTCGTTTTGCAGTAACATTACGAATTTTGTGATGATGGCTGCGAACCCGTCGGTCCTTCCTTTGCTCGAAAACAAGCGCTTGGAGTGCCTCTCCATCTCGTTGGCACAGCTCTTTGACAACGGATTAATTTTGCAAAACCTGACGCACCCAGTGTTCGCGCACACGACGCACCTGGGGCTTTTTGACTTTGTTCACAACGAGCAGGACTGGTCCGCGCTCGCGCTGCTTCCCGCCCTCACCCACCTATGCCTGCACTCTTTTGTCCACCGAGCCCAGCTGTTGAATGTGCTCGCTGAATGCAAGTCCCTCGAGGTTCTGGTCAACATGCACATCAATACGGAGCCGGAATGGGGACTGGCAGATATATGCGCACGTCTCGCCATCCATGATCCACGCTTTGTCCTGATCACCATGGATTTCTCCATCAACGCGTATGCAAAAGACTGGGAGCAGGGACGGAGCGGCAGAAAGGATTTTTGGGTGATCGCAGGCGCGTTCGTGGCGAAGAAGCGGACGGGGAAAATCAAACCAGGTCCGCAATCTTTGCCAACCCGTATGGCTTCTTCGAACTAATCTGTAGGACTAGCTTCACGTTGTTGGATATGTGATCTCGACGGGGTTTACTGAATTTGTCAGGGGCTGCGCCCTCGGCAGTGAGGCCTACCTAATTACCACGTATCATCTAACTGGGATAAAAATAATCGATTGCAATGGAGCAAAGGAAGACGGTGACAGAAAATCTTGAATAGACGAGGTATAGAGAACGTCAGCCGGATGCAATTTCTATGGCACCCAAAACAGCCGATAGAACTTGTGCCGCATCATGTTTACAATAAGTGCGCGAGAATCACCAAGAAACCGATTTTATTCATATTAGGCATTGGTGAAGGAAAGGCTAACGACACATCTATACGATACTAACTACATAAATTATCACGGGAGAAACATACTTACGGTCGCTACATTGGATGATTATGTGGAAGGCTGTAACGTAAAGAAAGAAGCGATGGCGTGAAAAAAAAAGGAAAGTAGGAGAGCGGGAAAAAACGCTGGTGAACGAGGAGAAAATGAAGAGCACGTGGAACGACAGGAGCTAAGCCGAAGCCTTGAAAAGGGTCTCGAACATTTTATCCCTGAGAGCGACGGTCAGACGAAAGAAACCCAGCGGAGCATAAAAAAAACGTACAACGTGTCGTTCAATTCCATGTAAGATTCTATGGCTTCCGGACACTCCACCCTCATCTTGATGACGGAGGGAGTCTGGTTGAATGTCTTCAAAAACGCTTTCCTCGCAGGACTGAAGTGACCCTTCTTCTTCGTAAGGAGGTGGCGCTTATGGGCGTCACGGCGCCCAAAGGTTCGGGGGCAGCCATCGCAGGAACGTTCGACATGGCTCCGGAAATGCACCGCCGGGACGTGGCGGCCCATGTCTCCGAAGTTCCTGGTCGTATGGACACAGTCTCCGATGTTGCACGATATCCCGTCGTCTTCGACGGTGCAGCCCAGACGAAGGAGGGGCCAGTAAGTTCTGGAGACGCCGGCGCTGTTGGCGGGGGCCGGGAGGCCAGGGTCGGTAACACCAGGGATGTCGGGAAGCTCAAAGGAGACGGTGGAGGGGGCAGAGGTCGTAATAGCAGCCTTTTTGGTCACGCGGGGACCAGCGGAGTCAGTCGCCTTGCGCTTCTTTGGCGACGAAGAGGTGGAGGATGAGGCGGGGGCGGAACGGCGTGAGGCACGAGATGGCGAAGCGGGGAGGGAAGACTTGCGAGAAACACGACGCGGCAAGGGACGAAAAGCGCGGGCGCGTTTAGGCGGCTCCTCGAGGTCTGGGACAACGGCGTCCTCGCTGTCTTCCTCGTCTTCAACCTCATCCTCCTCGTCCTCCCACTCGGCGGGGACGGCTTCGGGGATCTCGAAAGACGGTGGCATGTCGATGTCCTGGTCGTGGATGATTGCTGCACGACGTGGCGTCGGTTCGTTCATAAGGAGCGCAGGGTTGATACAGGCGGCCTCTATCTCTCTGCTTTCTGGCGTACGCCACGCCGGCGCGCGCCAGCCCGACGTCTCGAAGCTCAGGCCCATCCCGTACGGGGTGGTGGGAATCGGACGAGATGTCCACGACCGCACTTCAGAGCCATCGACGATGCTGGGACTGTAGTGCATGAGGTGGTCCTTGGGAAGCATATACCTGCCGTCTGAGCTGGTGGTGGCCAAAGCCAGGCGTTCCTCCAAGGGGAAGGTGGAATCATCGAAATTCGGGGGAACGTGGGAGATGAGGTCCACAGAGTAGAGGGCGTCGTAGAGGGCGTCCATGGCCGCATCGATAGGTGGCTCAGCGAAGATGAGAGCGATGGAAGACGCGTTGGAAAGGAGTGTGAACTCGTCGATGGAGGACTCAGAAGACACGTCGAGGGCCTGCTCGACGGCGGGAATGGGAGAGGTTATAAGGAAGGACATTAGGATATCGTAGGACGAGCGTGGGTGTATGATCCAGCAATTAGCGGAAGAAGGATGGTTAGAATGTCGCAGACAAAATACCGAGTGGTTGGAAGGCGGGTGGCTGAGCGAGCGGGAAGGTTTGCGCTTTAAGTAGTGTCCCACAAAGCAAGTCTGCCGGTCCCGCAGACAATGGACAACTCATCAAAGTGTTAGCGACATACCGCAAGGGGAACATAGACGGTGGCAAGAACCCGAAATAGGAAATCTCCGCTTTGGTTTTTGGACCTACAATGGATTGGTTCCCAAGATGGAATATCGCGTGGCTTCGAGTGGCTTTAACACACAAAGAGAAGATTGGCGCTAATAAGGAAGGTCGGGCATTTCCGGTCTGGCATCTAATTTGAGCGCCACAAATGTAGAAAAGGATCGAAATATAGAAACCTACCTATAATTTATTGTCGTACGCATATAAATAATAGATCACAGAAGATATGCCAAAAAACTGGGTACAACGCAGGCAAAGACACGTACAGGAAACCTGAACGCCTCGTTTTTCGACGGGCCTTGCGCGTTGCTGGCATCAACCGTCAGTGTATAGAATGGAGCGACCGGGCCCGTGAACGTTGTCGTCACCGTTTCCCCGCCGTCTGCCCATCCCTGCGCCACGCAACTGCCCCCTCCTCTACCATCAAGTGTGCACGTCTCGAGGACACCAAAGGCGTCTATTCCATAGGGTCCAGTAGTAGGAAGCATAGAGTATCGATAGACCGAGGCGTCCGCAACCAAAGTCGCTAGAAAAGAAAAGAACGATTCAGACATTAAAAATCTTGTTGCGTTGCACTCCCGCCGGCGTACCGTACAGTGTTTGAACGGGCATTGGCGCTGAATTTGTGCCCGTGGATTGAGAATCACCGTAAACCACAGCGGTCTGGTAGATTTCCTCGACGTATGTCGTGGCGCCATCCGCTCCGACGCCCGCCATACTGAGGGATACTGCGTTGTGGGGATATCCGTTGGGCTGGAAGCCGAACAGGGTCACCGTTTCAGCGTACACTGCTCAACAAGTCTAGGTTCTGTACAATGAGTTCAGAGTACAAGGGCATACCGAGGGCAGAGGAAATTCCCATGAGGAGTAGGAGGTTCATCGTGGACGAGAACTTGAAGGAAGAGCGTGAGGTACAAATTAACGCCGCCTCGTTGCTTGTGCGCGCCTTCACTCGTGCGCGTCTTCCGACGCGTGCCGGTGAGGTAGATCACAGTTCTCTCTCTCGAGGCCTCTATCCGCAAAGACAAGACAGTCAAGACTCGAGAGATGTCGAGAGTCGAGACGAGAAATCGTGCATCAAGAATCAAGATCAGAACACACCCATGGAGGTAAGGGTGGTCCGTGCGCAGGCACGCCTATAAAAGGCAGCGTGGCGGTGTGCCTTTTTTCTTCGATTCTTCCACAATCAAAAAGCCAATGAAGACAATTCGCGGCGCAGAGAGCTGAGCACGACCCACCTCGGTGTGGTCGGCGCTGACATCGCCCGTTCGGCGCCACTCCTTGTTACAACATAGGGACGGGCTGAAACTATCTGATGGCTTTCTGTGGTCGATGATCTGGCGTCGTGCAGAGTACGGCGAATCCGATGTGACCTGTGTAGATACTTGAATTCGATTCCTTGCCTTCTCTTTTCACCATATCTACCTTTTCTCGTCACTACTTTGGATTTTGAGCCCGCAAAATGTATATGAAGAAACCTTTGAATCATGATACAAAGTGATTCATGTATTCGATGTTTTCGTGCAGACAATATTCTACCACTGGCAGCAATGAAACTATTTCATTCAGAGGACGTTCCTCCAGCTCCGATCCCGTCTCCGTCTTCTATCCAGTAACGCGTCTCTGCGTTAATGTGTTAAAAATACGTAGCGGAGAAGCATTAGGAGCACAAACTTGGCTCAATTTCTCCGCGTCGCTTCTTGGCAACGAATGCATCTGCACGGGCCCAAAAGTCCATCCCTCCCTGTGTACCAATTTGCCATTCGACCACATAATCCTCGCTCGTCACCACCATCAACACAAATCGCTCTTCGATTTCATCCATGTCATCACCGGCCAAAATACGTTGTTCGAACGGGACCTTCTCGCTATACATACCAATGAGAACCTCCAGTTTCCGACATGTCAAGAGCATCTCTTTGGCTAGATTGGACCCGAGCAACTCCAGGAAGGCCAAGTGGGTAAGGACAGGAAGAAGTGCCAGACCCGACCAAAAGCTGAGGTCATCGAGCGTCTCAAACAGATCGAGATGTGTTAGAGATGCGAACAGAGGGAGGGTGAAATCCATTGCGAAGTCACTACCGTGAAACGGTTCATAAAACAGCGATGCTATGGGGATAGCCAGCCGTCGCGGCCGCGCGGCCTCAAGCTGGAACAGCATCGGTGGATGGGCATGAAAAAGCACGAGGGATCGTATTCCGGTGCAAGCAGGAAGAATTTCAGCCAGTGAACTTGGCTCGATAGCCGAGTCTGCAACCAAATGCCAAACGTTGTCGCGAATGAAATGTGCTGGTTTTAACCGGATCGCTTTCTCAAGAACACGGAAGCGAGGGCAGGATGAGACCGGCCTTGTGAGTATGAATGTTCGATAAGCGAGAGGTTCGATCCTGATAAGTAATCTCTGAGCATACAAGATGGAATCGATAGCAGCGTTTCAAATTTACCATTTCAGGACCCGGGCAGCAACGAGCAGCAGATTGGGTATTGTTTCGGGGTAAACCTCTGCAGCCGTTTCAAAGATTTCTCGTTCCAATTCAAGTGGAAGATGAGGAGAGCATCGATCAGAATCCATGTTGTGCCAGTTTTGGTCAAGAGATGGAATGCTGTGCACCACTGTTTGGCTGTGGAACGGACCCTTAACAGCACTTCATTTCGACACAAGCCCAACACAAGCCCGTCCGCAGAAAATCTAAATCCGAACTTTGTCGGGCAGCACCCGAGGCAAACGCTAAATGAGTAACACGCCTGGCATGTAACTCACGAATTGGCCAGTCCCGGCCGATTTTGATTTCTTCAAGTCGCAATTTCAACTTTCAAGACCGTGACAATCCTTCATCTCTACGAAATTCTAGCTGCTGCACAACTAAAAATCCTTGGAACTTGGCATCCTAAACTGTCGTACCGCTCTGCCTCTCAGAGAATTCCATATTTAACTTCCCCGTGGAGTCCGCGTGATGGCCGTTACAGCTCGTGATTGACACGGCTCTTTCTTGTCTCTCACCATCATGCGTGTAGAGGATGTATTTCACCAGGTAACCGACCACTTTATCTTCTCTACTTCTTCGAGTCAACCTCTTGCAGCAACCCCCGCCGACGGGTAACCCGTACCTCTCCGATCCAGTGCTACCAGGTTTACTGAAAAGACTGCTGTCGGCCGAGTGGGTCCAGCTTCGTCTGTTCGTGTGAAGGTTAATTATTTTCTTTGCGCAGTGCATTCAATACTATCGAGCCGGATTTGATACGTTTTGGGGAGGATCTCGTCCACGGTGAGTATTTCGCATCGAGTGCTCGACGAGCGTTTAATTAGCTCCAGTCATTCGGCCTCTGGCGCCATCGGTCAAAGAGCCCACACTGACGCAGTACGATTCCTGGGGAAACCGTGTGGACCTTTTGCAAGTCTCGGATGGTTGGAAGACACTCAAAGCTTTCGCATGCAAAGAAGGGTTGGTCAGCATTGCGTACGAGCGCAAGTTCCAAGAGAAGAGTAGGATATACCAGTTCGCAAAGAGCATGCTTATGGTCGGCGACTGTCATGTGGTACGTGGGTCCTCTTCCTGACTTAAAGGACGCGCCTGGAAACCTCTGTGGATAGATTATGTGTCCGTATGCGATGACCGACGGGGCTGCGCGAGGTAGGTCCTCCATCACTCCGTTGTGGCAGGTAAATCGATCCGTCTTACACAGTGATGGAACTCTCGGGGTCCGCGAAAATGAAGGATGAGATATTGACACGGTTGACTAGGTGAGTTTCTGCGTACCCAGAATGTGTTTCAAATTAATTCAATATAAGCTCCGACCCCGAAAAATCATATATTTCTGGTCAGTGGATGACTGAGGTTTGTTTGAGATTTTTTTCTATCGGAAATTATATTCAGAGGCCTACAGACCACCGGAGGCTCCGACGTTTCGCGTTTGGAGACCGTAGCGCGGCCAGTCAGCGAACAACCCGGTGATCTAGGCCCTGCATACCTCCTTGACGGGTTCAAATGGTTTTCCAGCGCCGCAGAGGGTAACATGTCCGTCGCCCTCGCACGCTCCGAGACAAACCACGGCGGCACCGGCGCCCTCTCCCTCTTCCTCGTCCCCGTGCGCCTCCCGCCCTTCCCCACTCCGCTCTCCAACAACATCCTTCTCCACCGGCTCAAAGACAAGGTCGGCACCAAGGCCGTCCCCACCGCGGAGCTCGCCCTTAACGGCGCGCGCGCCTGGCGCATCGGCCCCCTGGTGCTGGCGTGCGCCAGATCGCGCCAGTGCTAAACATCACGCGCATCCACTCGTCCGTATCTTCTATCGGGTCGCTAATGCGCTGCCTCTCACTCGCGCGCGCATACGCGGGCGTGCGCACAGTCGACGGCGGGAAACTCCTTAGTGCGATACCGGCGCACATGGAGACGCTCGCGCGCGTGAGCGTCCTATACCGTGCGCTCACGCATCTGCTCTTCGGGACGATTGCGCTGCTGGGGCGCTCCGAGTGTGGTGTGGCGAGCGCCGCGGAGGAGGGAAGGCTGCGGCTGTTGACGCCGGCGCTGAAGGCGTTCGCAGCGCTGAATGCGGTGTCCGCGATGGAGGAGTGCATGGCTGCGCTCGGTGGGCAGGGTTACATGGAAGAGACCGGTATGGGGAGGTAAGGTCGATAACAATAATCACTCGCAATTTAGTCAAACGCAAATGCAGAATCATCCGGGACGCGTTGGTTGAGAAGATTTGGGAGGGAACAATAGAAGTCCTCGCCCATGACCTCATACGCGCTAGTCGCGGCAGCGTTGTCGAGGAATTTTGCAAGGTACAGCATCCAATTAATTGTCCTCCCCCTCAACTAATCAATATAATACCCAGTGGGGTGAAACGATCATCTCTTCCTACCCGAAGAGCACCCGGCCCTTGCGCGCCTGCAGCAGGCCGTCAAAGCCCTCCCTTCGTTCTTCCGCAAGACACGCAACCCGCTTCTCCCGCGGTCGATCCTCACACTCTTCGCGCATGTCGCGAGCGCAATTTTCCTGCTGGAGCACGCCGTCTGGGCGCGCGCGAACAGCGAGCCGAGCGTTCCGACGGACATCGCCGTGTTTGAGCGCTGGGTTGACGGGCTGACGGGATCTTGAATGAGATTAAGGACCTTGATCATGACAATGAGAAGGGTGTGCAGGAGCGGATGCGCGTCAATACGCTGGTGGTAGGTGCAGTGGAGGAGAAGGCGAAGTTGTAAGTTGCGAAACGGATTCCTTTTATATGCAGTTTTCACTTCACGACTCTTAACCTACTCAAATGTTGGAACATCGGATAGTTGAACGCGAAGGCGATTGAAACTCGTTGTGAAAGTTCGTCGCGAAAAAATCTGACATTGACGACACCAGCAAGGACGCCATAGCTCTTTCAACCATGAATAGGGGAAAGAATTACTTGGATCTAAACGAGCCCAAGGATTGCTCAAGGAGGTGGTTCCTTATAAGGCAAGTAAGAACTCGTCATCATTAGCATGTCACCAACTACCGGTGGCCGACGCGTCAGGCGGCATCACCAGATACATAAAGCTTGCTCAGCGAGCTTATCATCTCCTGACTTTCTCTTCCTCATCGATCATCCTTCATCTATCCTTCCTATGTCTTTTCCGACTCGCAAAATAGCTGGCGTCAGCGTGTCTGCCATCGGCTTCGGTGCAATGGGAATCGCAGGCGCGTATGGGGCCGTGGGAGACGATGAAGAGCGATTCAAGGTTTTATGGACTTTCCTACTCTTGCGTATCACGCTAATTTCGTCAAGGTCCTGGATGCAGCCTATGCCGCAGGATGCACGATGTGGGATACCGCAGATATCTACGGGGATTCAGAGGAGCTGTTGGGTAAATGGTACGTGTTCTCACCGCCTTTTCTTGATTCTTTTTGGACTTTTACCGCTCCAGGTTCAAGCGGACAGGAAAGCGCGACGAAATCTTCTTGGCGACCAAGTTTGGGTTCGTGGCGATGACCGGGCGTGTCATTGACGGCTCCCCGGAATACGCGAGGAAGGCTGTCGAAAAATCACTGAAGAGACTCGGCGTCGAGTGCATTGATCTCTATTATCTTCATGTGCGTACCAGACTCTCCCTTTCATTCCACGTATCTAATAGTTATTGTAGCGCGCAGATCCCCACGTCCCTATCGAGGTGATATTACACTGCTGCTCGCTCATTTCTTCACATCTGATGATTCCCAGCATACCGTCCGGGAAATGGCTGAATTCGTCAAGTACGTCCACATGAACTCTTCCCCTGTAATCAATTCATTTATTTGTCTCTTCACAGGGAGGGCAAAGTCAAGTACCTTGGCCTCTCCGAAGTCTCCGCCGCCACCCTCCGCCGCGCCCACGCCGTCCACCCCATCGCCGCCGTACAAGTCGAGTACAGCCCCTTCACGCTCGACATCGAGGATCCCAAGTTCGCGTTGCTCGAAACGTGTCGCGAGCTCGGCATCGCCACCATCGCGTACTCCCCGCTCGGCCGCGGTCTTCTCAGTGGTATTTATGTGCGTGTCATATGGGCTCTCATCTACATATATATTATCAATTGAGATTGACTGAACGACCCCAACAGCGTTCCCCTGACGATTTTGACAAGGACGACTTCCGGCGCCTAATCGAGCGGTACATGACTTTCCTCTCCTGTCTCGCTTTTTAAAACTCACGCGTCGTCCGCAGCTACAGTGCCGCCAATTTCCCGAATATCCTCAAGATCGCGGACGGGCTAACCGACATTGGCAAGAAGTACAACGCGACCTCGAGCCAGGTTGCGCTCGCGTGGCTCCTGGCGCAGGGAGACGATGTCATCCCCATTCCCGGGACGAAGAAGCTCAAGGTGCTTACTTCCTGTGCATTGCCTGCAGTGCATTATTCAATGCTGATTTGTGCGCTCGAATATGCAGTACCTCGAGGAAAACCTCGCAGCGGTGAAGGTGGCGCTATCGGCGGAGGACGTCACGGCGATCCGAAAGCTTGCGGTGGACGCGGACGCACAGCAAGGGGGGCGTTATCCGCCTGGGCTCTTGGAGGTGATGTTCGTCGACACGCCGGCGCTCGAGTAGATGGTGGGGTCGTTACCAAGTATTGTAAAATAGAAATACGAAATCCAATTATGCAATCGTGAGACACACGAGCACAGATTATAGCAGTTCCTCCCAACAGAAGTCATGGGGATATGGTTCATACTGTCGAAACGCCAGTCGGTTTATCCTGATTGAGTGTTGCAACCAACTTCTAGATAAATTGTAGTAAGTCTCGTTACAGATTTAAGTAAACGTGGTCAGTGTAGTCGAGTTGTGCGAGATTTCTAGGAAGAAACGAAATCGATTTACCTCCCGCCAATGCTTCCTGGATTTCTTCTTATTTTGTTTCGTTTGGAGAATGCCGCCATCAAGCTGCTGTCAATATTACACCGCCACCGATGTCGGGCAGCGGCCTGTCAAGGCTGTGTGATGATTGGATCTGTCAATCACAATGCGCAGCATATAAAGAGATCGCGCGCAAAGACACGTTGACTCGAGCTCCCACAATCCATTGAAGATACCTTATTAATCGCGATGGATTTTGTTCACAGGTGAGTCTGCTTGGGCCACTTGCTATATTAATCCAACGTGGATGCAGCATGGAGGCTGAGTATGGTCGGCCCGCAAAAGATTTTGTAACGCAATCTTTCCGAGAATGCCCCACAGTTACGGTAAGCAAGCGGCTGCGTCAAGCACTTCTTGGACTTACCGCACTTCAGTCAATGGCCGTTGTATTTTCACTGATAGCTTTCGTTCCTGTGGTCTCAGCAATGTGAATCTGTTTCTTCTCGACTCCTTACATCCTGCTTACATCCTGATTTCATTTACAGAGCGCTGGCGTTACTCACTTGTATCATTGCCGTTGCTGGGGCTTTTATCGCTGTCGCGACACTCGCTACTGGGGCTCTAATCGCTGTCGCTACACTTAGTGGGTCAGATGCGGGATCTTGTTTATGCCTACTGACTTTGTATTTGGCAGCCCTCTTCCTCTCAATTGTTCTATCCGCCGCTTTCGTTTTATCTGTCGTCGCCAGTCTTGTGATGTCGGGTGGCATCTCCTTCAGAAGATCGCTTCCCGAAACACAGGAGGCAATACCGACAGCTGCGGAGAGTCCTGGCATCTCAAAGTATCGCGAACTCCTTGCCCGCACATTTGTGGCCCTCAATATCACCGCCCATATCCTGGGCCATCCGCTGAAAAGTACCGGCTGGCGAGCCCATCTCATCGCCGCCATTTTATTCCGCAACATCTTTGCACGCATTTTCCTTCCTCGCTGGATGCGGTACCACCCATTCTATCCATATATTTTCGGCCGCAGCCGCACACCACACTCTCTTAAATGGGTCCTGTCTCGCCATATCTCTCGGGTTATCTCGGTGGCTTCCTTCTTTTTCAAATTCTGGCATCTCGCACATCGCATACTTTCGGACGTGGGATGGGACTCGGTGCTCGCCGCATGCGTTCTTCTTCTCTTTATCTCGCCGCGCGCGCGCTCGTTGGGATATGCAGCGCTCATGGCACCATTCGTCTTCTTCCGCGCCAAAGTGGAACCCTCGTGGCGACGCGTGCGCTCGGTATATGCAGCGGTCGCTTCGCTAGCCGGGGCCCCCTTCTTCCGCGTAATACCCCAGTCACAGGAGAACGCGGTTATAACCGAGCCGGATCCAGCCGCGAACGTGGAAGTCTCCGCAACGGACGATATGCGAGATGAAACGGCACTTCACGCATCTGTCCTCCAGGACCAAGGTGCTGCAACAACGGTTGTTTCTACTTGTGGAGGGATAGTTGAAGGGGAAATGGTACCCCAGGCATTTGTCCTCCCTGGTCACGATGCTGTAACAACGGCCGTTTCCACATGCAGAGGGATAGTTCAAACTCTGAGAGCGAGGAATGTTTCTGAAGAAGAAAAAGAGGACTGGTGCGTAATTTCTGGCTTACACGGCCCATCATTATGGGCTTTAATCGAGCTTCCTTAATTCTTATAGATATTCAATCGATCGGTTTGTATACTTATGATTCTCGGCGGCGTTGTGCACAGCACCTAGAAAATCACCGATTCCATATCGTGACGAAGTCCGAAATTCGGGGACATTCTTGGGCAGAGATCTCAGTGGAACTCACCTTCGAAATCCTCCGACACACGTGGCGACTGCGATACCGTGTCTGTTGACTAGCTAGAGCAATTGAATAGTTGCTGACGCCATGAATTGGAGACGTTAATGCGGCTGTCTACGTTGGGGGTCAAGTCGGGCACTTTCTTAGATCTGTTCAATAAAGTTGTTGTTAACAAAGGGGGTTCGAGTTCTCCTTTCTCTTGACAGACCTTGAAATTGAAATAATTTACTCGCGCAAAGACGCAGGGAAGAAACAGCAGTTGACAATTCCTAGCCAATAGGGTGGCCTACGATAAAGTGTTCAATATCTCGCCCTATTCCCGTTGAAGCATACGCTTCACGTCGTCAAACCACGCGCGTAGCTCCGCTCCCCAGCCCCCGATCCTACGCATATTTTGGTTGTCGACATCGCTGCCCACGCCAACACCAATGAGGGACATCTTGGCGCTTTCTCGGTCGCGGACAGGTCGATGGTGGGTGATGCACCACCACACGATGCTTTCTTTTGAGAGAAATACCTCCGAGACCCTCTCGATGCAGCCCGGGCTGCATGGCGCTCGCAGCCGAAGTAGACGCAAAAAGGTGCGCCAGATGAGCCGCGGGAGGTAGAGTGCCAACGGAGGATCGAGCCCTAGAATCAGCTTGTCAGTGTCGTTGGCCAACGGAATACAAGGAAAGTGTGCACAGATCACGTCCGTCGCGCTGTCTTCGACGATGGTGCCGATCCTGCGCGTGTAGTTGCCGTCCACAACCCAGCCATTAGGAGCGTTCGCAAGCGCCAGATCAACTTTTGCACGCATCTCCTCGTTCGTCGACTGCCCCAGCCGGGCTTCCAGAAGAACATGTCGAGTGGAATAAATGGGACCCCTAAGACCTCCGCAAGCTGCTTTCCGACCGTACTCTGAAGTCACAAATAGTATAATTGGCCTGCGTATTCACAGTAATAAAGTACTTTCCTTGCCCACTCCTGCGAGTCAAGCGGTAAACATAGTCAATTGGCCCCATTGCCAATCAGACGGCGGCTCACCAGAGTTCCCAACGATGCGAACTCTGTAGTTCCCGTGCGCATCGCCAATTAATGGTGGTGGTACCATTGAAAGGTGCTTCAGCGTTGAGTCATTGTGCAATGGCAGGAGAAAAGGTGTGTTTTCGGGTCCGAAAGTGTTTGGCTGGGAGCTGTCTTTTAAGCAACCGCTCAATTCCAAATGGGGCTTTTTCCCTTCAATCCCATTAAATATGCCAGGAATATGCGTGGTATCCTGAGAAGACGAAGGAAGTTGTATACATGAAGCCTCAATCTGCCGCACTTGATTTTTGTTCCTCAAGTTCAAGTTACATCTGCAGCGTACATCCATCAATTTGAAGGAAGCTGAATGTAAATAGATGAACAACATAATGAGCCGAACAACAGAGGTATAACGGATGAGTTGCGAGGCAGTCACTGGACAATTTTGCCGTGCATGCAAGGTCGTTTCTGGGGGATATAGAGGGTCACTTTCGTGTCGATTTAGTGCAGTTGCATATGGGAAAAAATGTGGAGACTATATAAAAACCCCCATTTTTGGAGCCATCGGTGACTCCAGTGGCTGCTGTGCAACTCATTGAATTATAATATATATGTTCCATCAATTATATCCAACCCACAGGCTCCTGGTACAACATGCGAGGTACGGCGTTGTGCACAGCATCTAGAAGAAATCACCGATTTTGTATCGTGACGAAGTCCGAAATTTGGGTACATTCTTGGGGGGAGAATTCCAAGAGGAACTCACCTTCGAAATCGTCTCGGTTGACTAGCTAGAGCAATTGAATAATTCTTGACGCCACATGCAAATTGGAGGCGTTAATGCGGCTGTCTACGTTGAAAGTCAAGTCGGGCACTTTCTTAGATCTGTTCAATAAAGTTGCTGTTAGTGACAAAGGGGGTTCGAGTTCTCCTTCCTCTTGACGGACCTTGAGATTGAGATAATTTAATGAAGCAAGGACGCGGGAAAAGACAACAATTGACAATTTCTAGCCAATAGCGTAGCCTACGATGAAGTATCCAATCCCTTGCCCTATTCCCGTTGAAGCATACGCTTCACGTCGTCAAACCACGCACGTAGCTCCGCTCCCCAGCCCCCGATCCTACGCATATTTTGGTTGTCGACATCACTGCCCACGCCAATACCGATGAGGGCCATCTTGGCGCTTGCTCGGTCGCGGACAGGTCGGTGGTGCGTGATGCACCACCACACAATACTTTCTTTTGAGAAAAATACCTCTGAGACCATCTCGGTGCAGCCCGGGCTGCATGGCGCTCGCAGCCGAAGTAGACGCAAAAAGGTGCGCCAGATGAGCCGCGGGAGGTAGAGTGCCAACGGAGGATCGAGCCCTAGAATCAGCGTGTGAGTGTCGTTGGCCAACGGAATACAAGGAAAGTGTGCACAGATCACGTCCGTCGCTTTGTCTTCGACGATGGTGCCGATCCTGCGCGTGTAGTTGCCGTCCATAACCCAGCCATTAGGAGCGTTCGCAAGCGCTAGATTAACTTTTTCACGCAGCTCCTCGTTCGTCGACTGCTTCCAGCCGGGCTTCCAGAAGAGCGTGTCGAGTGGAATAAATGGGACCCCTAAGACCTCCGCAAGCTGCTTTCCGACCGTACTCTAAGGTAGTATAATTGGCCTGCGTATTCACAGTAATAAAGTACTTTCCTTGCCCACTCCTGTGAGTCAAGCGGTAAACATAGTCAACTGGCCCCATTGTCAATCAGACGGCGGCTCACCAGAGTTCCCAACGATGCGAACTCTGTAGTTCCCGTGCGCATCGCCAATTAATGGTGGTGGTACCATCGAAAGGTGCTTCAGCGTTGAGTCATTGTGCAATGGCAGGAGAAAAGGTGTTTTTCGGGTCCGAAAGTGTTTGGCTGGGAGTTATCTTCCAAACAACCCTTCGATTCCTTTTCTTTTTTTTTTTTTTTTTGGAGCGTTGGGTCTAACCTAACGATACTCAGGCAGCAGAAGCATTCCGAGGTCGTCCGCTATTTGTTCTGGTTGTAGGCCAGATGTTGCCGGGGAAGTTGTCCTGGAGGAAATGCCATTACGCACTATAAAACCGTGTGTGGGACTCCAGCCTCAAATTTAGCCTATGCCTTCAACAGTATCATTACATGGCTGTATACCCACTAAAACCCCCTTTGTGTAAATCCAATCATCCGGCAGTGATTCTTCATATAATAGTAGACCACTCCAAGTGTTCAATACCAGCTGTTTATTCAGCGATAACGATCCAAACCTGAGTTTATCGGCTAGGATCCTATCCCTGTTGAGAGATGTATTAACGGATCTCAGCCACTAATTATGAATTGCTGACTGAGAGTGGATTTTTCCAGGATGTGTTAAGACTCGGTCCACTCGGAGCCGCCAGATTTCATGCCAGGCCACCGAAACTAAAATGGCAAATAAGCGGCCTTTCTCAGGTATAATAACTCCTTTGGCTGTTTTAAATTGATCGAGATTGCAACCCAAAATCAAGCCCCAGCTCAATTTTGGCCAATCGGGGTATTTTTGAGAACAAAGTTTACGAGTCAGGTCCCAAATTAGACGTTGTTCAGGAGCATCACATTCCAACGCAATGTGTTCAAGGGTCTCTGGCACTTTACAGATGTTGCACCGTCCAAAGATTTCAGAGTTTGGTATATGATCCCAAAATTCACCAACTCGGAAAATGTTGTGTAAACATTTCCAGAAAAATTCGCGAGTCAATCGTTGCAAGGTGGTTGAGCGGATAGATTTCCAGATCATAACTTCCGTGGGAGAGAAATTGGAGTGGTCTTCAATAGCATAGCGGACCCGCTCCAGATTAATCAATGTCGTTTTTCGAGGAGGTACAGGAACGAGATTGTTGATGATTTTCGTGAAAAGACGTTGTGAGCCGCCAGACAATAGAATTCCAGGACATGTGAACATCAAATCAATCTCGGTGTCAAGTTCAACTTCGTTCGGGGTTACTGAAGTCAGTATGAGTCTGGCAGGGTTTGAATCAACTTTCTTGAATTGAATTTTTGCAGAATGTTCCTTCAGCACTGCAAACACAGCCTGAAATAATTCAAATGAGGAATTCAAAATTTCTACCTCGAATCGAACCCGGTCTTTGACCAAGGTTCGTAATAGGAAGTCGGACGATGCACAGATCAGAAGAGGCTGATTTTTGGGGCAATGTTGCAAGATATAAAGTGATCCACCCAGAAGAGCATTAGGGAAAGTAGGATGGATGTTAGGGTTATCGAAGTTCATTCGAAGCAGTTTTCGATCCTGATGACCATTTACTACTGATAAGATTGATAATCGTATCTCAGCGTTACTTTGGCGGGCACGCACAATATGAGGTTCTAAAAACACTGTCTGGAGCGATGGTTGCTGTCCAGCGTGAATGGATCTGCAGGATGAGATCTCATTTAGAAACTCATCAAATGCAAAGATTCGGAATCCATCTTCCAATTTGTTCAAGGTAAGGTTTGGATTACAAAAGATTTGCACTCACCAGTTCTAATAGGCTGCCTATTCTCTTCAAGTTCTTCATTTGTCAAGGACATTATATCATCAAGGCCATGGTTGTCCATGGTAGGATTCCATTTTCGATGGATGCTGTTAATCAGGATCTTGGCTGCCTCAATGCATTTTCCGGGATGTTTACCTCTGAGTGCAACACGGTCGTATTGGCAAGGCGGACATCCACAATTTTGGCGACTAATTCCAGATGGATTGATTGTATGGGGCCTGCGTGGTATAATGGTTTTGCGTGTGGCAATGGTAAGAGTATCTTTGACCAATCTGACATTGTGGTTCAGTCGTAGGCATGCAGCTGCTTGGAGTCGGCAGGCATGATCATAGTCTGGCTTGCGAACTGCTGGATGCTTCCATATAGGCATTTGAAGTTTCACTTCTTGGCCAATACAGAGTGCCAAATGGGGCACTTTCCTTTCAATCCCATTAAATATGCCAGGAATATGCGTGGTATTCGAAAGAAGTTGTATACATGAAGTTTCAATCTGCCGCACTTGATTTTTGTTCCTCAAGTTCAAGTCAAGTTACATCTGCAGTGTGCATTTGGTGTGCATCCATCAATTTGAAGGAAGTTGAATTTAAATAGATGAACAACATAATGAGCCAAACAACAAAGGCATAATGAATGAGTTGCGAGGCAGTCACTGGAGCCACCAATTTTGCTGTGCATGCACTTTAATACAGGTCTTTTCTAGAGAGTATAGAGGGTCACTTTCGTGTCGATTCAGTGCAGTTGTATATGGAAAAAATGTGGAGACTATATCAAAACCCCCATTTTTGGAGCCATCGGTGGCTCCAGTGGCTACTGCGCAACTCATCTAATTATAATATATATGTTCCATCAATTATATCCAACCCACAGGCTCCTAGTAAAACATGCGAGGTACGGCGTTGTGAATAGCACCTAGAAGAAATCACCGATTTTGTATCGTGACGAAGTTCGAATTCGGGTACATTCTTGGGGGGAGAATTCCAAGAGGAACTCATCTTCGAAATCGTCTCGGTTGACTAGCTAGAGCAATTGAATAATTCTTGACGCCACATGCAAATTGGAGGCGTTAATGCGGCTGTCTACGTTGAAAGTCAAGTCGGGCACTTTCTTAGATCTGTTCAATAAAGTTGCTGTTAGTGACAAAGGGGGTTCGAGTTCTCCTTCCTCTTGACGGACCTTGAGATTGAGATAATTTAATGAAGCAAGGACGCGGGAAAAGACAACAATTGACAATTCCTAGCCAATAGCGTAGCCTACGATGAAGTATCCAATCCCTTGCCCTATTCCCGTTGAAGCATACGCTTCACGTCGTCAAACCACGCACGTAGCTCCGCTCCCCAGCCCCCGATCCTACGCATTTTTAGGTTGTCAACATCGCTGCCCACGCCAATGCCGATTAGGGCCATCTTGGCGCGTTCTCGGTCGCGGGCAGGTTGATGTTGGGTGATGCACCACCACACGATGCTTTCTTTTGAGAAAAATACCTCTGAGACCATCTCGGGGCAGCCCGGACTGCATGGCGCTCGCAGCCGAAGTAGACGCAAAAAGGTGCGCCAGATGAGCCGCGAGAGGTAGAGTGCCAACGGAGGGTCGAGCCCTAGAATCAGCCTGTCAGCGTCGCCGGTCAACGGAGTACACGGAAAGTGTGCACAGATCACGTCCGTCGCGTTGTCTTCGACGATGGTGCCGATCCTGCGCGTGTAGTTGCCGTCCACAACCCAGCCATTAGGAGCGTTCGCAAGCGCCAGATCAACTTTTGCACGCATCTCCTCGTTCGTCGACTGCTTCCAGCCGGGCTTCCAGAAGAACGTGTCGAGTGGAATAAATGGGACCCCTAAGACCTCCGCAAGCTGCTTTCCGACCGTACTCTAAGGTCACAAATAGTATAATTGGCCTGCGTATTCACAGTAATAAAGTACTTTCCTTGCCCACTCCTGCGAGTCAAGCGGTAAACATAGTCAATTGGCCCCATTGCCAATCAGACGGCGGCTTACCAGAGTTCCCAACGATGTGAACTCTGTAGTTCCCGTGCACATCGCCAACTAATGGTGGTGGTCCCATGGAAAGGTGCTTAAGCGTTGAGTCATTGTGTGATGGCATGAGGAAATGTGTTTTCGGGTCCGAAAGTGTTTGGCTGGACGCTGTCTTCCAAACAGCCGCTCGGTTCTAAATGGGGCATTTCCCTTTCAATTCCCGTTATGAATATGCGTGGTATCTTAGAAGGCGAAAGAAGTTGTACACATGAAGTTTCAATTTGCCGCACTTAGCTTTTGTTCCTCAAGTTCAAGTCAAGTTGCATCTACAGTGTGCATCCGTCAATTTGAAGGAAGCTGAATGTAAATAGTAGATGAACAACATAATCAGCCAAACAACAGTATAATGTACATGTTCCATCAATTATATCCAACCCACCTCCTGGTGCATCATGCGAGGTACGAGCACATTTTATTATAGCGTCTGTTTAAATTTATAGTCAAAGCAACTGTCGGACCCAATCCTTCGACGCAAAATGCTCTCTCACCTTGCATCGGATTGGCATTCAACTTGCATCCGCTTGGCTGGTCGCATTTTCGGTTACTTCCAGAGGGAAATGGCCGCGCGGCGCAATGGCTATCTGGGGGACCCAAATCTCCCGAAATAATTCGGGATCCCCACTCAATTATGCTACATGCCCTCCACTCTCCTACTATGCTCCACCGTTTGTCGCCGTGGGGATAGCTTTTCCCCGAGAATGTTTTGTCCCAATGGGTTTCCATTCCGGGGTTTTTAACGCATCCGTAACGTTGCAGTAGATACCTTCGTTATTTCTCACTTAGGTCTATCGGGGATGTTTACATCCTAAGTCTTTTAGACGTAGATAGATATCAAATTTGTAAACTTGTGAACCGAGTGTTGAGCTAACTGAGCGGCCCCTGGTGCCGGCATGATAGTCGGTGTCAATGAGGGGGGATCCGTTGCAAGTGAGGTGAAAGTCTGGCACTAGCGACGTCGCAAAATATTTCGTGGACGTAGGTGACAGTCAATCGAGGAATTGGACAAGGTTTGCCGGAGACAGCATAGAATGTCGGAAAAGTCGGCAGCTGCGTTCATGGTGGATCTGTTTTGGAATGGTCACATCGGGAAAAAAAATTACTTCAACGATGTACTACTTGGCATCTGTTTACGCTTCACTCGAAAAGCATCAAATCTCATCCTCGGTTTCAATCCGGCAACGTGAACCTGAGAGTTAACATGTCAGTGCAGCCCAGGCCGTGCGGAGTAAACCAACTTGGAACGATTTCTCCACGTCGCTTCTTCGCAACGAAGGCATCTGCACGGGCCCACCAGTCTGTTTCTCCCTTTGTCCGGTCACCCAGTCATCCGGATGTTGCTGCGATTCCATGTTGATGTACACAAAGCGATCATCGTCCGGCGACGGTAGATTCGCCATGCCGGGGGTTTTAGGGTCGACAATTAGAACCTCCAGTTTTTTTGCACGACCGGAGGATATCTTTTTCCGCACCAAGTCCAAAATGCGGGGTATCACGCATCGCTACATGCGTCAGAAGGCGAAGGAGAGGGAGAAACGACGCCAACGAGGAGATCGACCAATTGTTGCCGTCAAGGATGTGAAGATGAGTGACGAAATTGAAACTTGGTGGGCATCCCGCCACGTTAGCCCATAGAGGGATCAAATAAATACTCAGTTGTCGCGGCCTAATCCGGGCCAGACTGAGGATCGATAGAACTCGGGAATAGGTTCCCAGCCAGAGGGTCTGGATTCTAGTGCAGGTGGAGAGGATTTCTCGGATTTCTCCATCGCTGCTTCCTCCATCTATGAAGACGTTTCGAACGTGGTCGCGGAAGAATGACGCAGGCTTTGAACGCGACTGGATCGCACGCATAAGAACAGGGGTGGGGCATGTCGATCGAATTCCAGTAGGGGTAATAGTCCTGAACTTGATCCTTTCAATCCTACCTCAAGTTAACTCCTATCTCAAGCAAACTTAACAGTCCGGCGTACCACTCGTAGACCCGGTGTGAGACAAGGAGAAGGTTGGGGATGCTTGCTGGGTAAATTTCTGCCGCCAATTCGAAAACATCTCGTTCCAATTACCGCGGAAAGCATGGAGAGGATTCTGAGTCCATGACGGACGTGGCTGAGTTGGGGTCGACATCTTACGTTTCCTCGGATATCTGTCTCTTCGAGCCGTCACTCGGGCTCATTCGGGTGGTTGAGAACGATAACTAAATAGCTGACTCCAAAAGCGACCCTAGACTTTACAACATGCAAAATATAACGTTCTTTTGAGATACATTTTCTCTCCCGGCGCTAGTCTCTCTTGAATCTTGACAGCAACTTGGCAGACGGTTCTAAGTTCTAACTCGTTCCTCATTCGATAAACCAAAACGAACGGATTTTTGTTTAAAAAACGAAGTCCGATCGCTGCAATGACGACAGGGGCTCAAAGACCAAGGCTAGCTCCTCACAAGACCACCCCTAACGCCTACAGAAAGGAGGACAGGGCAAAGGCACAAAGTATACGCGTAATTTAACAAAGTGACATCCCCCTGGTGCCTGAAACCGACCGAACATTTAAATAGTCCCTGTGGCGAACGACGATGAACATTCATCTTCACCTCCAAGATGCGTTTCCAAGCTCTCCTCGCTGCTTTCGCTGTTGTGGCTGCTGTCTCCGCTCACGTTGACGAGGCTCGCACTGCTGAGTGGAAGCGCATTGATCAGCCTCGTACTTCTGAGTGGAAGCGCGTTGAAGAGGCCCGCACTTCTGAATGGAAGCGAATGAAGAGCGCAGTACGCGATGGGCAGCCTCATGTCGCGCGTGCGATCCCCCCGGTACGTGAATTTGTGACCCTTTGGTGGTCACGGTATTCATCGCTTTCCTTGATCCAGCAAGCTCGCGCTGGCAATCCCGATTGCGATGGTGTCGTGGACCGTTAGGCTGATGATCCTCGTGAGTTGTTATGGCTTCCCTCCCGCTTTCTCTTAATCTGATTTTGGATAGACAATCAAATGCTACATCGAATCCTGTATCAAATTGTTAGCGACGGCCCCCAATTTACTCAACGGGGTCTGAATGGTTTAATATATTTTACCACTGCACATTCTTTTGGCCTATTGTATACATAGTTGTCGCATTCTTACCTACACGGATCTTATGGAACAATATAGTCTTCACTCTTCAACGACAGATTTCAGAAGATTGACTGCGAAAGCTGCTGAACCCCACGACGATTGATATCCATAGCCACCGTGTCTTGAATATTGTGAGACAAGGGTGCGGGTTTGACGAGAAATTATGCTCACCCATAGTTGTGTACAATCGGAATGGTTTTGTCGCCCACATCTTGCACACAAGACAATGATCAGCATGGTCACCACAATCATGCCGCTCAACTTACCCAACGTTTCAGCTTCCAGTCGAACACCACCTTTCCTGGTTGGTCGGAGGCCGACACATTCCTCGATCACATCGAGATCCTCGATGTTTCGCGCTGCCCGCTTATCTTCGGGCAGAAGCTCCGGGAACGCTCGGATACCCCGCTCCTTGATGAGCTTGACTGTTTCTGGACGCGAAATGGGGTGCCTGATGGTAGAGGATCAACGTTTATTTCAAAGGTCCACGCAAAGCCATTCAAGGCGTACCAGTCGTCCGGTTGGAAGCTTCCTCCAATGATCACGTCGCCGCTCTGCCGGGGGATTACATACGAGACGTGGCCATCCTGGTAATGATAACCGGAATCGTTATGAACCCAGGTGCGCGGATTATCAGGACCTCCCCCCGGGTTGGATAGATGTTGTATCTTCGAACAGTCAGAGGCCTACGTTGAGATGGGGTAAATTACTGACCGAGCACATCTCCGATTGATAGTGCTCCAATCCCGGTACAGTTTATCACAGCTGCAGGGTCGAATGTGGGGAGCGCATTTGTGGAGGTGGGTGGGAAGGGGTCAAAGCTGGACGGTCCTTCTCAGAAAGGAGCGCGGAGAGGGAGGGCAGTGACACTCTGAATGCACGTCCTTCGGAGCGGAGGAATCGGTCCATGAGGTATGGAAGATACCTGGGCACATCAACACACAGCTGCATTTGGAAGTCAGATTGGACGCGACAGAATAGGCAGGCAAAAGACTGGCCGTCGAGAATGTAGACCCGTGAACCGCTCCTTCTGGTAGCTCATGGGGCTCCATGGTACGGAAGTCCGAATAAAATTGAGCAAAATGATCAACAATTTTCTGGTCATCCGGTCCAAACTACGAAGGCATTAATTACTTCTGAGAGTCGGTGAAGAGCAGAAAGACGTACGGTTTGCCAATAGGTCGCGTGAGGTCGAACCATAACTGGGACGCGTCGATCCTCTTTGAGCAATCCCATGAACACAGAAAATGTTTCTCGTTCCAATTCTTCAGAATACAGTTTCAAAGAGCGAAAACTTCTGGATTTTACGAAGACTAACCGTGCTGGAGCGAGATGGCTGTTGCAATGCTGAGATGATCAGCCCCAGCCCAGCAAGACGTGTACTTGATGCTCTTCTCGTCTCCAGGGAAAATCTCCGCAAATATCGTTACATCGAAGCCCGCCTCTCGAGCGCGGATTGCAGTGGACAGGCCAATCACGCCTGGGTCGCATTGAGCGCTATAAGCGTAAATACAGGAAATCAAACCCACCGGCACCGACCACAAAGACACTAGGCCATTGGTTCCCATTCTGCTCCAGATATCGTTACAAGTGTGTTCGTGAAGTGGAATGCGGAAAGAAGCTGCCGCGAAGCGCGTGTTATATATACCATGCTCGGCGTCGGGGAATATCGGCGAACAGGACCGATTTACTTATAAGGCACATCAATGTGCTACCGCCACGATGCAGTTTGACATGAATGCCTCAAAGTCGACAAGACAGTCCTAGTACAGTCCTGGGCTGTGCTCCGTAATGTCCGGAGATCGTGATTGAAACGGTAGGAATGTTTGGAATTGAAATTATGATACCGAATGAATACAGAGAACGTTACGATGTAGGTCTGAAGAAAATCACGGAGGCAATTGCATTCACCGAAGTTTTTTCTGGATCCCAAATCCAAATTTCGGAGATAGGGAATTGACGTCGATGGCCGCCAGTAGTCAACAGCCTCAATAGAATACATGCTCTGATGTCTCCCTGTCGTCCTGCTGCAGAGTTTGGGCAGTGCTCAGCGCTTATAATGACATGTCTGCCAACGTGAATGGGGAAAGAAAGAACGCATTCTCAGGGCTAGAGGAAAGGAAAGGCAATGAAGAGAGTGCTACTGTTGAATTAGCTGTGATACCAATCGGACCTTGATTGCGTCCTTGTCATTCCCCGTATGTTTCCGACGAAATAGCATTTCATGTTGATCTTCCTGTTTAACAGCTTATGATTTCTCATCGTTCGACTTATGGGCGCAGATAGCTGTAGAGACAGCTTTTACTACTACCGCACTGCTACGTATTTATACCGCTGGAATTAGGCTCCGACGTCAACTGTATATTAGCTCTAAGGCGGTGAACACTATCTCTCCTTTGCCATTCACCTATATATATATTCCGACTTGATTCAGGCGAATATATAAGACGGTGATTGTATATTGACCCTGAGGTATCTGACTTGATTTAGTCTCTAATTGCGACAGTAATTACACTGCCGACGAGGCATTTGCTTAATGAATTGTTAATTCCAATTTCGCTCGCATGACGTGGCGCGTGCAATCATATCACGTGATCGCGTTCCCCCCTCTCTCCTTTTCTTTTTTGGGGGGGGGAAAAGGTCCATGTTTGAGCGCCTTAAAAACATGCCTGCCGTCCAGCGCAGACTTGAACTAGACTTGGGTTGAACAAAGCAAGGCAACACAGCGGACGATGATCGATCGCCCAGTGAAAATCCCGTATGCTCTGAGAGGCTGCCCTAGACTGCTGAAATCGGTCACCTAAAGAGTGGCAGAAACAAGCAGATGTGAGCAGAGGCATGAGCCTATCTATGTAGCAGATGAGATTTTGATCTAACTCTGCTGCCATCTGCTCATTTCCATATATCCTCCTTCCCTTTGCTTTCTCTGCTCATTTCAATTCGGAAAAGCAATTTATTTAGCCAAGTAAGTACGACACGCATTCAACTACTACAAGTCACCCTCCTGCCTCCACATATCCCGGCCGAAGGTTTGCCCCCCTCCGCATCGGACTGACCAAGGTAGCGTAGCGCGCGCCGGAGAAGTCGAATAAGGGGCTGATAAAGGATTAGTGTACGGGTATCGCATCTATGCGAAACGGAAAGTTCACCGCAGGGCCACCTGTAGCGAGTCGACGATCTCTAAACCACCCTGAGAACGAGCAATGCAGTCAAATGACGATGCAGGCGCCATACATACCGTAGAACCCCGCAGACCCTCGAGTCGCCAATACATCGGCATATGTGTTGCGGAACATGTAGAGCGGATTCTGAATGACGGAGCTACCAACTGAGAAGGTGAGCGTATGAGCATGGCGAGTAACAACTACTACTCACGCGTGCATAAAGGCCCTGACGACCGTGCAAAGCGGCGGGCGGCTTGAAAGTAAAAAAAAACTGACAGAAACGGAAACGGGACACGAGATACAGGAGCAATGAACCTACTGATGTAAAAATGGCCGGAGCGCCTACTGAAATTTAGCGTGAATCCGATGTACCAAACGCTTCAACTTTGAACTCACCGATACAGCTTGTACAGGTGGGGGAGTCGGAGGGAATGGAAAAGTATCTAACTCAGCACACATACAGGCGTCGGGGGGTGAGTAACAAGTAGTACATGCAGATGGGGGACAAACGACAACTATAAATGTCATCAGATTAGGCGAAGGCAGACGACATACCAAGATTGGCAGCAGCGCACTTAGATCCAAAAAAATCAGTATCAATGAGGCGATGGGGCACACAAAGGGCTCACTCTGGGTCGGTCAATCTTCTCAAGATCCCCAACGTCGGGCAAGATCAGATAAAATCAGTAAGTCGAAAAACAGATCTGGGGGTTTTACGAGTCTCCGGAGTCTAGAACTTGTTCAGAAGCATACCAAGCCAGCTCAAACAGCTACTCAACTTGCAGTTCCAATTGTGGGACCGCGTCAGTATACTATATCCTCAATTCTCCTCCACCTCCTCCAACTCGGATCGACGATCCCCGAAACGCGTGGAGTCGCGCAGGTGCAGTTACAATGAGACGCTTGAGACAGCTTGGGGTCGTACAGAGCAGTGAGAGTGTGTAAGACGGAAAGCAAATGGACAAGTGAAAGGGAGGGACAGGAGCCGGGACGGGCATAGACTCTGGAGGCGGGAAGATGGTGGTCGGAAGCAAAAAGTGATTCGAACTCCGACAGCCGCGCCAACTGCCATCACGTCATCGGTTGATGCGCAACTTGCTTGTGCGCAAATAGGTTAAACAAATCTAGTGGGTGGAAAACTCGTCGTAAACCGAGTGCGCCGAGGTCGCGTAGTTGAGCCAACTTCGAGCAGACCTCAACCGATTCGGCAGGTGGGGATGATCCGTTGATCGGCAAAGGATCGCGAACACGGGTTTCAATCACATCTATCCAAGTCACCATCTCGACAATCTCTCCATCTCGACCTTTGATGCCGTTGAGCCTGGATCGTCGTCGACTGGCTTAAAAACTGGGATCCACGTCTGTCGACCGCCGACTCCCTTTGATTTCGGTCCACCTTCTGCTATGACGGCGCAGCTGGCCCTGCTTTTTTCAATTCTCTTTTCGTTCCTATTCTTCGCTCCCTCGGTCTTCGCCTCGCCCTTGGAAACACAGCAGTATCCAAACGCACAGAAAATGGAATACATATCCCTATTTTCCGGAGGGAGTCTCGTGGGCTGCGACGGCGGGGCGGGTTGACTGGGGCAATTGGGCTCGGCGATTTCGTGGATGTGTGCGTGTTTTGGCTCAGGGCGAGTTCATGGCAAGCTCATATAGTGTCGGCAACAGGACGTACAGCATCTTGGTTACCGTGGGGGGTGTGGAAACACCTCTGGTTCTTGGTGCGTCTCCTTTGCTCGACGCATCTCATTGCCTGACGAACGCGTTAGATACTGGCTCGTCGGATTTGTGGATGGCTTCAGACGCATGCAAGACCTGCGACACGACTCTACCTCTGTTTCCCCAGGCTAGTTTCGTTCAGACCGGCATGGACGTGGACCTTCTCTATGGAGACTCGCTTACCGGTACCCATGCCTCTGGGCTAATTGGCACGGATGCGGTTTCGTTCGCGGGACTATCCATCCCAAACCAATACTTTGCTGCCATCAACGATACCGACACGAACGTCCTCGACACGGGCTGTGCAGGTATTTTCGGACTCGGATTCGCGCTGAACAGCGTCATCTGGAACGACGTCTTTGCCACAAAGTTTGAGTCCCAGTCCTCGACCACCCAACGCTCTCTTCCCCGCCGCCTCCCTTCCTCCAACTATGGCACACGATTCTTTCCGGATCTCAACAACCTAATCTCTGCGCACAAACGCGCCGTGGACGCGTCCGAGCTAACGAAGGCGGTCCTCCAATCCTATCCCAACTACGGCCCCGCTCTTACGCGTATGGTCACCACCAAATCGCTCGCCGGGCCACTATTTACTATCTCCCTCCAACGCGACACACTCGACATCGGTGGCAATGCCGGAGTGTTCAGCCTCGGAGAACTTCCGACCGGCATCAACGCCTCCGCTCTTACTTGGGCCCCCGTCCGCGGGTACCCCACTGCACTTCAGGCTCCCGCCGACTCGCCCAATGAGGTTCGTTTTCTCTTTTTTTCGGTTGACCGACTACATCAATGGATAATGAATATTTGCAGAAATACCCAATCGCTTGGGAAATCTTCATCGACGATGTCTTCCTCGACGGCGTCCGCCTTCCACGCTCGAACCTCTCTTCCTCCAGTATCGCCCTGTCCGGCCTCGTCGACACCGTGCGTATTCCCTTCCCTCTTTCCTGGATGACTGTAAAAACATGGTTTCAGGGCAACTCCCTCATCCGCGGCCCCGCCGACGTCGTCAACGTAATCACCTCGCGCCTCGGCAAGACTTTCGCGTGCGCCACGCCGCACACGCTCGCGTTCTCGATCGGCGGTAAGCTCTTCCCCGTCGACGCGCGCGACTTTGCGAGCCAGGCGTTCGACGGCGAGATGAAGGACTGCGCCGCGAACCTCGTCGAGACGGACGCGCCCGTCGCGGGCAAGGGGTACCAGTACAGCTGGAGCCTCGGCGATCCCTTCCTCAAGGGGTGAGTTTGCCTATTTTTATTTATTTATCCGTGCGTTGCGTCGTCCGTGAACGCGGTAACTAACCGAGTCGAACGGATATAGCGTCCTCGCGGCGTTCTACTACGGCAACATCACCTACCCGTCGGTTGACCCCCCGCGCATCGGCCTGCTCTCGACCGTCCCGGCTGACAACGGCGCGGCGGCGCTGCAGAGTGCGGTCGCGAATGCGATTAGCCGTAATGGCGGGAATGAGTTTTGTGCGTTTCATTGTGTTTTCACTTGCTTCCGTGCACCGGCTGACGGACCCTCGTTTTGTCCCACAGCGACGTCGGACGCCGCACCGACGGGATTGCCCGTGGCTGCTGGTACCGGTAGTAGCGGGGTCCCGCTCGCCCCGCAGGGCACGCTCCCGGAGGGCAAGATCGACACAAACGGTGCCGCGGCGGGTTGGGGAAGACACCTGCAATCTGCTTCGGTCTGGGTTTGGTTGCTAGCGGTGCCAGTGGTGGGTGGGCTGGTTGGGCTGGTATAGGCCGGCGGTTATCTTGCGCTGGCTCCATTGCCTCTGGAGTCTGGACACATTGGTGTATATCGCACAGCTGTACAGTAGGAATGGTATATCTTTATAATCTCAAAGGCACAGCGCAGTGTGGTTTGATATGAGGAGCATTTGGTTCTCAGATCGTTCGGAATCCAGACAATGCGGATCCGGAACATGTTGGTTGTGCAAGAGCAGCACGGACGTTGAATCTCAAACGCGAAAAATTGGTGTCGTTGGATTTAGCGGTCTGGACTAGGGCCAGAAAAAAATGAAAATGCCGATACAGTGCTTCCAAATCCTACACATCAACCATGGGGAGAAAAATGTATCGACACAGCATTCATTGACTCTGAGGCGTTCATAGGGAATTTACTTCAGACCTTTGTTGTAGTAAAAGTTAGTGGATTTTCTAGCTTAAATTTATTAATTCAAATCTTATTCCTTCGAAAAGTGCTCTTCGAACTCTGCGCCTTCGAGCTTGGTTGTGTTTGGCGACTTGAATGATGGGAGAGCATCACGTGGGTGACGCGCTAACTCACACCCTACCGCGATGGCGAAGAAAGGCAAAGCTCCAGCACCAGCGCCAGAACCAGAACCAGCAGCAGCAGATCTCGATGCTCCTCCTCCCCCAGAACCCGTACCGCCTGTGACTGTCATATACTGCGCAGGTCCTCCTGCGATCTCCCGGCTAGATTGCGGCTTACTCACTGTCCCCAGTCTGCACATACCCCCCAGAATACTGCGAGTTCGGGGCAAGTCTTACACGGTGTAAGGAATGGCTGAAGGAAGATCACCCGGATCTGTTTGACAAATACTACTCTGAAGGCAAGTCCGGCCAGGTCTTGGCCCTGCCTGTACAGGATTGACGGTTTTTCTTTTGCGCAGAGGCCCTGCAGACGAAGGTCGGAACACTGAGTCTGGAGGCACAGGTGAAGCTGGAGAAGGACATGGCTAAGAAGGAGGTCAAGGCAGAGGCCAAGGCAGACGCGGCCCTGAAGAAGAAAATGGCGTCGCAGGTGCGTGGCTCCTGCCCCACCTATTTATATTATTTTAACTTCAGTGGCGCCAGATAATAATAAAACGGATTGAGCGGAATAAACGCAAGCACATTACTTCCGTCTTCGGGCTCGAGGCGTTTGGCGTCGACCTCAAGAAGGCGGCCAAGCAGTTTGCGTCCAAATTCGCGACGGGGGCATCAGTGACGAAGAACCCGCAGGGATTGGAGGAGATCGTCGTATCGGGCGACGTTAGCGACGAGATCCTCGAGATGATCGAGAATGAAGTCGGCGTGTTGAAAGGCATACCGGCGGATAACGTCGAGCTGGTGGAGGAGAAGAAGAAGAAGGGAGCGGACTAACATTGTGATCGTAGGTGATTAGGTGAACGCGCTTTCTTTCCTCTTCTAATTAATCTGTATCTAGCATGTATCTATCTAACCAACTACGGAGCTGTCCCATTTTGCTCGCTTGACCAATCTCCTGAGCCCTCAAGACTCTTTTCTTCTTAACTTCTATCGTCTGCTCTGGTCTTAATTTGGTCACATCTTGCACCGTTTCGCCTTTTATTTTAAAACTTGGGAGATGGCCACGTATGATATCTGATCTTCTTTCTTCCCACCACACAGGCAATCCTTCCTCCTCCATGGACGATGACAGTCGTGAAGTCACCACCGAGTACGAGAAACGACTCTGCAGCGTACGTACTTCTCTCTCAGACTCATCAGTCCTCGTGGCTCACGGCACTTACTTAGAAATGCCGCCGCCTTTTTCCCGAACTCCAGCACTTTGTGGTCGCCGGAGGGAACTTCACTTACAACCACATCACTCCCATTCCTTCCGGTGAATCTTCCAATTAGCCCTTCAAAGATTAACTAAGCACTGGATAGACTTTCGGAGGATCCCACGGGGAGACACAGACCTGCAACATGAAGTCAGAGCGGACAGCGCAGTCGGTGTTGTGGATCGCCGACGTCGAGTGCCGCGTGCTCGGCGGATGTACTGTGCCAAGATTGAGGGACGAAAATCAGTCATGACTGTGGCCGTCTACCAGGGGAAACACGCGGAGGAAGTGAATCCAAATTTCCGTTCTTTGTGGTTCTTTGTTTTACTGTCTTCCCCAGGATTGGCGGCCGGATATTTTACGATATCCATTACTTCGGTACCAGAAAATCTCTGCTGCTCTGCACTGTTGATCAATATGGCTCCTAGCCACCCGAATTTCCTACAGCTTTAGGGGACGGCTAGCTCCAGTGGTGTACACGCCATCATCTTCCATGATGGTTCGTTCTTTGACTTTTGTCGGAAACCTCCTCGGCTAACACTTTAGTTAGAGCTGATACCATTCGAGCACTTTCTCGATCTATACTCCCATTCTCATTTCTTGACTGTTAGCTCTATGCGTTGTGGAGATCATCTACAATGATGAAATGGGGGGGTTCAAACCCCCTCACTAGGCATTTGCTGGCAGCGGTCCACAAAACAATGTGAAGGGCCTGCTAGTTTCAGTTTCTGGGTTTGAGCCCCAGGCTGTCTTTCAAGTTTGTACTTGCACAGTTTTCAGTCTGACCATCTGGCTGTCATGATTGAAAAATCACAGAAGAACAGGTTTATTGGATTCAATGCGGAATCTACATCGACAAGCACTTCTGAATAAATGATATCCAAAAAAACAGGAATGAAGCCCCTGTTGACTGTGGTACATGTGGGTTTTACTGGGTAATCTGCTTTCATTTATTTATTCCATCCTCAGTCTCACAATGGGTTGGTGTGAGTACTTGAGCAGTGGTGATCAGTGAGGAGGGATTCCCATCCCAGTTCAGTAGGATTGGGAGTAAGGGACATGGATTGAGCTCCACCAAAAATACAACTTAAATTACATCTCAAGTATCTGGCTTGCTTTTTCTTTTGTGGGGGGGGGGAGGGGTGGGGCAGCAGGAAGTCCCCTCAGCCTCCCAGGGGAACTGTGCAGTTTGGTTTTTCTTTATTCTGTTCCATCTCATTCTGATGAGTGAATAGCCAGAGGATCAAATCTCTTACAAAAGTTCAACCTCAATTCCATCTCTCTTGCTCAGAATTACACTCTTTGTAACTTCACCTGAAAGGTAAGGAATGTAATCAAGAAACCCCTGGGATCTTGGTGATCAGCTTGCTTCAATTACAAGGATGAGTTTCCGAAGTTTGCAAGAAGAAGAAGGATTTGAGCCTCTCAAAAACAGATGATGGATGTGGGTGATATTTTCTGCTTTTTGTTTGCTGCATTGTGGAAAACACACTCAGATCTAGCTCGACTCGACCTCCTGTGTTTGTTGCCTGACTTATCCTCTCAAGATGAAATTACACCCAAGTATCTTATTAAATAAATATGCTCATTCATTTCAAACCAAACCATAGGGACACATGTAGCAAATCAGTAACCATAAATAACAACACAGAAAACCACCAACAAAACATACAATTCCTGGAAGCCTCAGGCCACAATCAAACCAAGGTCTTTTTCTTCACCCATGTCCATCTTATCCAGGTTTTCAATGTCAAACAGATCATCCTCCAGTTCCTCTACAGTCACAGCTGGTGCATTGAGCTCTGCCAGACGAGCCAGGTTGTTTCTGTGTTCCTCCAGCACATCTTCACTGATACCAACAAGTCTCATTGATTTGTTGAACCTGTTTAGCCTTGAAGAGCATTCAAACAGGGGTCTCGCTCTCTCCCAAAACTCCACTGCCTTAAGCAGATCACCATGTCCCATAGAAATGTCTCCGAGTTGCAGCATGCATTCAGCTCTGCTGCGATGGACATTCATCTAGGTAAATCCCTCTAGAGCAACTGCAAAAAAACTGGTGGCTGTATGCTCATCATGTTGTGCAAGGAAGATATCTCCTAAGGATTGGAGAGCCTTGTAGATTCAGAGCTTCTCTCCCTTTTTAAGAGAATGCACAAGAAAAACAGTTGTCCAGTTTGACATCCCATCCAAACCACCCCAGCAACTGGCATCACCAAGCCTCTCCAGACAACGAGCTTGGATTTCGGAGTATTCGAAAGCAATCTTAAGGCACTTTGTCAAAACAGTCTTGGCTGCCAGTGAATTTCCCTCCCTCAGGTAGGGATCTGCAAGGATAATACCACACATTGTCACTCCCTCAACATCGCCCAGAGTGTCTAAGGTTTTTTGGCTCTCTCACAATTCCTCTGCACATCATCCCTTGGAGCACCAATAAATACATCGATTTCAGCCACATTGACTAAAGCATAACCATACTCATAGGGATCCTGTATGGTTGCTTTGAGAATGCTAGTATGGATACTGCGAGCCTCAATATATTCTGATTTGAGCTGGTGGATTTCTGCCTGAATGTTCATGATGTCATAGTCCACGGGCCCATGAGACATGCCACAAAGACCTAAGAGGTCTCTTGCCCTAATGCAGAGAGACATGGCTTTTGTGTAGTTCCCCAATATATAGCAGCAAGTAGCCTCAATACGGAGTGCCTCTGCTTCTCTATATAAATCTGCAGAAATGATGGCCAGTCTCCGGTCCTCATTTGCATGCACTTGAGCTGCAGAGTAATCACCAAGCTGCCATTTGACCCATGCAAGGTTACGCAATCCTTGTGAATGCCATTTGGTGTTTCCAGTGGAAATTGCTAGAGATATACAAAATTTTGTGACAGAGAATAATCCCTCTTTATCTGATAATAGATTACCAAAGCATTATAGAGTCTGCCTGCATAAATTCATATGAGTGCCAACAAACTGGGGGTTAAAAGCATACATTTAAGATCTGGGTCATCATACTCCTTGAAGTGTTCCAGGCCATCAGATACCAGAGTATCTGCATTGGAAATGGGATGAAGAACCCATGAGTTGAGCCACTCAATAATAAAGTCAGCCTCAAGGTGATGGTCATGAGGGTGTGGAAGGACAGTGTGAATCTGTTGAATGAGAGAGATAGGTCCTTGCCCAATGCGTCAACTAAAGGTATTCAGATAGCATACACAGTAAATGCTATTCACTAGGTCTGGATGACCCTGTTGCAACCCATTCTGAAGAACCTTCTGTATGTTCGAATAGTTTGACGATACTCGAGCAACTGTGCTAGAACTTAATTGAGTTCCTTGGTATTCCATGTATAATTCAAGTAATTCCTGGAAATGTTTGCGAAGAGGTTGAATGAGATGACCTCCAGGTGGTTGAATCTTCTGCATGTACTCTCCAATGGGCACCAATACTTTTAGCCGTTTGTGTTCATCACTGTAGGCCAAGGCAGTACAAATCAATGCTGCTCTGCAACTCAGGATATTAGCAATTGGGAACTTGCTCTTCACAAGTTCAACATGAAAGACCATCAGGAAGCATTAACAGGAGGCTCAGCAGATCCTTTGAATGGGGATCGAGTCTAGAACTTGACAAGGACAGTGAAATCGACAAGTCCAAGTTGGATGTTCTCCGGCGCTTCTCGTCAACTGAACCAAATTCCAGCGCTCCAACTTCTCTAGACGCCGGTGTAATCTAATTCCTGATTTCGGACACCGACAATCCCGGAGAGGAAGGTTTGCCGGACGATGAATCCGCATTGCAAACATGCACCTCACCTGTTCGATCATTGCTCTCGCCCTTTCCACAGGCACCGCCGTGAAAGCGGCCTCCGTACCGGCCCTGGAAAGAGATTGTGAATACACCACATACATCCGTTCGTCTCACAGATACCCTCCTTAACTGGGGTTCCCCCCCCTGTCTTTCGTTTCTCAGGGTGCGGATACGACGCAACGTGCACCAGAAAGCGACATGGAGGCAACGGAGAATGAAGCTCGACACCGTCATTGCGGGCGTTGATGCCTAAAATCCCTACACGCTCCATACCCGCCTTTCTCACTCATCTATAGCGCACGCGAATATCGAGGTTTCGGCTCTGGCTTACGCTCGCCCACCGTTCTGTATGACGTGACAATGGAACATTCGTGACACTTGGCACCTCCCGGGTTCAACAAAGGAGAAAGCATTAGGTTGAATGTGTCGGCTTTTCGGTTCGACCTTCCTTCGGACCTTTATACCTTTGCTTCCTCCTTTCCTCTGCGCAGCCGGACCACGACAGTTTTCGTGTTGCGTTTCCACCTCCAATAATTGTAAAAATAATACCAGCTTATACTGAGGATAAGGAAGCCATCATGGACCACGGAATCACCGGGTAATATCGGCATGCGTCAAGGCAGGAAGTGCGTGTTCAACCCTGTCGGCGGCATACAGTGCAGCCACGCAACCATTTAAGGTTTTTATTTTATTTTATTCTCTCCACGAGTCAATGTCCGCCTTGGTTCATTGCGCTGAATTGTAAGTGTAATTGCCTGTGTAGATGTCCCGAGCCTTTTGTCGTTGTCCACGGCACGTTTCCACTTCAAGCCATCCAACCTTGTTTACACAATATTCGTGCGTGATATACTTCATTACACCTGTGCCGCTTCCTGGCTTGCATAACATTAGGGTTCTTGGGCGGACTGGTTTGGGGTCGGAGATGTACTAAATGATAATATAAGTGAGGTGTTAAGGTGGACTAAATAGGAAGTAAGGCTCCAACCATTTCGTTTTCGTTTACGGTTTGGCCTAAACTAAACGGAAACGGAAACAAACGTTTACAAAACCGTTTAAAACGTTTGAACATGGTAATTTTTCTCACCTTTGGTCCTGATGCATAAAGAGCAATTCTGGTACAGCGAGACATGAGGGGGGGTTGCTTTGAGGCTACCTAATTCCTCCAGACTGGGTTCAGTGACACAGGGCCAGGGCCACATCGTTGTGAGCACTATCCCGCCCAGATTGCTGGCCATCAATGCATCAATGTCGCATACAACGGGACCCGAGCGCCCGCCCATCGAGCACGGGGCAGAGCACATAATTAATCCTGAATTAATCGAGCTTCAGATATCAGCAAAGGATAAGTATGCGCAACCAGCTTAATTTTGGGGAACCGTCAGTTAACCGTTTAACCGTGTAAAAACGGTTTTCCAACCGTTTGGCCGGCTGCCTAAACAAAACGGAAACAGAAACGGTTTTTTTTCCTTTTAAAACGTTTAAAAACGGAAATTGTTGGAGCCTTAATAGGAAGCACTTGCGTCTGATGTTATCTATAAGATAGGGAATGGTTTCGGTTCTCTTCCGGGAGCAAGTGAGTCTACCGAGGTCCCTGGAGAATTGATTAAACGGGAGAGTCCTCTCGGGTCGGAATCGACTGGGTTTGAGGAGGATGACGGAGAGGGGATGGAGTTCGGAGCCGAACAGCCTCCATCAAACACCTCTGTTCAACCTGCACAAACAACCGCTTAGTGACGAAGAAGGAAATTCTTGTATCCTATCTCTATGCTACTTGACTGTATACTTTTCACACTTGTATCAAAGCATTATATTCCGCAACTACGGTAGTCAACGATAAAACGACTGGCGGTTGGTTTCGTAATTCGCCAGGAGGGCAGCAGCCCTCGTGTCGACCACGGCACCATGCCTAATCAGAAGATCGACCATTGTCCTACTTTGCCTAGCTCCCAGACTCAAAGCAATATGGAGTGCAGTTTCACCATATTTCTCTGCCTCTACATCGGCTCCATTCTCGATGAGGAGCTCCGCTGTTGATGTGCAGTTTGCCCGTGCGGCTGTGTGCAATGCTGTTTCGTGATTTCTGGATCTCGCATTGATCTTTGCGCCATGTTTCAATAGGACAGCAACATATTTAGTCTCGTTCCACCTGGAGGCCAGGCTGAGAATTGTTTCATCCCCTCTGGGACCGTTGGGATTGGCTCCGTGCTCGAGGAGGAGAGAGACAATTGAATGGTGCCCGGAGTAAATGGCACCATACAGCGCACATGGGGGCCAACCTCCTTCAAGTGCTGCATTGACGTCGGCTCCACGCTCAACAAGCAGTCCAACAATCTCATGATATCCATGAAATGATGCGGTTGCCAATGCAGTCACGGAGTCCGCTCTCCTCCCATTAATATCTGCACCGCGCTCGATGAGCACTCTGATAGTTCCGCAATTCCGTTTATAGGTTGCTGCTACCAGTGCGGTTCCTAACTCTCCGGTTTGGGTGTTGATGTGGGCACCATGGTCAATGAGTAGGCTAACTATCTCCTCGTGGCCGTTGGATGAAGCCATGTAGAGAGCAGTGCTTTCTCTTCCTGTGACCCCAAGATGAGAACGGGGGATGCCCCAAAGACGAGAGTATGGTATGACCCCAGGATCAGAGTGCGGAATGCCTCCTTCCGCATTCACGTCGGCACCGTGTTCAAGGAGAAGACGAACGACGTGATGATGACCTTCGCCTGATGCTGCACTCAAGGCCATCCCACAGTCCCGCCCTCTTTTGCCCACATTTCCTGGAACCACGGAAAGCTGTTGAAGCTCCCCAGTGCACGAGGCAGCGGTTAGAGCACTCCCATCACACCCATCCTTTGTATTGACATCGGCACCGTGTTCAATGAGCAGAGAGATAACTTCATAACGACCAAGCCTTGACGCTGATCTCAGGGCAATACCGTAATCCGCATTCACATCAGCCCCATGCTCAATGAGAAGCTGGCAAAGCCTATGGTATCCACCGCGAGAGGCGTTATCTAGCGCATTGTGGCCCCCGCTCCAATGTCTGCACTCCCCACTTGCATTCACATCTGCACCATGCTCGAGGAGAAGACAGCAAGTCTCGTACGCGCCATACATTGAAGCGGCATGCAGTGCAGTCCAACCATCCTTTGTCTTCAAATTCACATCTGCACCATGTTCAAGGAGAAGGCGCCAAATCGCATACTGGTCTGAAGCGACGTGTAGTGCAGTGTAACCATCTGTCTCTTTCTCGTTCACATCTGCACCACGCTCAAGGAGAAGACGGCAAATATCAATGTGGCCCTTTGATGCAGCTTCGTAGAGTGGAGCAACGGGATAACATGGGCCTTTCCAGCGTTTTGGTACACTGAGTTTGGCACCGTGTTCAATGACGAGACGAGCGAGCTCGTAATCTCCGTAGTGCGAGGCAATATTCAGGGCGGTCCCAAAATCCCCTGCCCTCGTATTTACATCTGCACCACGCTCGACGAGCAGCCAGACAAGGTCGCGATTGTAACATTCTTGACTGACCCAATTATCCCTTTCGGCTGCACCCAAGGCGAAATGCATGGTGGTGTCACTACTGCCCGGATAGACAGAGTCGACGTCGACACCGCTGTCAAGGAGAACTTCAACTATGTCGAGGCGACGTAGACGTGCAGCGTGTAGAAGTTCCCCCATAGTGCCGGCACCTGCTTTCTTGATTAGGTAGTGACAGATTCCTTTCAGGTGAAAGGCTGCAGCGCGCAACAGTATAGTACAATTGGGGTCGAGTAATTCGCTTCTGAAGTCGTGTTGCAACAAAAACCGGGTCTTGAATATCATCCGCCATGCGTAGCAATTTTCAAGAAATGACAGAATGGATGATCTGATTCCGATTTGTGTCTGTTCATTCGCATGTGCGAACCAGTATGTTACAGCATAGTCCAAGAGTGGGTTTTGATGGAAGAGGCGATCTATCACCTGCTGCCTGTTCCTATAATGGAGCGCTCCAAGTTTCGCCTGCTGTAAGAATTCTTCGAAGAACGGATACGACAGATATGTGATACACGTCATTGTAATTTCCGTTGACGCGCGAAGGAAATTCTGCGCCTGTTTCTGTTGTAGGTAGTCCTGCGTGGTAAAATGGACAAGGCGAATTTTGTCATCCTCCTCGCTGACAATGACCAGGCCTGCGCAGGCAGATAGAATTGTCTCCATGTCAAATATATTATCTTGGTCGAGCTCCTTGGTCTCTGGCTCAACAGCAAGAGCCTCCCTAAGCTCGGAAGGTTGCAATGGCCTCTTCACATTCGTAACCCATGAGAGGACACGCCATGCAAGGGCTTTTTCATCGCTACTTTGCTCGTTAATCCTCTCTATGACTCCGTCATAGGTGCTGTTCAGGTCACCTGGTATATTGGCTAAGGCTTCGTAAACATCTCGAACCTTGAGCTTCCTCGTGAGGGAATCAACATGGAGTTTGGCGAGCAGGAACCTAGAACAACGAGGATTAATCAACCTTCTACAGGCCCACGGACGCATACATACATTCCACCACTACGGTTTACAATTTTGGTTTCAATTTCGTCTCGCAAGGTAGGGCGCATTGAGATATACTTCGAAAGTCTGGAAGAGTTCATGATTTGTGCATCGATATATCGCCGAATATCATCCTCCGTTGCCTTCATTTCCAATGTTTCTAGATCTGCGGTCGAAATGATATGCGCGAATGTGATGTGTGGGCGCGAAGTCAACATCAAATTGACAGTTGGTTCCAACGCCGAGATACGACGCAGTAATGCATCCCGTTGTTGCTCCGGATATTCGTCGAGGGCATCGACAAGAATAAAAACCTTGGAGTATTCCAAGATTATGGAAGACAGTATAGCCTGAGCTTCATCCGCTGACGGTCCCGTGCCTTTCTCGCAGTGATCGTTGTATAACTCGCGTAAAGCTGGTGAAATCGATTTTTTGAGAATCAGCTGTCGCCAGAGGCTCGCCAAGAGCATCTTGATAGAGTGATCATCTGTCTCCTTGTGGTTCAAGTAAATGACTGCGACACCAATATCCTCGCTTTCCAGATCTCTTCGGAGGTGATCTACCACAATCGAACTGAACCTTCGTATTTAGGCGCGGAAGAGGAGCATTGATTTTTAAATTACGTACACAAGCACAGTTTTTCCAGCACCAGCTGCAGGCTCTATCAGTATTGATCGATTAGCGGAAGGCATAAGATACGCACGCATCCCGCGACACCATAACGTTTTTCCTGTTCCCGATTTCCATTCTCTGAATTGAGCGTCTTCAAGGAGCCATTGACCGGTCCCTGGCTGCCGAGTACTGAATATATCCGCCTGGCGCAGGAAATAATTGACCGGTGAATACCACTTCATGATCTTGTTCCGCTCTTCCACTGTATAGATGTGAGCTTGAAGACTTGTTCCCCCCTCCCCGTCCGTACGCACACTTATAGCACTCCTGTTGATATTTCTTTCCATCCCGGACAGATTTGGCGATATCTAGGCCGCGTCATTAGCTCCTGATAATTTAATCTTTGGGGTATCCTACAGGCATGAGCCAGTCGATGTTCCTCATCGCCGTTCTTGAGAGTGGATATTGTGTCTGTCTCGGATATTCAGAGAAGAAACTAGATGGGTACGACTTGAAAACCTCACGTTCATAATGTTCCCTCTCGTCTTGGGCAAGAGTCTTGACGGATCTCATTGTATCTGATAGAGTACCATGTCAGTCTCATTTGATGCATTTTAAATTCGACTTACAGCCGTGGTCTGCTCGCCGCTCCTCAGCAACATCTTCTACGGCAGCTGAGATATTCATTCCCAACCAAACGCTGATCGAACTCTTGAATCGCTCAATGGAGTTCAAGCCCTCTTGAACGTCTTCCTTTCCCCACAGCGGCCATGCTAGACGACTCGTAACCTTGTGTGAGTCTAGTTTCTTCGTCAAACGCTCCATTGTCCCCGTCAACTGGGTCAACGGTTCTTCAATCTCTTGAATGGTGCCGCCTGGTACTCCCGAACCCTCACTCTTGTCGATTCGTTCGCGAAACTTCTCGATGAGGCTTTCAAGACTCTGGATCTCTAGGAGTAGCCGTAGCATATCAGTTGGCGCATCGCGGAACTCGTTGTAGAATATGCGCGCGCTGGCGACGGTATCGACGAGCTGGAGGACCGTAGCGACGAGACCGACGATATTAGCCATGGGGGGAGAGGATACGCGGCGTACTGTATTGCGCAGCGGTGGAGATTTAACTTCTACAGCACCTATCCCGCAGATTTGTGTCAACTGCCGCACTACAGCCCGTCAAGACCATTGAGAGTTGTGGAGAATGAAGTCGAAAAAGGAATCGTTGAGGCAAGAGGCTATGACGGTCGGATCTCCGCCGGTCACCTCGGCCGAACCGCGGATCCGGTGCCGTTCTCTGCGAATACGGTAGCCATCCGGAAGACAATTAATCATTTATGATCGCTAAATATTGCAAGTTCCTAACCACACGTACCATCTATGAAATGGGAGGGCTCAAAATGGGACCGCAAATCAAAAGTCATGTTTGTGAAGTCAATTTCTGTAAGGGATGGACATCGGCATTCCGGCATCCGGTGATATCGGAAGCACGAATCAATGACACGTTTAAATGTGCGTCGAACTGTGCGGTGACTGCGCGCCTGCGGCAGATGTTCCATTTCAATACTCTTGTTATAGAATACAAACTAATTAGAATTTCTAGATACAAAGGACACAGTACATTAGAATACTCACCCAGTCACTTCAGTGCGAACTATTTGACTTCCTGACGACTCTGGTGGTTCAGAACAGATGTCCAGCTGGACAACAGTGTTTCTTGCGCACTCTATCATTAGAAAAGAAAAGCTCGGAATCTACAAAGCTTTTCAATTCCTTGGAGATGTCTTCCTTTCCCAAAACGATGAGCATACAGCCATCAGCTTGTTCACAGTTGCTCTAGAGGGATTCACCGAGATGGATGTGCATCGCAGCAGAGCTGAATGCATGCTGCAACTCAGAGACATTTCTATGGGACACGGTGACCTGCTCAAAGCAGTGGAGTTTTGGGAGAGAGCAAGACCCTTGTTTGAACGTTCCTCGCAGGCCAAACAGGTTCACTGTATTGATGAAAGGGTTGCCAATATCAATGAAGATGTGCTAGAGCAACACAGAAACAACTTGGCTCGTCTGGCAGAGCTCAATGCACCAGCTGGGACCATGGAGGAACTGGAGGATGATCTGTCTGACATTGAAAACCTGAATAAGATGGACATGGGTGACGAGAAAGAGCTTGGTTTGACTGTGGCCTGAGGCTTCCAGGAATTGTATGTTTTGTTGGTGATTTTCTGTGTAGTTATTTATGGTTACTGATTCGCTATATGTGTCCCTGTGGTTTGGTTTGAAATGAATGAGCATATTTATTTAATAAGATACATGGGTGTAATATCATCTTGAGAGGATAAGGTTCTGTATTGTCAGGCAAAAACACAGAAGGTCGAGTCAAGCTAGATCTGAGTGTTTTTTCCACAGTGCAACAAAAAAAAAAGCAGAATATATCCCCCATATCTATCGTGTGTTCTTTTGGGAGGTTCAAATCCTGCTTCTTCTTGCAAACTTCGGAAACTCATCCTTCTAATTGAAGCAAGGTGATCAACATGATCACAAGTGTTCTTTGGTTTTATTCCTTTCCTCGGAAGTGCAGTTACAAAGACTTAATTCTGAGAGAGAGGGATGGAATTGAGGTTGAACTTTTGTTGGAGATTGATCCTCCTACTCGAGTAGCTATTCACTCTCATCGGAATGAGATGGAACACAATAAAGAAAAACACAACCACAGTGTTCCCTGGGAGGCTCAGGGGACCTCCTGCTGCCCAGAGAGAAAAAAGCAAGCTGAAAGGTTGAGATGGAATTTAGGTTAAATTTTTATTGAAACACTCCTATTTTCACTGGGAATTCATCCTTGCTCACTGATCTCCACCATTTTAAGTACCTGTACCAACCCATTGTGAAGCTGAGGCTGGAATAAATAAATGAAAAGCAGATTATAAACCCGTGTGTACCGCCAGAGCTCCACAATTTACACAGGCATCATTCCCAGTTTTAAATTTTGTCTATTCGGACATAGGTGTCCAGTAAATTCTGCATTGAATCCAATAAACCTGTTCTGTGCATTTTGAAATATGAATTTCAGATGGTCAGACCGAAACCTGTGCAAGTACAACCTTGAAAGAGGGCCTGGGGCTCAAACTCGGAAACAGAGTCCAAAAGGCCCTCCACATTGTTTTGTGGACCGCTGTCAACAAATGCCGAGGAGGGATTTGAATCCCCATTTCGGCATTGTCATAACCTCCACACGCCATACAATATGAGTGACCGGTCCATCGGCTTCCTGCCTCTTAGTGGTGTATATCACTATCAGAGGGATGTACCCCAAAATACCGGGATTGGGAGGGGAAGAGAAGGAAAAAAATGAGATCCTATCGAGATGTGCACACCGGTGGGATTCGAACCTACATTCCCTCATTACACTTCTTCTATAAACTCTGCATATATGGATGAGGTGACTGGCCATTAGTCCGCACAGGCTTGGGGGTTAGATATACAGTGCGAGTAAAATTAGATATTCACCATGAACTTGAGCCCGGTCTTGTTTGAGGTGCAGTCATGAGATTCAATATTACTGTGGGTTGAACATTGTCGGAGATTTTCTTCATCTATGAAAAAAAAAGAAAAAAAACTAAATCCCACAAATTATTGCCCCTGAGGGAAATTGAACCCCTTCCTCCTTGTTACAAGAGATTTGGTTTGCAGGATAATAATAAATGTTGAACGAGGCGATCACCGTGATCTGCAGAGGCTCCTTGTGGGATCTCAGCCTTTGTGAACACTGTAGTGTCTGCATTTCGGACCGAAAACACATCTGTACTGTTCAGGAAAAATTCGAGAATTGCAGGTAGAGAGAATCAAACCCCCCTAGGCAAAAGTGACCTGGTCTACAGGTTTCCTGGCTCTTTAATTGGTATTACATTTTACTGCAATCTGCACAAAATAATTGGATTGGAAAATAGAAAAAGCTTTGCATTCTCTCTCAATCATAATGCCTCTAGTGGGACTCGAACCTACATTTCCCCATTATTCTCTTGGTATTGATACATGTGAGGTGACTTTCCGGGAGTTCAGAGGTTTTATCTTACTTGGTAGGATTCCAGTGTGTGTTTGGGATGAATTAAATGGAAGCCAAGGAGTCACGGTGCCAATGATTTTCTCGAGCCTCGAGGGAGATTACCAACTTGAGGTTGAACACCCGTAACGAGTGCATTTAATTCGAATAGTTATGTGCTGGTAGCCGACACTTCCCCGTAATCTATCGCTGGAAGCTTGGTGTCCCGTGTGAAGTTCGAATGCATTTCTAAAAAAGAAATAAACTGGAGAGCTTTTCGAGTCTTAACTTTCAAGTAAGCCTCTACCGGGATTCGAACACTATTCGAACCCCCATCTCCTCATTTCAGCGGCGTTAACCTCGCATACACGACGTGGAGACGACGTTACACTGGTCCGCAGAAGCTTGAGATTCGGTTAACTGGAGGAGCAAAGGCGATGAGATCTGAAAGAATAACCAACGAACAGAGTGGTCTGTGCGTACGGGTTGATCGGGCCGGGCGCTGACATCATTATGATCTTGTCTTCAACCGCCAACTTTGAAAGCTGGATTTGACTCCAACCTCGGCCTTCCCGGAGGACGTGAACAACGCCAGAATCCAAGAACCTAGTCTTCAGGCTCTGAAGATCTCTGCAACCAACAAGTGTCCCCATCTCCAAGGCCTCAGCAGCTGGTCGTGATGATTCGCGAGTGGAAGGCTTGTATTTTGCGCGGGCGATGGCGGGTCGAGTTTTTCTACTACGGCTTATAACGCAGCTGACTTGGCTCGCTGCACAGTTGTAATAAACGTCTCGTGTGCAGATATCTCCAAGTGCGCATGCGTACTAAACTCGATGACGCATCGCACTAGCGTGCCGCGTGCCCAGTGCGGAGACACCACACCCATAAACCACTGCCCAGTGCCACCCCGCTCCATGCCGCGTCCGAGTCTTCGCGCCTACTCACCAACCTCATGCCGCATCAAAACAGGCGACCCACGCACTAGTCTTGCGCGACTCGCAGCAAGGTGTATCCCAGACCTACGCACCGAGCGGGACGAGCCTTCTTCCATCCCACCGCCCAACATGCACTCTCCCTCCCCGGCAGTCACTGTTCTCGTGCACGTCATGCTTCTGGCACGAAGCTTTGCCTCCCGTATGTACCCTCTCCAAATAGGGACCATGCAGCTTACAGGATTCTGACTCACTGCGATAGCTGTTGGGAGCAACGACGAGGGCAATACGGGACGGGCACCACAACATTCTGTGCGTTGCCGACTCACAGGTGGCCATCCGGGGCATTCTCTCAACGGCACCATGCTCGGGGCAGTTCCGTGCTATCGCATACGACACTCTTGTCTGTGACGCCCTCCCCCTCTGCCCCCACCTCTCAATCCTGAACCTCTGGACGCCAGCCCACATCGGAACGGCGGGGAACAAGCTTGCGGACGCGGCAGCTAAAGAAGCGATGCTCCTGGATCCCGACCCCCGCGCCTTCGTCTCTCTCACCACCGTCAGGCGCCTGATCCACCTCCAGGTCCTGGAGGCTTGGAACACGTCATGGAAAACCTCCACGACTGGTGGATCCCTTCGCTACGTTGACAAGAGCCCCCCCTCCCTCGTTCCCCTCCCCCTCTACTCGTCCCGCTCTCTCCCCCGCAAAACCTCCTCCACCATCTCCCAACTGCGTACAGGAGGCAGCTTCCTGAACGCTTACCATTTCAAATCGGGCTTCATTGGATCTCCCTCCTGCGAGGCCTGCGGTGCACCACATGAGACGCGAGCCCACTTCCTCCTGGAGTGTCCCCGCTGGGAACCACTCCGACGACCCCTCCATGAGGCAGCTAGGCTGGCGGGTATCTTCGGCCCTCTCCACGTCTCGCCTCTTCTCTCCAACCCCAAGCTGCTTAAAGCCACGGCCAAATTCATCGACGATACGGATCATTTTTCATGATTTCCCTCTCTCTTTCCTCTCTCATCATACCTACACTACTTTCTCTATAATTACTCGACGATAACCCACCTTTGCAAAGCTCCATCATCCAACGCACTTTACATATCCCTCCACCGCGCGTTTCCGCCTAGACCTCTCTTACCAACTTATTAATCTTTCCCTTACCATTTTAAATAACCTTAGACATACAACCCACCCAAAATCACTTACAGCACACTTAATGTACTTACAACTACCATAGTCTTACCGACTCCATGTAGTAACAAATTTGACAACATCATCATCATCATCATCATCGATAGCGTTGTCCAAGTACTAATGCCTTTCTGTGCGAAACAGAGGCTATCGATCCTCGCATCAAAGCTCAACTGCTGTACACCATATATGAGAATGGGGAAATGAGGGTGGACACGCGTGCGTCTCGCATTTGCTTTCGCGCTTAGCCCTGGCCTCGATGGACTGACGGACCGCAGCACCACGGCTATTACCGCTTCCATGCACTCCCCACCCTCTTCGCAACTCAGGCGCTAGAATCGGGTTCGAGACACCTGAGGGGACGGATCACAGTCGCGCCTACTCGTGCCAGCACAGGAACAGATGTAGGAATCGGTCTCCCTCGTCTGGATGCTTCGAGGGCGGGCGGGCGACGAGCGGCGTCGAGGGAAGGAATGTGGCACCCTACGTTCCTGGTGTCCACCTTCCTCCGCACGGCTCTTCCTCCCCCTTGTGTACCCCACACGAAGCCCGCATCGACTATGTACCGCAATGGGCCCTGCTATCCGCGCATAAATACAACCTTCGCCGACCAACATCCGCCAACTTTTTCCGAGCTCGACTTAGATCCACATCGAATGTACAGTGTATGCCGCACCACTCCATCGCTGGATTACCCGCTGATCCTGCTACAGGACTACGTTCTTGTTCTTGCGGCAGCAGTCGGAGCCTACATCACCGTCTTCCAGGCGGCTCGCGTCACCCGTGATCCAGTGCAGTGCCGCCGAGTGTACCTCCCGCTGCAACAGGGGGCAGGAGATGTACAGCAACGAACTACGCGTTCCACAACCGTGGGGGCCCGAGCTGCGATCTCGAGGGTAACACCACGACCTCGACCTCGTGCGTCACAGTCTGCGCGGCCAGATACGTGCGCACTGAGACTATGTAGACGAGGTGTACGCGTATGTGGACCACACCCTCATTGTATCTGCCGCTGATCTTCCCTACAGACTTCGAGGGCCTCCCTTCTGGACATAACCATCTTCCGGACCTTCAGCGCTGCGAGGAGACTCAAGAGTCGAAACAAAAAGAGGCGCGCTGCAACGGGACAGGCGAGTACGTGTTCTGTTCTCCAACCGCAGGTGCGACCTCGAGGGAAGCGCGGGGTGCTTCAGGTGTACGCGGGCCACCATCCTCCTTGGATTTGTCGCTGATCTTCACTACGGACGTCGTACCACCACCACCGCGCATGTCATTCTGCCCGCGGAGCGTGCTTGGCGCCAGACAGCATGGCACTTGCGCTCGCGCTCAAGGCGTTTGGCAACACTTTCGCATACCTCAGAGGCATACAGCAGACCTTGAGGGGTAGCGCGAGGACCTCGACCCTTGTGTGCCCGTCTTCTCTGCGTGTATCAGATGGAAGCGCGGCCTTCGTGAGTCTCACACCAACTCGGGATGCCCCCATCGCCTTCCACCCGATCTATCGATCCATGGGGACGGCCAGCGCGACGACACCTCTTGCACACACGTCCTTTTCATCGCACACGCCATGTCCATGCCTCACCAACGTACCGCAGTCCCTGTCCGACCAACACCTGCCGCTCAGCCGCCATTGAGACGAGAAGACGACGACAACAATGAGAGCATCATCCACCGCATTGTTTGGAGAAATCGGCTCTGGTACTCGTTGCTGCGCGAGTCCTCTGGCGCGGCTGCAGGACGCATATGACTGCCTCGCGCACGCAGGGTAGCCCGTCCTGTCCGTTATGTATCTCAGCAGCGAAGAGCGCGCTCACCTTAGACTCGTACCAGGCGCACGTAGATCTCAGCCCTCGTCCCGCCGTCACATCGATCCATGGCGAAGGCGAGACTGCGCACGCGTGCACTCGTGTGCTTGTTGCTTGTGCTCCTCACGACGCCTTCCCCCGTGCGGCGCCGGTCCCCACTTTACTGCACCATCGCTGCGCGCGACGAGAGGACAAAGACAAAGACGGGCCAAGAGCGCTGCCAGCGTCACGATCCCCTCGTTGTCCCTCGTTGTTTCGCCCGAGGTGTCGTTTCTCGTCGGCGCCCTACTCGTGTCGTCATCTGCACCCACGCCTGTCCCCGACCCCACACCCCCACCAGCGCAGGGAATGCTCAAAGATACCACCCCGCCTTCCCCGTGCGACGGTCCCCGCCTCACTGTCGCTGCGCGTGAAGAGGATGAAGACAAGACAAGAGTGCTGTCAGCGTCACGATCGGGTCCCGAGTTGTCGCTCATCTGTCCCTTGCTCGTGCTCTCGTCTGCGTGCACACCTCGACCTCGACCCCTCCTACCTGCGTGGGGATGCCCACCCAGCGCCGATATGTTTCATTGCTGCGCGCTAGACTCCCCACGCATCCACCATCCGGACATTCTCAAGATCCCACGCCCGCAACACGTGCCTTCCCCGGTACCTCTACGATCTCCTGTGGAGGACATCGATCTACCCACCGCCGTTGTGTTGAACGGACTCCAGATATATCGCTCGCTCGCCGCACATCGTACCCGTAGATCTCACTCGCCGATTCTTGGCGCCGCCTCCGAGTCGAATCCTCGCTACGCAGCGTGCGCGAGGTCGGCTGTCGATAAACCCCTCGGCACAAGTGCTATCTCCCCCAATCTCCTTTACACTACGTGCTCCGAGCTCCGGCGATGCGGCGCAAGTCAGGCCACTCGCAATATACGATCCAGGAGATCCTCGCCCAGCAAATCCGCTCCAATCTGCATCAGCCACACTCAAGTTAGGTGATGTGCGATGTTGGACGGTGTCTTTTCGCGCGAACCTATTACACCATCACGCTTTAACCGTAATGAAACGGCGGAGTCTGCGGGCCCGCGGCGGGGGGTGTTCAGTTGAGGAGGTGTTATGTTAGAGCAGGCCGAGGTATGGAGAGGAAATACCAGGGAAGGCAGAGAAGGGAGCGCCGAGGATGAGCCCTCTTGAGGAGATGGAGGTTGGGTACTTGATACTTTATTCAGGTCTCAAAGTTGTTCAGACGTGCCCTGCCAGGTTACTATGCAAGTGCGGTTTCTTTTTTCGTTGAATCTTGGCTTGGAAAGAAGAGTCCAGAGGACTGGGCGTCTGGGAACGCGTACTTTTTTGTTTTGTTTAGATAAATGCTTATATGATATGAGAATTCCTCGTTTAATGTTCTCATATAAATGAATGAAGTGAATCAGCTGGTATCCAAAAATGGGAGAAGATTCAATTCTCCGGTGTTTGAGAGCGTGGTCTGTGCGCACCGGCTGGCCGGTCCGAGCTGCTGCTTGCGCTCATGTTGTCGACAACGACCCTCACTGGCGACAACCTTTGGTTCTGATACTTTGCTCCAAGTCTGGCTTGAGTCTAACAAGTCCGCTGCCTGCGCATCACATTCCCCACTATCCAGCTTCAAGCTCTTCTTGCTTGAATCCAAACATGACTTGTGGCAATGCCAGACAGGATGCTCTATGACTAAGGACAAGAGATGACGTGGGTGCGTTTCGATTTTGCCACAGGTGAAGGGCCTCCATCCATTTGCCACCGTACCCTTACAGCCTGAGCTAAAACACGGACCTCCCAGCCAAGACGTCAGGCACCAAACCTGCAGCGCCGCACATCGAACGAATTCAGCGCTCAGCATGAGTGTACTTCGATCACCTGCTACTTAATGCACTTCTGTGTCAATCTCATTAAGCGCAATGGGCCCGACACTTTTCCTGGTCACGTGAAGGCCTGACCAAAGCTGAGGCTCATTGTTCGCTGTATTAAGACACTTGTGGCTTCGCGTTTCGGTGATTCGAGTGCGCCAACAATGAGAAAGAAATATATTTTGTAATTAAAACGAAAAAAACAATTTTTTTAACAACAATCGCAGTCACGAGCCTGAGCATTTGCCACCTACCGTTACTCTGCACATTGCCACCGCGATGCCCGCTGGTCAACCTTCCACTGCCGACCCCGATAAATCTTTCTGCAGCACTTGTTCACTTTGGAAGCTCGCAACAGACGAATTCTTCAATATTAAACTCGGTAAATGCCCCAAAACCTGTCGCGTCTGCAATCAGAGGAAGAAAGAAAAGAATAAAGACAAACCGAGGGACAGTGCTGCAACTGGGCAGTCATACCCCACAGATGGCGGTGATGCCGATGAAGATATATCGGACCTTCCTCGAGTTACGCTGGAAGAATTTCTCGCGATTATTGCTATGGATGAGAACGCGAGATCATTTGCTGCTCTCGTCGACACCCAAATCCTTAAATCGAACGGGAGATCACTTGCTGACAACATTGCTCTGGAGGTACTCCACTGTGTCGGGTACAGATTTTTGTGAGTAATGTGTACCCGAAGCCGCACGATAAATAACTTGCCTTGACGCAGATACCATAAAAAATATTGCTCAAAGAGTACCGGCAACACTCGCTTCTCATACCACTGTTCCCAAAACTCAGATCGTCAGCACAAACCCAGAAAACACGACGATGCTGACAAGCAGCGTACCTCGCGTCAAATGGAGTCGTTTGATTGCGACGGCTGGCTGCACATCACCGTTCATGAAGATTCTGACGAGGTGTTAGTTCGGTTCAAGCATGAACAAGACCACATACCGTACTATAGCATCGACGTCCCGCAGGAAATCAAGGGGTTTATCGTATCCAATCCTCGCTTGACGACGAGTCAGGTAAGTTAAAATGATACAGTTTGCGTTATTATTACTGACCACCGTCGTATCATAGATTTGGAACCACATCTTGACCCTCCCACAGTACCAAGACCGCACCAAGATCCCATTCTCACGTCGTTCAATTTACACGCTTTGGGCTGCGACAGACCGTGCAAATTGGAAGATGGACGACGATGAGCTCCTGTCAGCGATCAAGATCGTTGAGCGAGCATCAACAGAGCAAGTAGGCACCTACGATGGTCACCCAATCTTTCGCGCGGAGCCAGTGGAGTTACCTCAGGTCGAGGGCTTCCGTGCTGTCGCGTTTGCTCTTCCGAGTGTTCTGCAAAAATGGGCTGGTCAAGTACGTGAAGTGGCTCTAGATTCTGCATGTGAGCGGTACTTTATCCTCCGAGAAACCATCACTTACCTTAATCAATGCAGGGGAGACCAACAAGAGTCAGTTCGAGCTATTTGCGTTCGTCGGAGAGGTCTCCGGATCTGGCTGCGCAATGGCCTATCTTTTAATCAAATCTTCGAAGAACAGTGAACCCAACAGTCAGCAGAAATACATCGAATCGTGTTTGAGGCACTTACAGACGATATGGAAAATCCACTTCAGTACTACGCTTTCCGACAAGTACTGGCCAGAAATCAATGCATGCCGCGTCCCGCAGCAGATGCCAAGCATCAGCTGTGCTTTTGGCACGCTATCCGAGCTGTCAAAACGCGGTTAGCGATCCGCAAGCGGCGACCACACATTACAATATTCTTGAAGCACATCTTGAGTTCCCGGCTATCATCCCGATTTTGTTCCGGTTGGTCAAGAGACAAAGACTACACCGGTGAGTGGCAAAGATATATTTACCAAGTCCTCACTCACTGCCACTCAGAAACCCAATGTTCCGACGGAAAGAATCCCTTTTCTCACCCTACGCTTCATGGGAGAGATACCCCGTCCCCCACCTGTGGTCACCACGGGGCCAAAAATCATTATCAATAGAAAGACGATTCATCCAGTCGAAGATTCGACGCACCCGAGACGGCAAGAAAAAATCGGACCGAAAGCGAGGTGGACGATGACGACAGTGACTGTGAAGACTTGGGAGATGATGTTGAGGCAATGATCCGAAGCGAAGAGCCTGAACGTACCGATGTCCCTGACTACATGTGCGAGCCCGGGGAGAACTCTACCCGGGATTCCGACTACGTGTTCTGCCCCCTTCCTCACCGTGCCCAAGTTATCCGTCTCTTCACACGCCACCTCTGCCGGCACCCATTTTTCCCTGAACGAAACGGAAGACATTCCACAGCCAAAGAGATTCGGGAGGAATGCGTGCTCGAAATGTACCGTTTCTGTAAAGAACGGGATTTACGCGAGGTTTGGGGTTATATGTGGACTAACTGGTATAGTCCAAAGATGTGGCCGCTGTGGGCGCGCAGCGGAGATCCGGACAGGCTATCGCGGCTGCGGACAACCATGACTGCAGAGAATGGCTGGAAACGAATCAAACATACCCACCTCCATCATCTTGTCCATCCCCAACTGGACCAGCTTGTCCACATCCTCATCTACGACGTAACACCCACAATTGAAGCACGTCTCGCATATCTTGATCCTACCTTCCGTTGGGGTCGCGCGAGGGAGGAGACTACCTGGCAGAAGGGCTTTCATGCAGCCTGGAATGCCATGCTCAAGAAGCCAGTTAGCAGAAAACACTACAAGACAGCCGTCAAAAATTGGACATGTTCCTGTGGCCAGCAGAAATACGACGCTTACCACCTTTGCAAACACCTTGTCCAGGCTGTCAGCGTGCCCTCCAACACCTTCTGGGTTCAAATCTATCGCCGTCGTACGATGCCGATTTACCGCCACCCCGAACTTGTTCCCATAGGCGAGCCAAGAGGCACATTCAATGATCTTGACGATGGCTGCATTACAGATGGTGATGATGTCGTGTGGTCAGGCGACAAGGAGGTGCTAGGATCTGGTCTGTGGAGAGACACTGCGAAACACTCGGTCTCTGCGTTGGGGAAGCGCATGAGAGAAGGAGATGGCGGTCGTGATGGTGACAGTTCACAGATGCCTCGGCTTGATGGAAGTGTTGATGCTCTGTCTACTGTCGCCTCATTATCAGGGGATGTTCCCTCGGATGATGACGACGAAGAGGTAAGTTTTGAATCTTCTCGTCTGATTATAAAGACTTATCACACCTTGTACTTCGTCAGGCTGAGGCTCGATCGAAACTGATAGAACGCGCCAAGATGTGGAAAGAGGCAGCAGAAATTGCTATTGAACAAGCGGGTCGAACGGGCAACACAATCTGGGTGAAGAGTGTCTTGCGTAGGGGTGTTGGAGAGGATGTCGAGGACTTGGTGAAAGACGTGCGAAGATACAAGAACTCGAATCGGAACCGCGATACAACTTGGGCAACCGCAGGTGATCGGGAAGAAAGACGACGAAGAGATAACACAATGGCATTTGTACTTGATTAGATATGGTTGAATGTATGGTCTCACAGACAACTCTTGTTACCAGATATCCGCTGGTTTCGTCGCGTCAAGAGACAAGCACGTGAGCGTGTAACGGCCCCATTGGCATCAATAAATCAACGCGTCTCAATCACACATCTTAATTATTTATTCAAGACAAGTACTTATTCACAAAATGAGAACTTGACGGCACAGGCTTCAAAGCGCTAGCATCCCGATTCGGGAGACAATGGCCGCCGGCATCCTCGGCCATGCACGTGACCAGGAATTGTGTCGGGTCATTTGCACGTAGTCCTCCATCCACGACCACGACCAGGACCTCCGCGCGGATTATATCCTCCCAACCTCGCCCGTCCACCCTCCGTGGTGTGATCCTGTACGCTATACCTGAATACCGACCAATTCTCTGCTACACAATTGGCGTCCCGCTCCATTAGACCTCCCTGTGTTCGCACAACCAATAGACTTAGACACTAACTGCCATGTCATCCGTTCCACACAGCCCTATCCCTTCTGGCTCAGTGGTGCATCTGCTCACCCTCTTTGTACGTTGGATGTAGTACTCATCAGTCTCAGGGGTCGCCACGACCATCGCTGCATCCATAACCCAGTGCGTCCACCATGGGGTATGCATAGATTAGCGCTGACACCGCCGACCCTCAGCCCATTTGACCTAACAAAGGTCCGGCAGGGCCTCGGGCAACAAGTGCATGGTCGAGGGCATCAAGAAGACCTACCGCACTGTGGGCGTGCGTGGGCTAGCGGGACGTGGCTGCGCCAGATGTCGTACTCCATGTGCCATTTCTGGGTGTACAACGAGAGCAAGAAGCTCCTCGGCGTGGGGAAGGACACGCCCGTGTGGAAGTTGGTGTTGGCGGGGACGCCGCCGGGGAGTATGGGTGCATACGCCCACCACCTCGAGGTTGACTGAATTGTCGCTGATATTTGAGGCGATGGATAGCAGGTGGTATTGAGGGCTTTGTTGGGAACCCTGGCGGTGCGTTGTTTGTCTCTTGTTCTGAGTAACGCTGATCAACGTTTGCACAGAAATCATCATGGCCCGGCTGCAGGGTGACTTTGCGAAGCCGCCGGAGAAGCGGTTCAACTACAAGAACTGCTTCGATGCTCTGTTTCATGTGCGTCTCTGTCTCTCCCGTGTTCATCCCCTTGTTCCACCAATATCTGTGTTTTATATTGACGTTGAATTTCGTGCACAGATGGTCTGCGAAGAAGGCCCCTCCTCCTTCGCGCGTGGCATCGGACCCAACGTCTTCCGCGCGATCCTGATGAACGCCAGCCAGCTTGCTTCGTGTGTCCTCCCTTCTCTCTCATTTCCTCTCTTTCTCGTGTACTCTCTGTCTCTCTCGTTTACTCTCTCTCCCGTCTAATGGATTAACCTAACAATTGGTTTACACCAGATACGACTTCTTCAAAGCCGAGCTGCTCAAGACAAGGTACTTTAAGGATAACATCATGTGCCATTTTACGGTGAGCTTCACTATGGTGCGTTTTTACTTGCCTCTCTTTCCTCTCAAATCCGACCGCTTTCCCCTCGATTCCATCCCTTTCATCTCAATCCGACCGCTTTCCCCTCAAATCCAACTCTTTATCTCTGGACCTCAAACTCCTTTCGTTGAATTAAAATATTGAATGCTGATTTGCACTGCACACAGGGTACGGTAGCGACCACAGTCTGCTCCCCCAGATGTGCTCAAGGCTCGTCTCCCCTCCACTTAAAAAATAAATAAAAATAAACGAAACTCGTGTGCAGAGCCGCATCATGAACGCCTCTGGCCCCGGCTCCAACTCGATGCTCAGCATCATCCGCACGTCGTTCCAGACCGAAGGCGCGATGTTCATGTTCAAGGGCTGGGTGCCTGCGTGGACCTGTTGCAGCCGACGACGATATTGATCTTTTTGACGCTGGAGCAGCTGAAGAATAGGGTGGATTGGATGAGGGGGAGGGGGATTGAGGTTTTGTGAGTGTCATTTTGGTGTTCATGTGTGAGGGGAGAAACGAAGTTCGGGGAAGAGGAGTGTACTATGTGGCATTGGCAGGCAGAGGGAGGGGGGAGGGGGAGAAGTGTACGTTTGTGTGTAAATTGGCCATGGGAGCCAGGATGGATGTATGATAGAGGCGCTGTGTAACATGCTATAGTCAGCTGCTGTAGATGTTGATGTATGTACTTACTTACAAGTTAAATGTGTTTGTTCGATTGGAATCATTTTAATTCATATTGTGGGGTTGGACTTGGAACTGAAAGACTCGTTCGTAAATAAAAATATGGATGGGTTCGAGTTGCGTTTGACTTCAAGGTGGGTAGAAATGAAAATAGATACGAAGTCGGAATCAACACGCTGACACACCGGATAAAGCAAAATCTTGACCTAGGTTAAGATGTTAGCTGAGAGGAAACGAATCAGTGGACAAATCAAAACTTGTAGGTAGTTGATCCTTTGATTTGGTGCGAAACTGCCACGGAAAAAGCCCTAATCAGCTGCACTTTCGAAACCTAAAGGTTTCTTCGTTGTCAGCCGATTATGAAAGAACTGCCGCAAGTTCCTTTTTCAGCAGGCGTATTGACCTAGGTCAATACCTTTTCTTTCCGAAATTTACAAAAATCTTTGTTTCAAGTGGCATATTGACCTAGGTTAATACCCTGTTTGAAACAAACACTATTGTAAATTTTGGAAAGAAAAGGAATTGACCTAGGTCAATACGCCTGCTTAAAGAGGAACTTACGACAGTCCTTCCATGATTTGCTGACAAAGAACAAAGTCTCAGGTTTCGACAGTGTCCCTGATTGCAGCTACTTCCGTAGCAGTTTCGCAGCAAATCAAAAGATCAACCATCTGCAGGTTTTGATTTGTCCACTAATTTTTCTACTCTCAGCTGACATCTTGACCTAGGTCAAGATTTTGCTTTATCCGGTGTGTGAGGGAAGGGAAGGGGAGTGGTGTAAGTTTGTATGTAAACCGGGATCCGGGGATGTATGATAGAGGTGTTGTAACGAGTTGTGTAACGTGCTGTAAATGCCGATGTATGTACATACAAGTTAAGTGTGTATAGTGACTGAGCTGCCCTCGCTTTAATCCGGTGCGGCGTTATATCAATGTCTGACTTGCATTATTTCCAGAAAATTTTGCCATAGCTCACAGTCCAGGCATTACGCCTGACTGTCTATCCAGTGCTTGATGCCTGTTGAGTTGATCAAAATCAAATCGAAGTAGTCTTGTGTCGTTCTCACATTCACGCATGACCTCTATATCTACTCGATTTGACCCCGCGCGAATCTGCCTCCCCATTTCTGCACACAGACAATAAATTGCGGCTGTATTCAAAGTGTATTTCAAGATATTTTGTATGGCATCCCAAGAGTTGAGAATTGGGGTCCGCCATGTCACGCTGAGTGTGCCAGTGGCCTGAACTTGGATCAGAAAGAAAGAAGTGTGTATTTTTAATTCTGAACATTGACTCAAATGGTTTTTGTTGCAAATTGTTTATCCCTTCTCTTGGATTACATTTTTAGCTTTCTGAGGATCAGTCTAACCCTGAGGACCTTGATTTGGTGGCTACGGAAGAGTTCCCAACAGGCTATGTACTTGTTGTTTCTTAGAGTTACTATGGAGTCGCCATCAAAATAGAAAATAAGAAATAAGAAATAGATTTTGGTGATAACCGGAGTTGTGATCAAAAAGAAAACAAGCGAACATTGATGCGGCCTTGGCTGAGACCCACGATTCTGTACTAAAAATAAATATCGCGAAGAAACTGGACGTGTTTCTTCTTCCATTTCGCGTTTTTCATGAAGATAATTCACACAGACGTGTATTTTGAAGTTTAGAATATGATACAATGGTAATAATAGTTGGAATATAATCATGACTTTGGGTAGGTGCGTCTGGCTCGTGCTTACGTGCCGTTGTCAAGCAGGCCATGACAAGCTGCCATATCACACTTTTTGATTGCAACTCCGGTTATCACCAAAATCAATTTCTTATTTCTTATTTTCTATTTTGATGGCGACTCCGTAGTAACTCTTAGGACCTTTGATATAATCAAGCAGCTCCGAAGTTGATTTGGGTTTGCTATGGTCATACCATTTAAATGCTGTGTCCATTTACACCATGTATCTGTACCCATCAAGCAGTGCATGGGAAGATATCATGGTATCATGGCAAATATAGCTGAGCCCACGATCAATGAACAAGCTTCTTAGATGGAGACCAGAACTTTTTCTCCAGATCTCTCAATACAGCTACTCATTCAATAGTATCATTTGATGTGGTCAAATTTTACGCCAGATATGAGGATCACATCTTCTGTGCGGGAGATGAACAGTAGCCAATAAAAGAAACTTCCCATGGTCACACAGGATAAAACACCTATGTCTCTCGAGACCCCTGATCCACTTCACAAGATGCCCCCCCAACCCACTGTCACTCAAATTCGACTCAACAACATTACAGAATGTTTGACCATCACTGCAAATACTCTGGAAATCCTTGCCAGCAGCCTGAAGAGCCCTTCTTGGCAGCCATGTCCAACACAACACAGTCTCTGTTGAAAAATATACAGGTACATTACCACTGAATCTGTCTCAGCCAAAAATCTTAACCAAGCACAACAGACTGTTAGACAAAATAAGCATGACTGTACCCAATTATTGGAGCAAAGTTATGAGTTGCTGAATGCAATTCTGATGGTTCATATCAATTCCGACACTGGAGCGGAATTGCCACCAAGTGTGTTGAGTCACATTGGAAAGTTCACAGAGTATGTTGCTTCACTTGGGAAAGAAAACCTCCTGTCATCTTGACAACTGTTGTCAGTACCCTCCACAAAATCCACGCCTTTGTTGAAGCTCAACAGAAGGGCAGCATACTCAAGAATTTCTTCCGTCAAGGCGAGATGAGTACATTGCTAAAGGATTGCAAGGCAGGATTGCAACAGGGACTTGAGATTTTTCAGGTGTGACATCTGTTTGGTAATTCAACCACTCGTTGAAGGACTTGGTATGTAGGTCCCAATGGTCAATCACATGAAGGATCTTACACAGATGCAAGAAGATGCAGAAAAGCGACACAAAGAAGTGCTTGACATGGTTGAAGCCCTGTCGGACACAACCAGTTCAGAAAGATCATCATCTGTACGGGAATTCTACTCCACTGAGAGAATCAAATAATGAATGTGGCACAGATCAGTGGGCTTTATTTGGGCTCTCATAACAGGTCAGTTTCTGCTTGTCTTCCAACAATATCTTCTGTCTGTCTGACATATATTCAAGCTCCAACTCAATCTCCATGTTGCCATCAGAACCCAAGATATTCCATGGACGAGACTCAGAGCTATCAAATGTTCTTCAACTTTTCGGTCAAGGAACACCCAGGATTGCCATTTTGGGTGCAGGTGGAATGGGAAAGACCACTCTTGCGAGAGCTATCATCCATCGTACAGAAATTACTGAGAGATATAATCAGCATCGGTTCTTTGTTGCTTGTGATTCAGCAGCAACCCAAGTGGAACTTGCTGCTCTCATAGGAGCCTATGTTGGACTGAAGCCAGGAAAAGACCTTACACACCCAGTCATCCAATACTTTTCTAGCAGCTCAAAATCTCTCCTGATTCTGGATAATCTTGAGACATTGTGGGAGCCAGTTGAGTCCCGAGGCAAAATAGAGGAATTTCTGTCACTGCTCACAGGTGTGGAGCACCTTGCATTGGTGGTAGGTCCCCATAATTTTTCCACCTAGACATTCAACTTATACAAATTAGATCACAATGCGAGGAGCAGAAAGGCCAGCTAAAGTGGCATGGACTCATCCATTTCTGCCACTACTGAAGCCCTTGGAACAAGCTGCAGCACGACAAACATTTGTAGATATTGCAGACAACACACATGATCCAGAACAGGTTGACAAGGTCCTCTCTCTGACAGACAATATGCCTCTCGCAATCAGTCTCATAGCTCATTTGGTTGACTCTGAGGGCTGCTCCCATGTATTGTCCCGCTGGGAGGAGGAGAAAACATCCCTGATCTCAGATGGGTATGACAGAACATCTAACTTGGACTTATCAATTTCACTGTCCTTGTCAAGTCCTAGACTCAATCCCCACTCAAAAGATCTGCTGAGTCTCCTGTCAATGCTCCCTGATGGTCTTTCAGATGTTGAGCTGGTCCAGAGCAAGCTCCCAATTGATAATATCCTAGGTTGCAAAGCATCATTGATTTGTACCACCTTAGCCTACAGTGATGAACATAAGCAGCTGAAAGCATTGGTCCCCATCAGAGAGTATATGCAGAAGATCCAACCACCTGGAGATTACCTCATTCGACCTATTTTCAAACATTTCCAGGAATTAATTGAGTTTTTCATGGAATACCAAGGAAGAGAATCAAGTTCTAGCACAGTTGCTCGAGTATCATCGAACTACTCAAACATACACAATCTCCTTCAGAATGGATTGCAACAGGGTCATCCAGACCTAGTGAATAGCATTTACTATGCATGCAATCTGAATAGATTTAGCCAAATCATGGGGCAAGGAGCTATTTCTTTGATTCAACATATTCATAATGTCCTCCCACACCCCCGTAACCATCGCCTGGAGGCTTACTTTATTATGGAGTGGTGCAATTCACAGATCTATTCAATTTCCAATTCAGAGACATTGGCTTCCGAGGCCCTGAAGCACTTCAAAGAGTTTGATGACCCAGATCTTAAATGTATGCTCCCTGATTAATACTGGTTGTTGGCACTCATATGAATTCACACAGGCAGATTCTATAACTCCTTGGCAAATTATTATCGGTTCAAGGGTGATACATCCTCTGCCAAAAGATTTTGTGCAGCTGCTATATCTTTAGCACTTTCAACAGGGAACACCAAATGGCATTCACAAGCATTGTATAACCTTGCATGGGTTGAGTTGAACCTCGGTGACTACTCCACAGCTCAAGTGCATGCAAAGGAGGCCCAGAGACTGGCTCTGATTTCTGCAGATTTACACAGAGAAGCAGAGGCACTAAACATTCAGGCTACTTGCTGCTATACATTGGGGAACTACACAAAAGCCATGTCTCTCTGCATTAGGGCAAAGGACCTCTTACGTCTTTGTGGCATGTCCAGTGGAGACTTAGACCATGAAATCATGAACAAACAGGCAGAAATCCATCGGCTCAAATCAGAATATGCTGAGGCTTGCAATATCCATACTAGGATTCTTGAAGGAACCACTACACAGGATCCCCACAACTACAGTTTTGCTTTACTCAGTGTCACTGAAATTGACGTGTTAATTGGTGCTCCAAAGGATGATGTGCAGAGGAATTGTGACAGAGCCAGAAAAATGTTAGACACTGTAGGCAATGTTGAGGGAGTGGCACTGTGTGATATTATTCTTGCAGATCTCTACCTGAGGGAGGGAAATTCATTGGCAGCCAAGACTATTTTAAAAAGGTGCCTGAAAGTGACTCTGGAATACTCCCAGGTCCAAACTTATTGTCTGGAACGGCTTGGTGATACCAGTTGCTGGGGTTGTTTGCATGGGACGTGGAGCTGGACAACTGTTTTTCTTGTGCATTCTCTCAAAAGAAAAGAGAAGCTCGGAATCTATAAGGCTCTTCAATTTCTTGGAGATCTCTTCCTTTCCCAAGAAGATAAGCCTACAGCCATCAGCTTGTTCACAGTTGCTCTAGAAGGATTTACCCAGATGGATGTCCATCGCAGCAGAGCTGAATGCATGCTCCGATTTGGAGACATTTCCAACAGACAGGGTGATCTGCTCAAGGCAGTGGAGTTTTGGGAGAGAGCGAGACCACTGTTTGAACGCTCTTCACAGGCCAAACAGGTTCAACACATCAATGAGAGACTTACTGCCAGTGGTATCAGTGGAGATGTGCTGAAGCAACACAGAAACAACTTGGCTCACCTGGCAGAGCTCAATGTACCGGCTGGGACTGTGGAGGAATTGGGAGATGATCTGTCTGACATTGAAGAACTGGATAAGGTGGGCATTGGTGATGGGAAAGAGCTTGATTTGATTGTGGTCTGAGGCTTCCAGGAATTGTATGGTTTTGTTGGTGATTTTCTATGTTGTTGTTTATGGTTACTGATTTGCTACATGTGTCCCTGTGGTTTGGTCTGAAATAAATGAGCATATTTATTTAATAAGAGACTTGGGTGTAATTTCATCATGAGAGGATAAGGTTCTGTGTTGTTAGGCAAAAGCACAGAAGATAGAGTCAAGCTCGATCGAAGTGTTTTTTCCACAATGCAACAAAAAAAAAAGCAGAATATATCCCCCATATCCATTGTGTTTTTTTGGGAGGTTCAAATCCTGCTCCTTCTTCTACCAAACTTCAGAAGATGTCCTTGTGATTGAAGCAATGTGATCACCATGATCACAGGGGTTTCTTGGTCTACAGTTGACTATCTCATAATGCATGATATAACAATGCATACCTGCCAAAAAATCTCACAATGCATAGAAATCTGGTCAGAACCAATGGCCCATCCTCACTCAAAACCCTGCCTCGTAATGCATAGATCTGCCAATGCATGGCATTTCGAGTACTTTGGCAGAGGAACGGACCATATGCATTTTGAGATAGTTAACTGTATTTCTTTCCATTGATTTGGAAATGCAAAGAGAGTAAATGTGAGCGAGATGGAATTGAGGTTGAACTTTTGTTGGAGATTTGATCCTCTGGCTATTCACTATCACGGGAATGAGATGGAACAGAGAATAAAGGAAAGCAAAACCACGCTGTTCCCCCGGAAGGCTGAGGGGACTTCCTGCTGCCCAGAGAGAAAGAAAAAAGCAAGCCAAATAGTTGAGATGGAATTTAGGTTGAATTTTTGTTGGAGATTGATCTGTGTCCCTCACTCCGATACCACTGGCAATTCATCCTCACTCGTTGATCACCATGGTTTAAAGATACTCGCACCAATCCATTGTGGGACCGAGGACAAAATAAATAAATGAAAAGCAGATTATACAGCAAAACCCACAAAGTACCCCACAATCAACAAGGCCTTCATTTTTGTTTTTTAGATATCATCCATTCGGAAGTGCATGTCTAGTAGATTCCACATGGAAACTGCTCTGTGGATTTTCAGATATGAATTTCAGATGGTCAGACCGAAACCTGTACAAGTACAACCTTGAAAGAGGGCTTGGGGCTCAAACTCAGAAACAGAGACCAGCAGGCACTCCACATTGTTATGTAGACCTCTGCTAACAAATGCCGAGGAGGGATTCGAACCCCCTATTTTGTCATTGTAGATGATCTCTGCACAGCATACCAGATGAGTTACTTACAGGCTTCCTGCCCCTCAGTGGTACATATCACTATCAGAGGAATGGACAAAAAATCCCGAGATCAGGAAGGGAAGGAAAAAAATGACATCCAATCGAAATGCACACACCACTGGTGGGACTCGAACCCACATTCCCTCATTACACTTCTTCGGTAAACCCTGCATATATGGATGAGGTAACTTGCCGTTAGTGTGCAGAGGCTTGAGCAGTGTGAGCGAAATGGGTTGAGAACCATGTGGCAATTATTGAATGTGAAGGCTTGAGCCCGTCTGAATTGAGGTGCTGTCTGAGATACAAAGAGAATTCAATACTACTGTAGGTTGAACTTGTCGGAGCTTTTATAGAAAAAAAATGTGATTACATTGCTCGCAAGGGAATCTGACCCCATCCTCCTCGTTACATTTGGCTTGCAGAATAATAGGGTCGTTCACAGTAGCCTTTTTTCCTTCCTTTTTTGCTCCCTTTTTTCTCCCTTTTTTGTATTCCCACCGTTTTTCTTCGGATTTTTTTTCCCTTTTCAGTTTTAACATGCAAAAAGGGTGTAAATCCAAAAAATCTAGGTCCAACGTGCAATATTGGATGATATCAGAAAAAAAAGGAAGCCAAAAGGGCCGAAAAAAGGCTACTGTGAATGTTCCGGTTTTCAGCTCCCTTTTTTGTCCCTTTTTCTCTCCCTTTTTTTCATTCCAGAGCAAGTATGCAGTTATGGAGCACATTGAAGGCCATGTATATATTTCCTGCAACTTTCCGACTCGGAGGTTCAGCGGCGACGTGATTACATAACCCTGATCTCTCTCGACACAAACACATATCTTCATGCCATCTGTCGCTCCATGAGCGGAACTGCTACAGGAAAGGGACCAGCTGGTTGAAGGAGAGGAAAGCAAAAAGGGGAGCAAAGAGGAAAGCAAAAAGGGAGCAAAAAAGGGTAACCGTGAACGACCCTAATGATAGCGTTGAACAAGGCAATTGCCGTGACCCATAGAGGTTTCTTGTGTTTCAGGCTTGGTGAGTAGTGTAGTGTCTGGATTTCGGACCGCAAACACATCTGTACTGTACAGGAAAAATCCGAGAAATGTGGGCAGAGGGAATCAAATCTATCAAGGTGACGTATACTTCATGGCTCTTAGTAGTGCATTCTTGATACATTCTACAAAAATTCTACAAAAAAAAAAAATCTTCTCCATGCGGCATGCCTCTGGTGGGATTCGAACCCACATTCCCTCATTGCACTTTCCCGGCAACACGCTACACATATGAGGTTACTTGTTGGCAGTCCGCAGAGACTTTATCTTGCTTGGTAGGATGTGCTATTTGGGCTGAATTACTGTACTATTAAAATCAATTCGTCAGTCACGCATCACGGGGGTGCTTGACGTGACGAATTTTGCAACCTTGTCACGCGTCACGGAGGCTCTTGACGAATTTACTTTTCGTCACGGTAGGTTGAAAATTTCAGCTCAGGGGGGCTTGGAGCAATTTTCCTCAACTTGGGCACTTCCCACTTAATTTATTGCCCATTTTCAAGGTTTTTGGCTTCAAATCGTGGTTCAGAGCAAGTTTAACTTGAGTTTAACAGCAGAAATTGCATTTTTCCACATCAATCAAACTTATGTTGAAATAAATTGCTCAGGTCATTCCTAAATTATTCCATTGAGTCACTGTGCATTCACCACAACTCCTGGAATATTTTTACGGGTTGACGAAATTTTGGGGGATGTCACGCAGCTCGAGCTGCCTTGACGAATTGATGAATTAGAACTTTGAGTCACGCGTCACACCCCTTGACGAATTGATTTTAATAGTACAGTAAAATTGAAGGGGTCACGGTGCCAATTCCCGAGAAATTTACGCCTTTCTTTGACCATGAGCTTCAAGAAAGCTACAAGCACCTACTAGGTCTACTGGCCAAACAAAACCCAGCAACTTCAGATGCTCCGAAGGCGCCATGGGAGGATGTATTGCGCTGGATTGTGCAAACCAAACTTGCTGGATTTGGCACCGGTCTTGCCCCCCTCCAGTTTGCAAACAATTTGACCCTTGCAGGTGTCGCAGAGCCTCCGTCGCCCGAAACTATGGCCCAATGGATCTACCTGAACAAGGGCTATGGAGCGTTCGCAGGTTTACAGGCATTTGGCTTTCATCTTCCAGAGAATGCCTCGCCTGATACGGTGTGGGCGGTGTTCTTGTGCTTCTACTTTTGGCTTGACCACTATCTGTCTGCCAGAGACAAGGCAATCCTGCATTTCGGAACAATTTTTTGCCAAGCAGTTACTTTGCAAAGTGGGACAGTGGAAGAATCGGATGCAGTCCATGGGCAAAGTGAATCTGTCTGAAATGGCGCAGAAGGTGTTTGAAGGCAAGGTGTGGAGGCATTATGAGAATTTAACGGATCACATCAAATGGCCAATTCCATTGTGCGCGGGCATTCCAATGTCAGTATTCAAGACCATTGTGGAGGATGGGTAGGTTTTCATTCACCAATACAGGTGGTCTTGCTCATGAAGTCAATCATAGGGGCAGGGCTCTTGATCTTGATGTCAACACGCATATGGAAGTAGACGTAGACATAGCTGAAGATCTGGAGGGCAACGACAACGAGAACGAGGATGTGGATGCAATGGAATTGGATGTGTAACTACAAAACAGTGGCAGAATTACATGTACGGGGACAAAATCCAAATTTGGCCCGATATGACATTGAAGACGGCATCGAGCTCGGTGACGACAACAAGCCGCGGGCCCAAATGGCAGATGGGCGAGTCAGGTACACCCTAGTGAGATTAAAAGTCAATACCACATTGAAAGCCATTAAGGATCGGAGGTACAGTAGTCATCTGAGTGTAAGTGCCAAAATCACATTTTGTCCAAGGCAAAGTCGGCACTGACCCTACATCGAGACGAGCGCCCAGAGGCCCTGGGGAGGGCTCAGTGATATGCAGTAGCCTTGTATTATTCATTAGACGCAGGTATTGGGGATAAAATACGCGAGCGGGACTTGCCTGAGCTGAAAAATGCGATTTGGCCCAAAATGGCTCGGCGATGACAACAAGCGGCGGGCCCAAATGGCAGATGGGCGAGTCGGGTACACCCTAGGGAGGTTAAATGTCAATACCATCGCAAAAGCCATTGAGGATCAGAGGCACAGTACTCACCCGAGTGTAAAAATGTCGATTTTGGCCCAATAGCCTCACAGACAGCATTGGTCCTGTTCATGATGGCAAGACCTAAGCTTAAACCTCTCGGAAACAGCTCAAGGATATCCTAAGGAAGGTGTGTGTCGATGGCCAGTAGTGGTGGGACGGTTCGGTTCGGTTCAGGTTCAGGGCCCTTTTCTCTGAACGCCGAACCTGAACCTGACGTTCGGTTCGGGAAAATGCCGAACCTTGAACCTGAACCTGGCGTTCAGGTTCAACGCGTTCGGTTCGGCATTCAACAGCGTTCGAACGCCGAACCGAACGCCATTTTCGTGCCAAACTAAATTTGCTCTACAAATCGAGGCGACAAACTCGACCAAAAATCATGCATCTTCGTCAGAATCGTCACCCTCTGTGTCGTATCCAAAGTCTGCATCCAGCTCTGCAATGAAGGCATTGATGTGCTTGGCCGCAATAACTCCAGCACTGATATGCCCATTCTGATACACACTTTTCAATAACTGAAGCGCTCTGAAGATCTCCGCATTAAGGGAGTTACGAAGCTTCGTACCCGTGAGACTTCTGCTGGAAAATGCGGGTTCAGTCGGAGTTGCAGACCCTTGGATAGCTAGTTAGTCGCGAGCAATCCGGCGCAGTGTGGGGCGTGAGGTATTATGCTTCAGACAAAGTCAGATTGAATTTCTGCGAATGATTCCGATCACTTACACCCCACCCGTGCAGTACATTGCCCGTTGTTTCCAGCGGGTGCCAATGTCGGCCAAAATAAATGGGCAGCCTTAGCGTGGTCAGGAATTGTGGAGCTGGGGGATATGGCCCATTTTCATTCCCGACGGAGACCAAAAGACGAAGAGGTCCAGAGACCAAAAACGAGGGAGAGGTTGAAGACACAAGTCCAGATATCCGAAGGATGATTGATTTTCCAATGAAAGAGTGGCTCCAAAGGAGTCTGAGAGACTCAGTGAGAAAGCAGTGGCTCAGCAGGTCATAGTTGTCGTGCAGTGAGCACCAGCGGTTTGCGTGAGTTACATTAAAAAAAATGTCGCCGATCAATCGATGGTCGGCGCTTTGCCTTGTATGGACTCATTTTATACGTTATTGTCAGCCGAAAAAATTGGATGCGTTCGGCGTTCGAACGCGTTCGAACACGTTCAGCAAAATCCCCAGGTCGGTGAACGCTGAACCGAACCTGCGGTTCAGGTTCAGCTATTTGCTGAACCTTGAACCTGAACGCACGTTCGGTTCGGTCCGGTTCAGGTTCGAACCGAATTTTTGAACCGAACCCTCCCACCACTAATGGCGAGTGAGGGGGTAGACCAGCACAAAAGCACGATTGGTCGTAGGAACAGAAGCAGAGTGTTTGGGTCACCCGATATCAGCTTGGATTCCAAGCAGACATGTTTCTGCTTTGTCGATGTCTTTGAGGCGCCATATCCAAACCTGGCAAATGAGTGGTTATGAGTTCTAAATTTATTTAGACTCGTTTTTATCTCCGTTTGTACAGCCAAGTGAGGTGAAAATTGTGTAATGACGTATGCGCTTCGTGTTGGAGGCATTCCTATATTAGTCAATTTTCGTGGGTATTTCTTCCTTTTTGAGTTACTCTCGTATCTCTTCTGACGTTACCATTGTGTAAGATCTTTCACGATTCTAGGGCGCTTGATGAGCGCTTGTTGTCTTCGTGGTAACGAGGTGGGAGTGATTGAGAAGACAGGAGATCGAATCCTTCCTTCTCCCTTGTACCCACAGCAGAACAACGCTGCCCGTCTCCCTGCTCATTTTTACTTGGATCTTCTTGCATTCCCCAACCCTTATTGTCATGTCAGCTGCGCGACTCCTGTCCAACCTATGTTCTATCGACTTGAGCTGCCTCTCCTGCTTGCTATGTCTCTGTTCCAGACTGTATACCTCACCAGCGACATTCCTCATACTTCAAGTGGCACTTACGTACAAACGCTCCGTGGTAGAGCCTTGACAACCATCGTCAACAATTACCCCTAGATTCAGCATCTCAACGAGCTTTATCGCGCATGTCGTCTGCTGGTCGGTGCTATTGGGCATGTTGCCATCTGGCCCATCAAGCCCTTGAGGCATTCCATCTATTCGAGCCAGCCTCAACGGCATTCCATCTGAGCCATACTCTAGCCGCACAGGCATTCCATTTATATTCATCTTCAAGCTGGCATTCCAGGATTTTGCGCTGTGGTTGGGACTGGTTTGGGCTTCACCTATCGGGAGATTGGGAAGAATGCAGAGTGGAGTTGGTAATAGCATGGCTTCCAATCTGCGCACTGGTTTTCCGTCTACATCTGAGCCCAGCCTCATCTATGTCCATTCGATAATGCTATTCGCATTCGATAATGCTATTCGCATTCGATAATGCTATTCGCATTCGATAATGCTATTTGTGATCCGCTCCGACGTTCCTCTGGTTTCTATGCTCAAGTCAAGCACTTGGAAATACCACTCGTGTCTGTATCCTGTTTTTGCGCTGCACAGCCGTTCTTCCTGTCCTCAATTTATCAGGCCGCATTTTATTGTTCAACCCTTTCCCAATTCCCTGCTTGCGTCCGTATATACTGACCAATTCCAGTCCAATTCCGCAATTTTACTCGAATGTGCCGATTTACGATCCGTTCAACAATTTTCTAATTCCCCGCCTACGTCCATTGGTCTACTCACGGATATCAGTCCAATTCTGTAATTCTGCTCGAATGTGCTGATTTAAGGTCCGGTTTTGGCATTTGTCTATTTACGCCAAAGCTGCCCGATACCCGGCAGTTCCATCGTTCCCGCAGTAACCATCATCTCGTTACACTCCACCACAGTATCTATTCTCAGGTCAAGCATCAAGTTATTCTCTAACCCGAGTTGACCGCTTAATTCCACGTAACCAATACTGCATGTGCGCAGTCCAGCCCCTTTGGTTCTACTCAGCAGGATTTCCACGGTAAATGCGACGACAAGATGTTCTGGTCCGGAATGACCTTTCCATAGACTAAACTTGCCAGTGTTACTCACGGAGTCTAAACCTCGTGTGGCAATTACGCCCGCGGTCTAACAGATAAACGACTATATCCAAACGAGCACTATATCTCCCGAGTCTCACCTGGTGTTGCAATTGCGCCCGCGATCTAGCGGATAAACGATCACAGCTAAACGAGCACTATATCTTCCCGAGTCTCGAGCTGTTGATTCCTGTCGGACTTCGCCTGCCGGCCTAGAAAGGCTTTCGGTCTGCAATCCTATCTCGAATCTAATCCTTGTTCTCCGGGTCCAATCCAATCTTAGCCGCATCTGGCGATCCGGATCATCTCAAGTGGTTCCACCCCCGCCGCCCCTTCCATCCTAGCAAGGCTTCTCACCCTATGCCGCAGCAATCCTAATTCACATTCCTAACCACTGTTCAACTGAAATGTTCTCCATTTATCCTTCGTGATACACCAGTGGAACGTGTTGGGCAATTGAAATCCTTGCATTTTTTCTCGTGGTTCCGCCGCGTGGTTTTATGTTATCTTCAAGTTCGCAACACAGTCAAGTAATTCTGTCCTACTTTTACAAGCCGCATTCCTGGCTGTGGCCATTTCCTTGGTAACTTCGGATACATCCCGCCTGGCTTGTCGTTCAACTCCTAATGCAATTTGCCAATCCGCATCTTGACCTTGTCCAGATTATTCCTTTACAACTCATGCATTCTGGTCGGGACTCGGGAGCGCTATTCTGCATCAGCAAATCTGACAAGTTCAACATCTACTAGTGTCTTGAATGTTCTATCGTGGCGAAGTCGACCTGTGATCTGGTCTCTATTTTCCGTCCAGACCCATCACTATCCCAATTAACAGCCTCTAACTTTTCCTGCGGTTGCTCTGTCTGCCTGTTTTCGGCTCCGCTGCTCCAACCCGGTTTTGAAGCAGTATTCCACCGATTTCTGGCCCAACTCTTACCCATTAATTCGTCTGTTGAACTATATGTCTCTTGTACTGACCTCGAGTTCCCTGGCCGACTCACGATGCCGCAAAATTCTTGATCATTGATTTCATGCTTGCCTTGTCTACATCCTGGACGAGCTACATGTAGGCCGATATTCCACCGCCCGACTATTGCGATTTCGAGTGGGTAGGATGTCCGCTTTTATTTAACGGACAATTTCTGGTGCAGCTTCAATGCCCTTCTTATCTCAATTCGCTGCTTTATGCTGTTTGGCTAACTCGGCATCGAACCTGCTCCAATTCCCCTTTTCCATTTTTCTGGCCTGCGTCCTCTTAATGTGTCTCTCTTGGCTGCACTGTACATAAATCACACTCGAAATTCCTTCCGTATTGGTCCCGTCCTTATCAAACCCCCTCAATATTGATCTGCACCATCATCGGTGCGATGTTATTTCACGGGCAACAAATAAATGCACTGGCTACTTAGCCTCTGCTCCGGAGTTCTCCTCCTAGTTTTTCCCGGGGTTTCGTGGATGCGTCGTCAACTCCTACTACTTGGCCAGGTATCCGCCATGGAACCCCACATTGCTCCGGAGAGCGTGTTTCTCGCACCTCTCACCCGTCTTCTAACATTGATTGGATTCTGGGCCTCGTGGCCACCACCTGGGTCGAAACGTGAGCAAATTCACAAATTGACGTCTTCGTGGTAACGAGGTACGAATGATCGAGAAGATAGGGTTTGTGGATCAGCGGAAGTCGGAGATCGAATCCTTCCTGTCTGCTCCCTTCATGTACCCGCAGCAGAACAATGCTGCCCGCCTCCCAGCTCATTTTTACTTGGCTGCCCTCCCACCCACCCTGCATCAATATTTTCCCATTTCTAGTCTAGTCTTTCTTCTATTATATCTGCACAATTTCGACATTCCTCATTACTTCTGCTTCCTGTTGGGAACTCTTTTGTAGCCACCACATCACCAGTTGGAACCAAATCAAGGTCCTCAGGGCTAGACTGATCCTGAGAAAGCTAAAAATGTAATCCGAGAGAAGGGATAAACAATTTGCAACCAGGTGAAGCATCGGACTGAAATATATGGCAAAATTGTAGGATAAAAATGGAGACTTGATCAGAACATCGTTAAAGAAAAGTGCGGTGCATTGTACCCAACCACTTGGGCTGAAAGATTGCTGTTACTTGCTGTATGAACTCAGTAAAGCATCTTTAAATTCTCAAAATGAATTGGTGAACTCATGACATGAGCTAATTTGGAGGAGAAGTGATACATGGGACGGCCAAAAGCACCGGGGGCAGCATAAATACCAAACGTGAACCATCCTGCCGAAGAGCCCAGCATTGAACCTGTTTGCGGAAATGTAAATGGCTGTGGACTCTTGGCCCAGTAAATCATGCTACCACGGGCATCCCACCTTCAGAATATAGGGATCAAATCACCACTTCAAGTTGTCCTCTCCGCGCGAGAGGGCTACTTGGACCCCAGACAAAAACACTCGTGTCAATGTTCAGAATCAAAAATACACACCTCTTTCTGATGCAAGTTCTGGCCACCCCTATTCTCAACTCTCGGGACGCCATATAATATATCTTGAAATCCAGTTTGAATCCAGTCGCAATTTATTGTCCGTACGCACTGAAATCGAGACAGATTCAGGCGGGGTCAAATCTAGTAGAGGTCATACGTGAATGCGAGAGCGAAACACAAGTTTATTTTGATCAGCTCAACAAGCATCAAGTACTGAATAGACACCTAACGCCTGGACTGTCAATATAACACCGCACCGGATTCAAGCGAGGGCAGCTCGGTCATTATACACACTTAAATTGTATGCACATACACTGGCATCGGCATTTACAGCACGTTACACAACTCGTTACAGCGCCTCTATCATACATCCCCGGATCCCAGTTTATACACAAATTTAAACTCACCTCTCCCCTTCCCTTCCCTTAGCGTGTCGATTCCGACTTCATATCTATTTTCATATCTATTACCCACCTTACAGCTCTTTGCGGTACAACAGGTGCGGTCCCTTTTTCTCTGTTTTGGCAAGTTTTCACGAGAACAGCTGCCCTGAGCTCAATTCTCAACCGTTTCCCCTCAAAATAGGCTCATTCGATTCGCATTGAAAATCCACAGCGAATGGGATACCGGTATTTTGATCCTTTTACATAATATAATTTCTTCCGGAAAACTTGGTTTTGAGTAGGACACCTGTAGCACTTGGAATACTGCCCCGATTGGCCTAATTTTTGGATATGCTATACATCTGATGTGACCCTAGCCAATGTGGGTTTTTACAGAGCTTAATGTACCCAAACTTCCATGGACAGCTCTACCTATGGTAGTGTCTGGATATCTACTTTGCTAAAGTGTGCGCTAGATCACAATCACTCAGCATGTGATATAAATAAACACACCGTTGTCTAAAGCCACATCAGATGTATAGCATATCCAAAGATTAGGCCAATCGGGGCAGTATTCCGAGTGCTACAGGTGTCCTACTCAAAACCAAGTTTTTCCGGAAGAAATTCTATTATGTAAAATGATCAAAAATACCGGTATTCCATTCGCTGTGGATCTTCAATGCGAATCGAATGAGCCTATTTTGAGGGGAAACGGTTGAGAATTGAGCTCAGGGCAGCTGTTCTCATGAAAACTTGCCAAAACAGAGAAAAATGGACCGCGCCTGTTGTACCGCAAAGAGCTGTAAACTCTAACGCAACTCGAACCCATCCATATTTATTTACAAACAAGTCTTTCAGTTCCAAGTTCAACCACAGCTTGAATAAAAATAATTCCAATCGAACAAAACACATTCATCTTGTAAGGATGTACATACATCGACATTTACAGCTAGCTGGCTATAGCACGTTACACAACTCGGTACAGCGCCTCCCTCTATCATACATCCCCGGATCCCGGTTTATACACGAACTTACACTTCTCCCCCTCCCCCTTCCCTCTGGGCCTGCCAATGCCACATAGTACACACTTGTCTCTCCCCTAAACCTCATTTCTCCCCTCATGCACGAACCTTAAAACACCACTCACAAAACCTCAATCCCCCTCCCCCTTATCCAATCCACCCCATTCTTCAGCTGCTCCAGCATCAAAAAGATTAATATTGTCATCGGCTGCAGCCTCGTCCACGTGGGCACCCAGCCCTTGAATATGAACATTGCGCCCTCGGTCTTGAACGACGTGCGGATGACGCCAAGTGTCGAGTTGGAGCCGGGGCCGGAGGTGTTCATGATGCAGCTCTGCATGCGAGTTTCGTTTAGTATTTGGTGAGGGAGGAGGTGGACAAGCGAACCTTGAGCACGTCCATGGGGGAACAGACTGTGGTTGCAACCATACCCTGTATACAACGCAAATTAGCATTCAATATTTTGATTCGATGCAAAGGAGTTCGAGCTCGGGAATTAAAGGTTCGGAATTGAGGTGCAAGCGGTCGGATATGAGGGAAAGGGTCGGATTTGAGGGGAAAGAGAGGAGACAGGAAAGACAGGAAAGAGAGCAAATGGGAGAAAGAACGCACAGCAGCGAAGCTCGCCGTAAAATGGCACATGATGTTATCCTCAAAGTATTTCGTCTTGAGCAGCTCGGCTTTGAAGAAGTAGCTATTTAAATCCAGCATAAATTCAGCCGATCAGAAACTACGGAAGAATTGGGGGATGGAAAGTGGAAGGAATGAGGGCACGGGACGCATGAAGCAAGCTGGCTGGTGTTCATCAGGATCGCGCGGAAGACATTGGGGTCCGATGCCACGTGCGAGGGAGGAGGGGCCCTCTTCGTGGACCATCTGTGCGTCGACATCAGTATAAATAACAACATTACGAGTCTTAAAATTTATTTTTAAACTCGTTTTTGCGCCGGTCCGTCAGCGCCAACTGACCTCGATTTTTTAAAGTGACGTATGGTGCATCGTGGTGGAATGCTTTCCTTAAAAGTAAATAAACGTGATTTTATTTCCTTTTTTGGTACTTGCTTACTGCGAAAACAGTGGTCATTTTCTTAGATGAGTTACCCTTGATTTGTCCACTTTTATGCCAGCCCGATGCCTCCCACTTACTTTACCCCTATCCAGGTTGGAAAGATATAAAATGATACCCACGATGCTCAATACTGAGGTAATACTTCAGAAAATGGGATAGCATTTGGCTTCGGCTCGCCACACCAGCCCACCAGCCGAGATGGGCGGCTAATAAGGGGCAAGCGCCGGTTCACTGGGAGTTTCAAAGTCTGTTTTTCCATCCGGTTTATTCAAAAGCCTATGTAACATATCTGAATATCCCCAATGGCCAACTCAGCACTATTCGAGTAAAATACCGGGAAAACCTTCAGGTTGACCTCCGCAATACAGTGAGTTTATGTTTTGTAACATCGCGTGGCTATCGTTGCTACTGCATCTGCTGTACTGAGTAAAAAAACTTCGGAATCCCTGCCACTAGACTACAGTAGGTGTACTCTTGTACTGCGTCTTATATGTACTGAAGGACTTTTAGGAATGGAGCATTATGCATCAGCTGCACGCATGCTTTCACTCCCGACCATGCACACCTATCTATATACTTTTCTCGCAACAAACCAGATCCTGTGACACCGAAGCTTTAACGTTACAGCTGTTTGCGGAACTTAGGGCGCGGTCGATTTTTTTTCTGTTTTCAGCCATTTTGGGCAGAACAGCTGCCCCGACTTCAATTTTTGTCAGATTGCCTCGGGACATATCTCATTCTACTCGCACTGAAAATCCGCAGTCAATGGTTGCCTTGATCTTTTGTTTTGGTTTCCAAATAAAATTTTCACCCAAAAAATCCTGATTTCAGCCAGGACAGCTGCGGCATTAGCATTTCACCCCCGATTGCTCTAAGTTTTTGATACGGTGGACTTTTATGTAGATCATTCTACTCGCACTGAAAATCCGCAGTAAATGGTCTCCTTGATCTTTTGTTTTGGTTTCCAAATAAAGTTTTCACCCAAAAAATCCTGATTTCAGCCAGGACAGCTGCGGCATCAGCATTTCACCCCCGATTGCTCTGAATTTTTGATACGGTGGACTTTTATGTATTATCTAGTCAACAGACTACCGGGATAGTGAATATAACATCTAGTTATAATGTAGCGGTCAGGAAATACTGGGCCGATTTGAGCTCTCATTTGGCCTGCAATTTGTATAAGGACTTGGCATCACATTCACTATCCTGGTATTCTGTTGAATGTCGCGAGGCAATCTGACAAAAATTGAAGTCGGGGCAGCTGTTCTGCCCAAAATGGCTGAAAACAGAAAAAAATTGTCCGCGCCCTAAGTTCCGCAAACGGCTGTAACATGGTATAGTTACGATCAGAATAGATAGCCACGCGACGTTACAAAACATAAACTTACTGTATTGCGGAGGTCAACCTGAAGGTTTTCCCGGTACTGTATTATTAAAATCAATTCGTCAATCACGTGTCACGGGGGTGCTTGACGCGACAAATTTTGCAACCTTGTCACACGTCACCAAGGGTCTTGATGAATATACTTTTTTGTCACGGTAGGTTCGAAATTTCGGTTCAGGGGTGCTTGGAGCAATTTTCCTTAGCTGTGGGCACCTGGCACTCAATTACTTCCTCACTTTCAAGGTTTTTGGTTTCAAATCGCGCAAATATCGTTGTTCAGAGCAAGTTCAACAACAAAAAATCCATTTTTCTGCATCACTCAGATATGTTGAAATAAATTCCTCAGGTCATTCCTAAATTATCCCATTGAGTCAGTATGCACTCACCACAACTGCTGGAATATTTCCAGTGGTTGACGAAGTTTTGAGGGCTGTCACGCAGCTCGAGACTGCTTGAGGAATTTACGAGTTGGGATTTTGGGTCACGCATCACACCACTTGACGAATTGATTTTAATGGTACAGTATTTTACTCAAATAAAGTGCCGAGTTGGCCATTGGGGATATTCAGATATGTTACATAGGCTGTTGAATAAACCGGATGGAAAAATAGACTTTGAAACTCCCAGTGAACCGGCACTTGCCCTTTATTAGCCGCCCATCCCGGCTGGTGGGCTGGTGTGGCGAGCCGAAGCCAAATGTTACCCCATTTTCTGAAGTATTACCTCAGTATTGAGCATCGTGGGTATCATTTTATATCTTTCCAACCTGGATAGGGATAAATGATCCAAACTAGGATGTGTTACGTGACCTGTCAAAGTCGGCGCTTCCTTGCTTGGCCTTTGGCGGCAGCCATTGCATTGCTACTGCCCTTCCCGCCTTTCACTTTATAATCTACCGCTTTCATTTGCCATTGCACTATCTTTCGATTCCGATACATTAACGAAAACCCTGGAACTTTCCTCCAAAAAACCAAGTGCAGTCCGTTATCATCCACGGTGCATCTCTCCCCCAGTATGTCTTCCACCTCTTCATCGGGAAGCCATACCTTGCATTGAATGTGTACCATGCAGTGGGAATGGCCACGTTAAGATCTATTGTGTGCTCCGCTAGTGCCGGTCAAAATTTCCATCCCTGCGCCTCCTCTACTCCTCGAATTCGTTTCTACCCATGTCGTCGAGGTTCACTGGGGGGACAGTGAAGGAACTGCGTCTTGTCAGCATGGTACACGATCGCCAAATTTCGTGGGCCGAGATGCGCGAGACATTGTTGTCGTTTCCAACTTGATATTACTTAAGCTATGGCATGCTATGCGATGTCGCATGTACCTCTTTTCTGGAACGTAGAAAGGACGTCAACCCCGTCGTATTCCATCTGATCCGACACCTCGAAATAACGGTCTCCTCCGACTACACTTTGCCAGTGCTAAATGCAATCGTAGTGCCAAATATGCGATCGTTACGTCTCACGTTACTCGGAATAGGCTTAATGCACCCTTTACTGCGGTCGGTGGAACATATCCCGGAACATGTCGTATATCTGGACCTATTATTGCGCTACAATACGACCAAAGCAACAATCGTCATGCTCTTAAACCACTTCCCAAATATCACCGCCCTCGACCTATCTCGCTGTCACAGTGACGTTATACAGGCAGTTACCGAAGGTCTCGGAGACCCCCAGATGCATCTTCCCAATCTAGAATGCATCCGCATGGGCTGGTTCGTGGACGACGCGAGGGCCAGAAACATTCTATTTGCAGGCAGATTCGCACCTGAATGTGTCCTTGTGTCAACTACACCAGAACTTGTTTACCTTACTAGAATATTGGCAAACGAGACCCTGGTGATAGTAGTCGAATAGATTGTTGTATCCTAAAGTTGGTTTTATTTGATGTGCGAAAGAGAAATAATATATATATATATAAAAGCCGGAGGCCAGACGAGTTTAGCCATGCGCCAGCAATGGCCCGCAAGCCCAAGTAAATGACAAATAAAAAAATGAACGAGATGGAAGTATGTGTGGAACAAAGGGACGAAGACAGGGAGAGACAGAGATGCACACGAAACAACGCATCAAAGCAGTTCTTGTAGTTGAACCGTTCTGCGGGGGCTTCGCAAAGTCGCCCTGCAGTCGGATAATGACAATTTCTGTGCAAACGGTGATCAGCAAGTGGTTCATCGCACAGGACAAGAGACATACGCACCACTGGGACTCCCAACAAAGCCCGCGATACCACCCGCTATCCAACGCCTCCCATATCAGCACCAATTCAGCCAAAACCGAGTCGGTGGGCGCACGCACCCATACTCCCCGCCAATGCCAACTCCCATGCAGGCACGTCCTTCCCCGCGCCAAGAAACTTCTTGCTCTCGTCGTACGCCCAGAAGCGGCACATGGAGTACGACATCTGGTGCAGCCACGTCCCGCTGATCCCGTCAAACAGCCCGTACAGGCCTGCAGTGCAGTACATCTTCTTGATGCTCTCAATCATGTGCTTGTCACCTGAGGCCTGCAGCCGACCTTCGTTAGGTCGAGCAGCCTGTGTGGGCGGGTGTCAGCGCTAATCTATGTACACTGCAGAGTGATAGATGGTAGACGCACTGGGTTATGGAGGCAGTGATCATCGCAGCCACTCTTGAGCACTACATCCAGCGCACACGGAGAGTGTGAGCAGACGGACCACTGAGCCAGAATGGATAGGGCTGTTGTTTCTTCCGAGCAGATGACATGGTGGTTAGTGTCTAAGTCTATTGGTTGTGCAAATGCAGGGTGGTCTAATGGAGCGGGACGCCAATTGTGTAGCAGAGAATCGGTTGGGATCCAGGTATAGCGTACGGGCTCATACCATGGAGGGTGGATGGGCGAGGTCTGGAGGAATAGAATCCACGTGGAAGGTCATGGGTGTGGTCGTGGACACAGGAATGAGCAAACCACGTCAGCACAATGACTAAACACTCCATGTTTTTGTGGTCGATAGTGCGCGGATCTATGGTGTCTATGACGGTACGGTCCTTTTTTTGGCCACAAACGGCACACGCAAGGGTAGCCACTTCTCAGGGGTATTCACAGCCTGCCATTGGCGCACGATGGCGAATTTATCAGACATCAATACCAAGGGAGGGAACGGAAGTGTGTGAGGGACTGACTGGACCATGCGAACGCCAACGCGCACATCCTCTGTATCAACGGTGAGCTGTGAGTTTGCTACGCGATGTGCGAGGGCATCACGCCTCCGTTGATCCTCTCGGCGTGGCGCACTCAAATTACCGCGAGAAACAGTGCTATGGTGACATCCATGCGGGTCCAAGCGATGTCCAGTATAAGCATTACGCTGTACTGCGGGCAGGAGGCTAAAGACTAGGACACTTCGGTATCCAAGGCAATTTGAGGAGCATACATGGTCAATCAGCACACATTGATTCACGGATTTCGAAGATGAAGGTTGTCCCAACAGGCCGTGGCATTGGCCGATGAGTACCAAATCGGAAGACTTTAAATAATGATATAAGGCTACAAAGCTGGAAACATCTGCGCAGGTGCAAGCAGTGTACTTAGAGCGGAGGTGAAAATCGGCAACATGCATATTGGGCAGGTACTCTTCGTTAGAACATAGAACAAAGTGGTAGGACGAGGACAGCTTTTGACAGCTTATATAGGACGTCCCGTCCGCTGTAGCGTCAGAGCGGACAGAGAGTATCGGTAGAGTGTCCAAGCTGGCGGCCACCACACGTGGGGCGGAGACACCTGCGTACACGATATAATAGACACTGGCTGAAATCACAAGTGGACTCACTGGTAGACGAGGAACTGGAGTGAGACATGTGGGATGGAGACGGAGATGGAGACGTATCAGGGTACGTACCAAATAATATTTACATTCAAATTAGAGGAGACGGCATAGACGCGCGGCCGAGCCGAGAAGGCGCACCGTAGAGCAAGGAGGTACTGCCGGGCATGGTCGTATTCGGACACTTAGTATCGCGGTAACGAGAGTGAACATCAACGTAATGCAGCTTATCGTGGACGCGTGTTCGACCCCAGCGGGTCACGATTTATTTTTGTTAAGCGGAGTCATTCCAGCGAGGCTGACACACAACCGGAGAGAGCCGAAACCGTGCCGTCACCAATGATGGCATCACTGATTGTATCAAAACGTCTCAGAGGAATGCTGTTCTGAGACCTGGTATCCTACGGAACCAGGAATACTGATACTGATACTGAGCGAAGTTTCAAATCTTTGTCATCATGAAATGATGCGCACGAGTTCGAGCCTCAGCAGTGACAGAACACTATTTCTCCCGTTTTTGGTACCCTGCTCCCTTCAAATGACACATAAAACGGAAATTTTGCACTTAAAAACCCCATATCCTTTTTGGAGTTTATTGCCAGCTCTCGGAGTATTAGAATGAACCAGTTCTGTGTTGAACAGCCTGTTAAAGGAGTTTTGTTCAAATGAATATTTTGTCCTTCATTTTGCCTCTAATTCTGTCAAGAATGGCATGACTGAAGCCCAGAGAAAGGCTGGCCACATATTAAACATTGAAGATTCACAAATCTCATGGTTTTAGCCACATAGATTGTAGCTGTCGTAGAACCAACGTGGAAAAAGCAAATAACTGTGAATTAAAGACAGAAGAGCTCATCAGATGAATCCCTACTGATGAGGAGTAGCTGTAGGCACTTTAGTTCAAGCATTTTGCACAAAAAATGGCTTCAAACTGGCCGAGTTTTGGAACACTTCCCTATTTGGGTGGAATTAAGAGTCCGCTCAGTATCGAAGGTATCTTATATGCTGCGCGCAGCGCGGAGAAAAATCTGGGAATATTTGGGGGAGATCTTCAGACATTTAAAGGGTAGTCAGCCTTTTTTTCGGAGTTTTCAGATCCATGTGTGGTATCTTTCACGCTTTATTTCAGTATCGAGATCAGAGATGGTGTTGTTTGGCAAAGAGCTCTGATGCACGGAAGCTTCCGAAATACCCTGAAATAGATACCCGAGATCCCCGAAAGATTGTGTGATATTTTAGTTTCTTTTTCTTTTATTTTAATAATTTCCCTCACTAGCACCAAGTATCGAGCCAAGAATTGGGCAAACGGCGTCGTTTTTTCGGACATGGTCAGGTGTCCAAGTTTTAGGTAACACATCAAATTTTGATTGCCGGCCTTGTATGTAACCACCTTGGGGTCGCAGCACCTCCAAACTTCATAGGGTGAGGCAGTTCAACAGGGACTATGATATACATGAAGGAGTGGCCAAGGCAACATCAGGGTGGTCGACAGCAGCATGCAATTTCTTACCATCAGTTCTGACAATTGAGATATCAATTTGGCAGGCATGCTATGATCCCTCGGTCCATTGTGATGGCTACAAGTCAGCTATGCCTCTGAATTTTTACATGGGCACTTTTATGATGTCAAGGTACCTTCTAGATGTGTTCACGAGGTAATATGACTCTAAGCAGAGAGCCTAAAACCTTAAAATACGCAAAATTAGCGAAAATCACCCAAGTTGTCGACTTTCCCAGTGATACATATCCTTTGGACATGGGATTTCAAAGATTTTGCTCTGTATATCTCTAAGGGGTCTCCTGACTTATAATTTAAGCCAACAATCTCAGAAATTGATCTATTATTGGATGAGAAATCTTTGTTTGTCCGAGTTCAGGGTTTGTCTGGAGCGGTGGGGGGGGATAGTATTTGAGGCTAATTCATGGACAATAAAGATATTTCCTCCCACAAAAAATTCAGAGAAGCTTATAGGGAAGCGAATAGCAGTAGAGTAGCATTTAGTAAATCAAGATATTACCTGATTTAATGACCATTACTCGATTGTACGGTAACAAGGAGTGGATGTTCGAATTGTTCCCAAGGCACGGCTGTTACTCAGTTCTTACCATTACACGAGAGACATAGTAGGTCCACCGGTGATCATCGAGGAGATATCTGGTAGATGTAAGGCAGTGCAAGGCCTACATTTGACATACAGAGTCTAAAGATCTCGATCTGCTAGTCTGAGATTGAAATGGTTCGATGGCCGAGCGGCAATCATTCTAGATCTGTCATGAGCTTGGATCCCTCACCGATCTTCAAGATTGCCCTCGAACTAGAGCGAGAAATCTTCGGAACGAACACATAATGTACCCAGACATAATCCCTACATCAATAAAACTACATGTTGTCTTTGATGTCTTTGGCGTCTTTGGCAAGACGTCCAAGATGCCAAAGACTTGTTTCCCCCAAAGACACGCGTCTTTGGCTAAGCCATGTCAGAAGTCTTAGGCAAGACATACATCTTGGGAAAGACCGATAAGACGTGACGAGTCTTTGGGAAAGACACTATCAAAGACTTGAAATAAGAATGAGAGACTCTTAAAGACACGCGAAAGAGGGGGCAAATAATATATATTGCGCCATAAAATTACAAGTGCAATACGAACGAGTACCAAAAGTGAGCGACCTTGAGCCACTCACGAGCTGAAAATCCATGGCAACCGCATCTGAAACCTGGATGTGTGCGCAAGGTGGAAGACTGTAACGGCGTGTAAGTAAATAGCACAAAATCAGGACCACCGAGTGTGCATACATTGTATGAGGGCAATTCCCGGGGCAAGGGGGAAGGGTTGAGGCTTGTAGACGGTAAATAGGCAACCTAGGACACAGTCAATGGCCGTTGAATGGTCAATCACAAATGACACGTACCCAAATTACTTGAAATCAACGCTGCTTTCTGGCTGGATGTCGACAAAGGAACATGGTGCAGGAGCTGGAGAGATTAGTAAACAAAATGAATTGCCACATGCGGATTCAAGTGCAAACATGCACGCGGAAGGGAGCCACAGGCGGCGGATATACGACGCAGCGTGGACAGAAGCCACAGGTAAGTCGCGAGATGGGACGCCTTGACGTGGGCGGGAAATTTGACGTAGTGCAGGAAGCGAACGAGGCTTCGGCTCCGTTGTTTGAGCGGCCTTGCATTGAGGTAGATTGAGGCTTTGAGTCATTGGGAGCAGTGAACTTGAGAACTTGAGTGGTTGAACCCTTTGTGTCAGGCTACGGAGCACCTGGGGGACAAGGGGGGAGGGCAGAAAGTGGGCAGAAAGTGGGAGAAAGGCGACGTGATGAAGGGAGAGAGCAACCAACCATTTGATGCCGTCAAAGGATGTTCCTGCATCAAAATGATCGTCACCAAGAGGAGTTTGAATGACTTGTACAATATCTACCAATTCTGCCAGGTTTGACGACTAGTACTTGGCTAGTACGCAGCTTATGTGCTTCCAGTGGACGGGACAGTTTCGTAGCCCCCATTCATAATAATTGCTTCGCAGATCTTGTCGCAGATTTCTTGCCTGGTGCCGAGGCTATCAAAGATCCGCACCAAAGATGCAAGATGTTCAACCGAAGATCAAGATGTCCCAAGACACCGAGCTGAAGACCAAAGATGCCCTCCGAAAGACGAAGATCTAAAAAGACGAGTCTCAAAGACAGAAGACGCCAAAGCCAATAGTGTAGTTTTACTGATGTAGCCTTTTCACGTCATGTCTAGGGCTGCGGACCGCACCGTATATGGGGATGGCTGTATTTGTGCCTACCCGTACCGTATACCGTCCCATCGCAACAATGTCCAGAGACTCGACAGGGTACGGGTCAAAAACGGCTGTATACGGCCGATGGCAGGGTAAAAAAAAATTGCTCCAGTTTAACGGAAGGCGTCTGACCATTATATCTGATCTCTGTGATGCATCTGGGTTGTTACCTGAGGAATTGGGTTGAATTGCGCTGAAAATCCTTCGTGAAAATATTGTTCTTATCCAGAACTCATCGCGAAACCAGGCTGTATGGGTCACAACTGAGAGTCATTCAGGTTAGATGGTTTCAGCGTAGTAAGACAATTCTTTATGTAAGCTCGACTACTCAAGGAACGCCTCCTATCAATTGCAATTGCAACGGTTCCCGTAAAATACATCTACAGTAGAATATTGACCTGGTTTCAGTGTCCTGTTCACTGGCCAGCATTGAATGTGTGTATAGATCATTTCAGATTTCAAATGGAACACTCAACGTCGTGGTAGCAATATGCCGGCATCTGAGGCTAGTGCCGACAGGCCAGACACCCGGCTAGTGCTAAAAGGCCAGACCAGCTGCAGCGCCGTGTCATGTTCGCATCAATGGCAGCCCCGTGGCACTGCTGGGTTTAAATTTTAGCTCATTACGCTTGACTTTTTCGCCCTGTTTGAGATTAGTTTCGGATCACCGTATATACGGGTTGGACACCGTATACGGCTGTATTTTTTGACGGGTATTATAGCGTACGGTACGGCCAATTCCGTACCGTCGAATGTCTGGTTCAAAGGGCTGACGGGACGGTACGGGTACCGTATTACGGGTGCCGTAAAACCGTCTATTACGGGTCCGGTACGGCCAATTCCGTACCGTTGAATGTCTGGTTCAAAGGGCTGACGGGACGGTACGGGTACTGTATTACGGGTGCCGTAAAACTGTCTATTACAGGTCCGGTTAGCAGCCCTAGCCATGTCAGCGAGCAGTAAGCTGCTACTTAGCCGGACCAATCATCCTCAATGATCTCAGCTTATCATATGATCAAGAGGATAATAAAGTACAAAACTTTTACAGTGACCCTTAACTGAAACACTGCACTGGTGTCCTGGACCTGGATAGAACTGTCTTCTTCTCTGTTCCATTTTTTGCTTCAGACCATCGGGCCGCAATCAAAACCTGCTTCTGCTGGGCTTTTCCCCCTCAATCAACAGACGACAATGACCTACGGAAATTTCCCTCCGCTTGCAGCGAAATTCAAAGCCTTGGGGTGGTCCTCTATCCATGCCATGCATGCATATGCTTTCGACCTTTGCTGCATTGAAACCGGTGAGGTTGAGCCCAAGTTGAGCCTGTATACTGTTGCATTTCGTTCAATTCGTAAGGCGGTTTGGGGTGTGACATCGCAATTGACCTGGACCTTTCGTATGCGGTCCCCATTTGGCAATTTGATCCGTCGGCATCCCTCGGCTACGCTCGGCTAAGCTCGGCTAAGCCAAAAATGCCTCTGTGATGCAGTGACTTACGAAAAAATTCGTAGATTTTTGGGCGTGTGACAGGTGACCATACCGAAATGCCCTTTTGTTGTGTAAGTACTTGGATTTATGTCAGCTGACATTTGCCTTCGTGAATCGGTACACGTTTCGAGGCAATGGACATTCATCTCCCGGACAACGGTGTTGCTTGAATGTCATTTTTTACCCTCCTCCTCCAGTTGGAGTCCCCAGGCCCCGGGAAGCTCCTGCCAAGGATTGTCCGAAAGAATCCTGAATTTTGGCCTCAAAAAGCTTACGCCAAGGTGGATTTGAGGCTCAAAAAGCTTAAATCGGACAGGGGTCATCACGTGCATCGTAAATTTCGCCTAAAATCACGCAAAAAAATGAAAATTTGACCATCTGCGCTACGGAATGCCCTATTTACTCGTATTCGGCTTTGGTATCTTCACCGTGAGTTTCTGTTCTGATCCTGCCAAACAGTGCCGGTATGCGATGCCGATTGATGGGATCTGTCGGCAACAAATTTGGTGAAAATTTTTCTGAAATCTGGGCTCAAAAAGCTTACATCCGGCCGATTTTTGGCCTCAAAAAGCTTACAAACGGACAAGGAAATTGCCCATTTTCGCTCTCAAAAAGCTTAATTTTCGGACAATCCTTGGCAGGAGCTTCCCGGGGCCTGAGTCCCCGCCCCCACGCATTTGTTGCTGTATTTTGAATTCTGGCCACAGATTTCCCTGCGTTGTGCAGGAAGCTTGAGTTATTCACCAGCAGCCAGCACGGAAGAGTTTGTGTCTGTCACCGAAGATTGCTTCGTATATATGCTGGTGAATCAGTCTTATTCATGTTTCCTATGTTCATTCTAACGCGCGCTTTCAGGTTCACGTTGCTGGATTGAGGAGCGAGATGGAATTGGACCTGCGTATTTCATGTGATTTGCAGGACTCAGATTCATGAGGATGGTGGATCGTACTGCATCAGCAGAGTTCAACACCCACATCAGCCCTTGGTCAATGAGACCTATACCCTCTACGCCAATTAAAAAACAGATCACACACTGTTTGATTCCTAGCGAAATAATTTGCTATTTCAAGTTTCACCTTGAGTGAGGCTATTTCAAGGCTATTTTTACTTTGACTTAATGTCAAGATAGGTGCGTGTAGACCGAATCATCGTAGGCGAGCATAATCAAGCTGTAAATCAGACCAGTTCTCCATGTTTGCGACGCATGAACAAATTTCATCCTTGTAATCGGATTTGTTAAATCACGGCAGCTGGGCACAATAATAGCGGGTGAAATTCCATAGAAAGAATTAGTACGTTCGTGTTTAGGCTGACAAGGAAAAGACAGGCGCTCAAATATCAGTAAAGTTTGTTTAAAAGGACTCCTCTGGGCAATGTAACCACTTGTCCAGCAATCCACAGCAGTCCAACAACCGAGACGAGAGGAGGCACTTCAGAATAGGAATGAGATTGGCAAGACATGATCTAGAATAAATAGTTGCGGTTATATGTAACGTGCATGCGGAGCCAAAGTAGATACAGTCGTAAGAGGCGCAGATATGGAACATACATATACACAAAGAAGGGTCGGGGATAACACGAGGAAGATGTAGTGGAGATCAAGTAAAGTAAGGTAAGGAATGAGGAAGAGAAGATATAAGGACGAAGCACGGAGGAAGAAATTGAATAACAAAAACCAAAACCAAAAGCCAAGGCTTGGAAGGCAGGCAATGAGTGCACACTTAGGCCTCAGTGCTCATGAGCACCCCACGCCCGCCCCCGCTCTGCATCCACTACCATCGTGCGCCCACGCCATATGCATCCGTTGACCACCTACACCCGCGCCACCCGCTCGTACCCCTTCCATTCTATGCGCTGCTCCAGCTTGTCGCGCACCTTCGCAGCGCGAACGTTCCGGCCCAGGAGCAGCTCATTCACCGCGAGGATCTTCCCCCCTCCGAGCATAGGAGCATGGTGAGGGGAGAGGGGGATGTGCACTCGTGCCAAGGGTTTGTTGACAGCGCCGACCTCGCGCACGCTGTACACAGTGACGATTTGACGGGGAGCGGTGCCGAGAATGATCGAGAGAAGCCTACGATGCGCGTCGAGCGATCTACCCGGATCCCTGACAAGGTGTACCCGAATTTACACAGTACGAGCAATGGCGGCGGGTGAATCCATGTTGCGGGGAAGTATACGGGGTACGAATGGTGGTGCGTGAGGGTCTAGCACGCATCAATGAGCATTAATGATATATATCGGCGCTGGGCGCATGATTCCCCCCACAGGCAACGGGAGTTGAGGCCGGGAATAAGATGTGGACATCGGCGCGGACGAGGACATGAGCCGGGTGGACGAGGAACAATTGAGCGATGGCTCGGGACACGATCGTAACAATGACAGCACTCTCGTCTCATCTTCGCGCGAAGCGATGGCGAGGTGGGGGGGGGTCGCGCGCAGGAAGAGGAGCATAAGCACACGAGCACATGAGGCTCGCGGTCTCGTGCTCGCCATGCATCGAGGTGAGGTGCATCCCCCGAGATCCATGCGCCTCCGGTACGACTGCAAGCGCTTCCTCGCCGCCAGCGTTGAATACACCCCACGCGCGAGGTGGTTATATACGTCTTGCAGCCATGCCCGATGGGCTGCACAGCGACAGGTACGAATCCGATGTCTCCAGACAACGCGGTGGACGATGAGCACTCTCATATTCATTGTCGTCTTCTCGTCTCGATGGCGACTGGCGTTGGTCGCGCGGGGACTGCGTGGGCCGGTGGGGCATGGGCTTGGCGTGTGCGATGAGAAGGAGGAGTGCGAGAGCGTCCGATGTGCTTCCCGGGTCGAGTGAGAAGGCCGTGCTTCCGTCCGATACACGCACACAAGATGCGAGACGCGCACGCAAGGGTCAAGACCCTCTCGGGGTCTGCTGTATGCCTGGCGCCGGCTCTGAGGTACACGAAACTGTTGCCAAACGCCTCGAGCGCGCGCGCGAGCGCCCTGCTCTAGCGCCAAGCGCGCTTCGTGGGCAGAATGACATGCGCGGTGGTGGTACGCAAAGGATGGCGGCTACGATGTCTGCAGTGGGGATTAGGAACGAAATCAATGGGAGTGGTGAGCTGCGTACATCTGAAACGCCCACGCTTCGCTCAAGTACGCAGCTCCGGCCCCGCGGTTGGAGAACATATTCTGCCGCTTGCTGCTCCCTGTTGCCGAGTGCCTTCTTTTGCACCGACGCTCCGAAGCTCCTTGCACCGCTGGAGATTCGGATCATGGTGATGAGACTCCCGACATCTGTAGTAAAAATGAGCGACGAATCGAATGGGGATGTGGTCTGCATAGGCATACCTCTGTTCTGGGTAACGTCGATCAGTGCAAATCTACGCACACGGACCGCCGAAGGTCGAGGTCGAGATCGTGGTGCAATTGAGCGCGCAGCTCGTCTCGTGGTTGTCGTTCTCCGATGTATATGTCCCTTCCCCTACAGGTAAACCCCGTGCATTGAATCACGGACGCGCCCCGCCCGCAGTGCCTGGATAGATCACGGTCATGCTCAAACATAGGCTCCCGACTGGTGTAGCAGGGTCAGAAAATAGTCCTGCAGGGAAGATCAGCGGATAATCCATCGATGGTGAGGGATGGCGTACACTGCAGTACATGTGGATCTGTGTGCGGCTCGCGAGAACTGGATGTCGGCCGGGGAAGGTAGATTTCTACGCAAATACTTCTAACCATCAGTACGTGGTCGATGCGGGTTTCGTGGTGGGTGCGCATGAGGAGAAGGAAGAAGCGCGCCGGGGATCGCGGAGCTGGGAACGTCCGACCGCTTGGGAATGTAGGATGCCGCTCGTGTGGTGGCTCGTCACCCGCTTGCCATCGATATCCGGGCACAGGAGACTGATTCCTACATCTTCTGCGCTGGCGCCAGTGGGCGCAACCGCGATCTGTCCGCCTCTGGTCTCCCGAAACCGATGCTAGCACCCGATTTACGAAGAGGGATGGCAGAGGCTCGCTGGCGGGGAGTGTGCAAGTGGTAGGAGCACGCAACCGATCGCGCTGAAAATGACTCGCGGTAGGAGATGTCGTAGTGCATGGGAGGCCGGGGCCGAGTGTAAGGTGCACGCAGGTCTTCGTCCCGATTCATGAGCGCCTGAGCTTTGATACGCCTGCTTCGCAAGCGGCAGTGGTGAACCTATGGCGTTGAGTCAAAACCCTGTAAGGCTGCACAATATCCGGGGAACGTACATACAAGCCGCAGCTGGAGCGGGCTTTGTGGTCATGGCGTGCGCAAGGGCAAGGGCAGTGAGTGTGGCCCGGGACAATGCATGCCAGGGCGGCGGGATGAAAGACGAGTAGTCCACTTTCCGCGTAGGTCTTGCATGCAACTCGCCGCGTAGCCTGCGAGTCGTGCGGGACTAGCGAATGCGCCGCTTGTTTCAGTGGGGTACGAGGTTGGTGGGTGGGAGCGAACGCGCAGACGCGGCATGTAGCTGGGATGGCGTAGGGCAGTATGAACGCGTTAGGGCACGCTAGTGCGATGAGTTTAGCATGGGTGCGCGCAGTTGTAGTGTAAAGACACACCTTATGCACTTTGAGGCACCTGCATGCGGGACGGGATTGGTTGTGCGGGCATGGACGCACCTTGCGATTGTGCACATCGAGCCGAGCGAGCTGGAGCAAATTCAGATGCTTGCGTTCACGATTCACGAATCATCCTGATCGGCTGCTGACTTGGACACTTGTTGGTTGCAGGGGAGGAGATCCTGAGAGACCCAGAAGACGGATTCTGGTGTTGTTCCCGCAGCTGAGCTGGGAGTCGAATCCAAGTTTGGTGGTTGATGACGAGATCATGATGATGGCGATGTCCGGCCCGACCAACCCATATGCACGGACCACTCAAGGACCACTCAGCTCGTGCATCGTTCAATTAAATTTCATTCAATCTCTTGATCTTTGCGGCTCTGGTTAATGGAAGCTTAAGCCTCTGTGGACCAGTGCAAAGTCATCTCCGAGTCGTGCATGCGAGATTATTGCCGCTGAAATGAGGAGATGGACTCTGATGGAGGTTCGAATCCCCGTAGAGTTAGACCAGGCAAAAAAGCCTTTTCTTGTTTTTAGTTTTGGAAAAAATACATCAATACACTGTACGGGTCGCCAAGAATTCAACGCTACAATCTTCGAATTAAAATTGATTAAAGACATCTGTTACGGTCCAGGCTCAAGTCGGCAATTTTCGCTCCAGGAAATCATTCACTTGGCGCCGTGACTCCTGGCTTCCATCTAATTCATCCAAACAGCACACTGGGATCCTACAAGTAAGACCAAGCCTCTGTGGACTCCTGGCAAGTCACCTCATATGTATTGTGTATGTAGTGCACAAAAACTGCAATGAGGAAACGTGGGTTGAATTCCGCCGAGGCATGAGAAATTGAAGAACGTGAATTTTTTCGGTATTCTTTTTTAAAATAAATGTGCTACCAAGAGCCATGAAGCCTATGGGCCAAAACAAAACAAACCAGGTCACTTTTGCCTAGGGGAGTTTGAATCCTTCTGCCTGCATTTCTCGCAATTTTCCTGTACAGAATGTGTTTTGCGGTCAGACATAATTCGCAAATGCTGAAATCATAACAAGCATCTGTGGATCACGGCATTGCCTCGTTCAACCTTTATCATTATTCTGCAAGCCAAATGCAAATACTTGTAGCAAGGAGGAAGGGGTTCGATTCCCCTGTGGGAAATATTTGGGGCAGATTCAGTTTTTTTTTTCATAGATGAAGAAAATCTCACAATTCACTAATATTGAATTTCATGTATCTCACATTGCACCTCGAACAATACCAGGCTAAGAAGCCTTCATGGTGACATCTAATTTCAACTATACTAAATACCAACCCCCAAGCCTCTGTGGACTAATGGAATTCACCTCATCATATAGCCAATAGCAAGAATGTCAAATGAGGGATGCGGTTCGAGTCCCACCAGGTGTGCCATTTCATAGATGTCATTTTTTCCTTCCCTTCCCAATCTCGGTATTTTGTGTTCATCTCTCTAATGTATTCACACTGAAGGCAGGAAGCCATGGACCAGTCACCATCTTGTATGTGGTGCAGAGATCATCTACAATGAAAATGGGGTTGAATCCTCCTAGCATTTGTTGCAGAGTCCACAAAACAATGTGAGGGCTCTGGTCTCTGTTTCCAAGTTTGAGCCCGGCCATCTTTCAAGGTTGTACTTGCACAGGTTTCGGTCTGACCATCTGGCCATCATATTCAAAATCACAGAACAGTTCCATTGATTCATGCGGAATCTACTGTACATTGACACACATTCCGAATAAATGAAATCTAAAAAACTGGAATGAAGCCCCTGTTGATTGTGGGTACTTTGGTTTTACTGTATAATCTGTTTCATTTATTATTCTTCCTCAGTTTCAATGTATTGGTACAGTATTTAAACATGGTGATCAGGCAGGATGAATTCCCAGGGACATCAGGTGTGAGGAACACGATCATCTCTAACAAAATTTCAACCTAAATTCCATCTCAAGTATTCAGTTATTTATTTTTTTATGGGCAGCAAGAAGTCCTCTCAGCCTCCCAGGGGAACAGTGCGTTTTATTTTCTTATTTCTGTTCCATTCATTCCGGAAGATCAATCTCCAACAAAGTTCAACCTCAATTCCACTCTCTCTTAAATTACACTCTTATAACTGCACCTCAAAGGAACAGAATAAAACCAAGGAAACCAGTGATCATGGTGATCACCTTGCATGAGTTTCCAATGTTTGCAAGAAGCAGGATTTGAACCTCCCAGAAGAACACCGATTGATATGGGAAAATATATTCTGCTCGTCTTTTTTTTGTTGCATTGTGGAAAAAAACACTTCAATCTAGCTTGAGTCTACCTTCTGTTTTTTTGCCTGACAATATGGAACCTTATCCTCCTAAGTAAGATGAATTACACCCAAGCCTCCTATCACATAATTACACTCATTCATTTCAAACCACACCACAGAGACACATGTAGCAAATCAGTAACCATAACTAACAACATAGAAAATCACCAACAAAAAACATACAATTCCTGGAAGCCTCAGGCCACAATCAAACCAAGCTCTTTCTCATCCCAATGTCTGCCTTATCCAGGTCTTCAATGTCAGATAGATCCTCCTCCAGTTCCTCGATAGTCCCAGCTGGTGCATTGAGCTCTGCAAGACAAGCCAAGTTGTTCTGTGTTGCTCCAGCACATCTTTGCTGATATTGGCAATCCTTTCATCAATACCGTGCACCTGTTTGACCTGTGAAGAGCGTTTAAACAGGGGTCTTGCTCTCTCCCAAACTCCACTGCCTTGAGCAGTCACCATGTCCCATAGAAATGTCTCCAAATCGGAGCATGCATTCAGCCCTGCTGCGGTGGACATCCATCTGGGTAAATCCTTCTAGAGCAACTGTGAACAAATTGGCGGCTGTATGCTCATCATTCTGGTAGAGGAAGATATCTCCAAAGGATTGGAGAGCCTTGTAGATTCCAACCTTCTCTTTTATTTTGAGAGAATGCACAAGAAAAACAGTTGTCCAGCTGGACATTCCAGCCAAATCACCCCAGTAACTGGTATTGCCAAGCCGTTCCAGACAACAAGTTTGATTTGGGAGCATTTCAACCTGCTATGAGGCACCTCTTAAAAATAGTCTTGGCTGCCAATGAATTTCCCTTCCTCAGGTAGAGATCTGCAAGAACATATCACACAGTGCCACTCCCTCAATATTGCCTACAGTGTCTAACATTTTTCTGGCTCTGTCACAATTCCTTTGCACATCATCGTTTGGAGCACCAATCAACACATCAATTTCAGCGACATTGAGTAAAGCAAAACCATAGCTGCGGTCCTGTATAGAGGCTTCTTTGAGAATGGTATTATGGATACTGCGAGCCTCAATATATTCTGATTTGAGCTTGTGGATTTCTGCCTGAGTGTTCATAATGGCATGGTCTAAGCTTCCATGGGACATGCCACAAAGACCTAAGAGGTCTCTTGCTCTAATGCAGAGAGACATGGCTTTTATGTAGTTCCCCAATGTATGGCAGCAAGTAGCCTCAATATTGAGTGCTCGTGCTTCTCTATATAAATCTCCAGAAATTAGGGCCAGTCTCTGGGCCTCAATTGCATGCACTTGAGCTGTGGAGTAATCACCAAGGTTCCATTGAACCCATGCAAGTTGTACAATCCTTGAGAATGTCTTTTGGAGTTCCCAGTTGAAGCTGCTAAAGATATAGCAGTTGCAGAAATTTTCATGGCAGAGGATGTATCACCCTTTATCTGATAATAGGCTGCCAAAGAGTTATAGAATTGGCCTATGTGAACTCAGATTAGTCCCAACAAACCAGCAATCATCAGCAAGCATACATTTAAGATCTGGGTCATGAAACTCCTTGAAGTGGTCCAGGGCATCGGAAACCAGTCTCTCCGAATTGAAAATAGAATCAGCAGTCCTTGAATCAAGCACTCAATAAAAAAGCATGTCTCAAGGTGATGGTCACGTGGGCTTGGGAGGACATTCTGAATTTGTTGAATCAAAGAAATGGGTCCTTGCCAATTCATTGGCTAAATGATTCAGATAGCATGTACAGTAAATACTATTCACTAGGTCTGGATGACCCTGTTGCAACCCAGTTTGAAAGATATTTGTATGTTTGAGTAGTTTAATGATACTCGAGCAACTGTGTTAGAACTTGATTGATTTCCTTGATATTCCATGAAAAACTCAAGTAATTCCTGGAAATGTTTGCGAAGAGGTCGGATTAGGTGATCAACAGGCGGCTGATCTTCTGCATATACTCTCTTATAGGGACCAATACTTTTAGCCGCTTGTGTTCATCACTGTAGGCTAAGGTGGTACTAACCAATGCTGCTTTGCAACTCAGGATATTATCAATTGGGAGCTTGCTCTGGACCAGCTCAACATCTGAAAGGCCATCGGGGAGCATTGACAGGAGACTCAGGAGATCTTTTGAGTGGGATTGAGTCTAGGACTTGACAACGACAGTGAAATTGTCAAGTCCAAGTTGGATGTTCTGTCATATCCTTCTGAAATCAAGGATTTTTTCTCCTCCTCCCAGTGGGACAATACATGCGAGCAACCCTCAGAGTCAACCAAATGAGCTATGAGACTGATTGCGAGAGGCAGATTGTCTGTCAGGGAGAGGACCTTGTCAACCTCATTTGGATCATGTCTGTTGTCTGCAATATCTATGAATGTTTGTCGAGCTGCAGCTTGTTCCAAGGGCTTCAGCAGTGGCAGAAATGGATGAGTCCATGCTACTTTAGCAGGCCTTTCTGCCCCTCGCATTGTAATCTAATCATCATGAGTTCAAAGCACAAGTGAAAAATCCTTGAGACCTACTACCAATGCAAGATGATCCACACCAGTGAGCAGTGACAAAAACTCCTCTATTTTGCCTCGGGACTTGACTGGCTCCCACAATGTCTCAAGATTATCCAGAATCAGGAGAGATTTTGAGCTGCTCAAAAGTATTGGATGATTGGGCGTGTAGGTCTTTTCCTGGCTTCAGTCCAACATGGGCTCCTATGAGAGCAGCAAGTTCCACTTGGGTTGCTGCAGGATCACAAGCAACAAAGAACCGCTGCTGACTATATCTCTGAGTAATTTCTTCATGATGTATGACAGCCCTTGCAAGACTTGTCTTTCCCATTCCACCTGCACCCAAGATTGCTATCTTAGGTGTTCCTTGACTGAAAAGTTGAAGGATGTCTGAAAGCTCTGAGTTTCATCCATGGAATATCTTGGGTTATGATGGTAGCATGGAGATTGAATTGGAGCTTGAATATATCTCAGATACAAGAGCTATCATTGAGAGCTAAGTAAAAACTAACCTGTTATGAGAGCCCGAAAAAAAGCCCACTGATCTGTGCAACATTCATTATTTGATTCTCTCAGCAGAGTAGAATTCCCGTACAGAGGATGATCTATCTGAACTGGTTGTGTCCGACAGGGCTTCGACCATGTCAAGCACTTCTTTGTGTCGCTTTTCTGCATCTTCTTGCATCTGTGTAATGTCCTTCATGTGATTGACCATTGGGACCTATGAATTGAGTCCTTCAACGAGTGGTTGAATTACCAAACAGATGTCACACCTGAAAAATCTCAAGTCCCTGTTGCAATCCTGCCTTGCAATCCTTCAGTAATGCACTTATTTCGCCTTGACGGAAGAAATTCTTGAGTGTGCTGCCCTTCTGTTGAGCATCCACAAAGGTGTGGATTTTGTGGAGGGTCCTGACAACAGTTGTCAAGATGATGGGAGGTTTTCTTTCCCAAGTGAAGCAGCATACTCTGTGAACTTTCCAATGTGAGTCAACACACTTGGTGGCAATTCCGCTCCAGTGTCGGAATTGATATGAACCATCAGAATTGCATTCATCAACTCATAACTTTGCTCCAGTAATTGGGTACAGTCATGCTTATTTTGTCTAACAGTCTGTTGTGCTTGGTTAGGATTTTTGGCTGAGACAGATTCAGTGGTAATGTACCTGTATATTCTTCAACAGAGAATGAGTTGTGTTGGAGATAGCTGCCAAGAAGGGGCTCTTCAGGCTGCTGGCAAGGATTTCCAGAGTATTTGCAGTGATGGTCAAACATTCTGTAATGTTGTTGAGGCGAATTTGAGTGCCAGTGGGTTGGGGGGGCATCTTGGGAGGTGGATCAGGGCTCTTGAGAGACATAGGTGTTTTATCCTGTGTGCCCATGGGAAGTTTCTTTTATTGGCTACTGTTCATCTCCTGCACAGAAGATGTGATCCTCATATCTGGTGTAAATTTGACCACATCAAATGATACTATTGAATGAGTAGCTGTATTGAGACATCTGGGGAAAAAGTTCTGATCTCCATCTGAGAAGCTCGTTCATTGATCGTGGGCTCAGCTATATTTGCCATGATACCATGATATCTTCCCATGCACTGCTTGATGGGTACAGATGCATGGTGTAAATGGACACAGCATTTAAATGGTATGAACATAGCAAACCCAAATCAACTTCGGAGCTGCTTGATTATATCAAAGACCCTAAGAAACAACAAGTACATCTTGGGAACTCTTCCGTAGTCACCAAATCACCAAATGAAACCAAATCAAGGTCCTCAGGGCTAGACTGATCCTGAGAAAGCTAAAAATGTAATCCGAGAGAAGGGATAAACAATTTGCAACCAGGTGAGGCATCGGGCTGAAATATATGGCAAAATTGTAGGTTGAAATTGAGACTTGATCAGAACATTGTCAAAGAAAAGTGCAGTGCTTCACACCCGACCACTTGGGTTGAAAGATGGCTGTTACTTACTGTATGAACCCAGTAAAGCATCTTTAAAACTCCTCAAACGAAATGGTGAACCCATGACACGAGTAATTGAAGGAGAAGTGATACAAGGAGACAGCCCGAAAGTACTGGGGGCGGTACAAGTGAACCATCCTGCCGAAGAGCCCAGTATTGAACCTGTTTGCGGAGATGTAAATGGTCGCGGACTCGTGGCCCACTAAATCATGCTACCACGGACACCTCACTTCCCCACCTTGAATCACCACTTCAAGTCGTCCTCTCTGTGTGGGAGGCTATTTGGACCCCAGACAAAAACCATCCGAGTTACAGCCGATGTCAGTACTGAAGGCGCGGATCGAAAATTTCTGTTTTGGGATGTTTTCAAAGAATTCCCTATATCTCTGTCAGTTCTTCACTGATTCACATAAAAACTAAATAGATCTACTCAGCTAATTCATGCACAATTAGTGATAGAGAGGAACTTGCGAAAATATTACGTATTAGGTAATTTCTGTTTTGGGGCTGTTTTTGCACTGAATACCATCTAGCATGGCCAGAACATGTCCCAGTGACCTAGAATTTTGGGAGGGACAACATGTATATGTTGTGAAATGAGTGATAGAGCCAGAAATATATGAAATGTCCAGATGAATGTGATCTTGGCAATATCTCTGAAAGCCAAAAACTGCCAAATGTTTTCACTGGAGCTAGAAGGACTGTAACTAAATTATCCTCACTTCTGGCTCTATCACATGTTTTTCCAGGTATGCATGTTGTCTCTCCCAAAATTCTAGGTCACTGGGACATGTTCTGGCCATGCTAGATGGTATTCAGTGCAAAAACAGCCCCAAAACAGAAATTACCTAATACGTAATATTTTCGCAAGTTCCTCTCTATCACTAATTGTGCATGAATTAGCTGAGTAGATCTATTTAGTTTTTATGTGAATTGATGAAGAACTGACAGAGATATAGGGAATTCTTTGGAAACATCCCAAAACAGAAAATTTTCGATCCGCGCCCTCGGCACTGACATCGGCTGTAATGTTCAGAATTAAAAAGACACACTTCTTTCTGGTACAAGTTCAGGCCACCTCACTTCTCAACTGTCAAGACACCATACATTGAAATACAGTTGAATTTATTGTCTGTGCGCAGTGAAATGGGGGGCAGATTGGCGCGGGGTCAAATCAAGTAGAGGTCATATGTGAATGTGAGAGCGAAACACAAGATTGCTTCGATCAACTCAACAGACTGGATAAACATTTTGAATGCCTGGACTATCAGTTACAGTGCATAAATCGACATTTACAGCAGCTATGGCATGCTACACAACTCGTTACAGCACCTCCATCATACCCCTGGATCCCGGTTTATACACAAACTTCCACCTCTCCCCTTCCCTTCCCTCAGCGCGTTGATTCCGACTTCGGATCTATTTTTATTTTGTCTCACACCTTGAAACGCACCCAAATCTCAATTCCACATTTATTTACATCTGAGTCTTTCTGATCCAAGTTCAGGCCACTGGCGCGCTCAGTGTGACATGGCAGACCCCAATTCTCAACTCTCGGGGTGCCATATAATATATCCTGAAATACAGTTTGAATACAGTCACAATTTATTGTCCATGCGCGCAGAAATGGGGGGCAGTTCGCGCGGGGTCCAATCGCTTAGAGGCCATACGTGAATGCGAGAGCGACACAAGACTACTTCGATAGACACTTAATGCGTGGACTGTCAGTTATGGGGAATTTTTTATCGAAATAATACATCGAAATAACGCACCGGATTCATGCGCTATACACATTTAAAGTATATACATATTTCGACACTTATACTTACCTCTCCCCTTCCCTCAGCGTGTCGATTCCGACTTCGTATCTATTTTTTTTGTCTCGCACCTTGAACTCGAACGTACCCAAATCTCAATTCCATACATATTCACGCCCAATTTCTCAGTTGTAAATCCATGCAACCACAGTAAAAAAAGTTGCACCCCACCACAACTTGAATAAAAATGATTCCAATCGAACAAACACATTTAACTTATAAGTATGTACATACATCGACATTTACAACAGCTAGCTATAGCACGTTACACAGCTCCTCTATCATACACCCATCCCGGCTCCCATGGCCAATTTACACAAAAACGTACACCTCTCCCCCTCCACATACCACATAGTACACGCTCCTCTCTCCCCGGGCTTATTTCTCCCCTCATGCACGAACCTCAAAAGACCCCTCACAAAACCTCAATCCCCTCCCCCTCATCCAATCCACCCCATTCTTCAGCTGCTCCAGTGTCAAAAAGATCAATATTGTGGTCAGCTGCAATCGGGTCCACGCAGGCACCCAGCCCTTGAAAATGAACATCACGCCCTCGGTCTGGAACGACGTGCGGATGACTCTGAGCATCGAGTTGGCGCCGGGGCCAGAGGTGTTCATGATGCGGCTCTGCAGTGAACACGAGATTGATTCATTTAGTATTGGCGTCGTGATTAGTTATGAAGGGAGAGGGGGGACAAACCTTGAGTACGTCTGCGGGGGAGCAGACTGTGGTCGCTACCGTACCCTGTACGCAGTGCAAATCAGCATTCAATATTTTATTTCGATGCAAAGGAGTTCGAGCTCGAGAGATAATAGTTCGGAATTGAGATGCAAGCGGTTGGATATGAGGGAAGGGGCTGATTTGAGAGGAGAGAGACAGGAAAGAGAGGACAGAAAGCAAAGGCAAGTAAAAATACACCGCAGCGAAGCTGGCCGTAAAATGGCACATGATGTTATCCTCAAAGTACCTCGTCTTGAGCAGCTCAGCTTTGAAGAAGTCGTATCTGGGGCAAACCAATTATTAGTCGATCGAGTAAATGAGAGGGAGAGAGTGAACGAGAGAGGGAGAGTAAATGAGAGAAAGAGAGTAACTGAGAGAGAAGGATAGAGAGATAAGGGGAGGATGCACGAAGCAAGCTGGCTGGCATTCATGAGGATTGCGCGGAAGATGTTGGGTCCAACACTGTGTGCGTGGGAGAAGGGGCCTTCTTCGCGGACCATCTGTGTATGAAAGGTAACGTCAATATAAAACAAAGATAATTGAGAGCAAGGGGATGAAGATGGGAGAGACAGAGACGCACACGAAAGAGCGCATCGAAGCAGTTCTTGTAGTTTCTCCGGCGGCTGGACTTGAGCCAGACTTCGAGTAAGGTATCAGAGCCAAGGTCGTTGTCGTTGTCGACAACATAAGTGCGGCTCGGACCAGCCAGCCGGAGGTTTCAATTAAATCTCTTCTCCTTCGCTGTTTTGGATACCAGGGCCGCAAGCCTCTGTGGACTGGTGAAAATTCGTTTCATTCATTTAGCTAAGAACATTAAACGAGGTATTCTCATATGAGCACTTATCTAAATAAATAAATAAAAGTACTAGTGTCAAGCTCATTCGTTCCAAGACTTCCAGTCTAGGGCTCCAACCCGTGCCCGTTTTCGACGGGTTGACGAGCGGGACGGACGGGACGGAACCTGTCCGTCGGGGTCTGAGAGGCGACACTGAAACGGGCCGGGTACGGGACGGGTTAACCCGTTGACGGGGTACCCGTACCCGCCCGTTTGTCGGGTTCGACGGGGTTTCCAGGCCCAACCAGGAAGTGAACTGGGAATCCAGTCCAATAGACTCTTTTTTCCATGCCAAGATTCAACGAAAAAAGAAACCGCGCGCACATAATAACTTGGTAGAGCGTGTCTGTACAGTTTCAAGACCCGAATCAAGTATCAAGTACCCGACCTCCATCCCCTCAAGAGGATCATCCCCGGTGCTCCCTTCCCCACCTTCCCCTGCATTCCTTCTTTTCCGCTCCATACCTCTGCCTGCCTTGAACACCGCCTCGACTGAACACCCCACCCCCGCCCCGGGCCCGCAGACTCCGCCGTTGCGTTACGGTTAAAGCGTGATGGCGTAATAGGTTCGCGCGTAAAGACACCGCCGATGCGCGCCACATCGCCGGAGCTCGGAGTACGGTGAGAGAGAGGGTGGGTACACTGTGGTTTGCCTGGGAGGCAGCATCGAGAATCAGTGAGGTCTACGCGTACGATGCGCAGCGAACGATCTACCCGGATCTGCTCGACACAAGGTGGTATCCGGATCAACACAGCACGAGCAAAGGCAGTGGGGAGGATAGATGTCGGGGAGGTAGTGTATGGGTACCGGGGAGAGCGCGGAGGTATCTTGAAGTTGTAGGATGTCCGGATAGGCTGAGTGGGGTCTAGCACGCAGCAACAACAATACATATCGCAACTGTGCAGATGTGCACGCTGGTGGAGGTATGAGGGTGGGGATAAGCTGTGCGTCAGACGAAGTCATGAGCGGGGCGTGGACGAGAAAGGGAGGGACAACGAGGGACACGGGGTGCATGGGGCCATGAAGGTAGCAGTTCTCTCGTCTCGTCTTCGTCCTCTCTTCGCGTGCAGCGATAGGCGGGGACCGGCGTCGCATAGGTGAAGGCGCGGCGTCATGTGTGTGAGGAGCACACGCACATGCGGTCTCGTGCTTGTCAGGAATCGATGTGGGGTGCATCCACCGAGATCCCTGTACGTGCAGTACGACTCGGAAGCGAAACACCCTCCTTGCCGCCGGCGTCGAATACATCCCGCGCGCGAGGCGACCATATGCCAGTGCATCCTGCAGCCGCGGCAGATGACCAGCGCAGTAACGAGTCGGGGATCTGACTTCTCCAGACAACGCAGTGGACGATGGGAGCGCTCTCGTCTTCATTGTCATCCTCTCGGCTCGATGGCGGCTGAGCGGCGTTGTGCTTCGCACGGGGAAAGTGTTCGTTGGAGGACATGGGCTTGGCGTGTGTGAGGCGAAGAGGACGAGTGCTGGCTGTCCCCATGGATCGACGTGCATCCCGGGTCAGCGTGAGACAAGAGAGTCCGATACATGCACAAAAGACGCGTACGCAAGGGTCGAGGTCCTCGCACTACCCTTCGAGCTCGACGTCGAGGTCTGCTGTACATCTCGTTCCCGCCCCGAGATATGCGAAGGTGTTACCGTACGCCTCGAGCGCAAGCATGCGCCAGGCACGCTGCACACGCTGGAACGACATCCGCGCTTGGTGGAATGTAATGGATGGTGGTCGATGTCTGTACTGAAGATCAGCGACGAAGTCAATGAAGTGCAGCGGTCCACGTACATCTAGATAGTCTGCGGACATCTGAAGCGCCCCGCGCTTCCCCTAAGTGCGCAACTCCGGCCCCGCGGTTGGGGAACACGTACTCACCCACCCCGTTGCTGCACGCCTCTGGCTGCTACGACTCTCTGAATCTCCTCGTACCGCTGGAGGTCCGGATGTGGCGATGACTAGAAGGGAAATTTTCGATGTCTGTAGCAGTAAAAATCAGGGATGAATTCAGCGAGGGCGGGTAGTGGTCTGCGTACATCTGCTCTGGGTAGTCTTATTTGCACACACACCGCTGCGCTCAAGTCTGCCGAGGTTGAGGTCGAAGTCCTGGCGGTAACCTCGACTGCGCAGCTCGGGCCACGCGGTTGTCGCTGTCGAATGCGGAGTTGCTTTGCCCGTTGTCGTTGCTGTACATGCATTCTGCCGCAGCTGTGCACTGAATCACGGACGGCGATGACGGTAACACCCAAAAGAGGTTCCAGAGTGCTGTCGCAAGGATCAGCGAGGTAGTCCTGTAGCAAAAATCAGAAAGTAATCCACTGAAGGTGAGGTACACCGTACAGCTGGATCTGTTTGCGGCTCGCGAGAACTGGATGTCGTGTGGATAGATTTCCGCGCGGAGAGTGCTAACGATTGCGGTACGCAGTCGATGCGGGTGGGTTTCGTGCTGGGTGTGCAAGGGGGAGGAAGAGGTGTGCTGCCGCACAACTTGCACTTGTGAATGTAGGGCTTGGGATGCCGCGTTCCTTCCCTTGACGCCGCTGTGATGTGGACTGCGGTTTCTTGACTGTCAGACGAATGTTACGTCTGTGGGTACAGTACTGCAGAAAAGGTATCATCCTCTAGGGGGAAATTTGTGTAGCAAGTGTCGGGTGGTTTTTATTCCTCCGAAGTACGATGGGTTAAGTTTTACAAGGGATAGATCTTTAGATGGGTGGGCAGGATCTGTTATTTACAGGCTTTCAGCACGGAGCACTGAGAAGCCTTGGTGCGCTGGGGGATACGGAGTTCGTTCCTTTTCAGCCTTCCGGGGTCCGATAACTCGGTTGCGTATCCTATACAGGCTCCTATCAAGGGAGGATGGAAAGAGTCGCGGATAGAGTCGCGTTACTTCCTCCGGGTGTTTGCTCTGTGCAGTGAGTAGGGTTTTCTGAGCTGCGGTTTTATTTCTCCATTTTGATCTTCTTCTCCGTTTAATGTGCGGGACCTCGGGGCCTGTTTCGAATGTCGTAGCCTAAACTCCGCTATTCCCTCCCTTTGGGACTCCTTTCTTTATGTCTCCGCTTGAACCTCAAGGCGAGATATTCGCTGACGAGGTGACCGTTGTGATGATGACTGCGCCTCTGCTAGGTGCCGATAGGTGGTGGTAAGGGCAAGTAGAGAGTGTTCGTCCTTGGGGAGATAATGGTGTCGCTGCGCGAGACTGTGGTAGCAGTAAAATGTGTGTGGTTTATTTAGAGGATTTTGATACGCCCCAGAGAATATCTGGTCGTACGGTTCGCTATTCTAATGTACAGAGGAGAATCCGCCCAAAGTCTAGCCTTCCCTGAATTTTGTAACACGTCCCGTTCTACAATCCTGTCGAGGAGCGGACGACTGTTTAGATGCGATGCGGTTTCCGTTGTTATAAACGCTATGGGGCCGTTCTCGGTTCTTTTGTATACAGCTACCCTTGGTCCTCCGACCTCTTCTGGGTGCTTCGTGCGCTGGGAGGCCCTAAACTTGTTTTCAACGACTCCGCTCCTGTCTGCCGTTCCGTTCTTTCCAAGTCCGTTCCCTACTAAACTCTCTACAAATCGCCTTCTTCTTTCCGTTCGCAAGTTCTAACGAGCGGAGTCGGCTTCTTGAGAGCCGCGATGAAGGTCGATACCCGTTCCGTTCGATGCGAGCGGTCGGGGAGTTATACAACTCGAGCGATTACTGGCGTGGTGCTCGAGATCGCCGTTATGATGAGCGGTCCGTACAGCGGCAGACGATCCAAGGGCGGTGGTTCGATGTTCTGCCAGGCGCAGCCCTGGAGACCTTGTTTTCGTAGTCGGTGTGCCCTGGTGAGCGGTACTTGCGTATCACTTAAGATGCGCTGGTAGTTTTAGATGGGAAAATTAGATGTCTTTATTCGTAGCAGCGTCTCGTATTTATAGGAAATCAACCCTCTAGCACTGCCTTCTACACGTTCCTCTTGTCCTTCTCCGACTCATCGCATTCCGCTCCCTAAATTGGGAGCGCCACATGCTCCTTTGACTGGTTCCGTCCGTCTTTGTGACTCGAAAGAGGTTCCCGCTCCGTTCCTGAGCTGTGCGTGGGGAACCCGCTCGTCGAACGCATGGCGCTCCAGTTTCCGCTCTCAATTCTTCATCCCTGGAAGCTGTGTGCGAATTCTCCGCTCGCCGAACGCGTGCTCCTTCAGTCGGGAATGATTTCTGCTCTCAACTCCCTGTTCCTGGAGGCTATGTGCGAGATTTCCGCTCTTTTGGACACATGCTCCTTGCGTCGGGAACGATTTCTGCTCCTAGTTCCACGTTCCAGATCCTATGCGCGAGTTTTCCGTTCCTTAGATCTCGTCTTGGTCGGCCGTTCTTCCCTGATCGTATTCTCCTTATTCGTTTTGTTGGTCCTCCTCCTGACTTGAACGTCCTATCCCTTCTTGAAGGCCGCTCCACGAGCTTCATAACCATATCCTACTTGGCTTTATTTCGTTCGGCGCCTGGCTCGGCTTCGCCGGCGAGGCGAAGCGGAGGGAGGCGAGGTGGAGGTGAGGCGAGGCGGAGGTGAGTGCAAGGCGGAGGTGAGCGCAAGGCGGAGGTGGAGCGCGAGGCGGTGGTGAAGCGCGAGGCGGCGGTGAAGCGCGAGTGGGAGAACCAAGGGGGCACGCAGAGTCGGAAAGTGTGGGTGCAGCGGGAAAACACAGGCAGAAAACAGAAGGCGGCGCGCGTGCGAGCGGGAGAAATGGAGTGCGCCAAAATCGGGCGCGCAGCGGGAAAACACAGGGCGCGCAGAGTCGCAAAGTCGGGGTCGCAAAACAGCGGCGCGCGTGCGAGCGGGACAAACGGAGGGGTGCACAGACTTTGGAAAGTCGGCGAGCGGCCGTTGCAGATAATCTATATTTACGTGCCGTTCCGCTTTCTTGCGTCGGTGAGCGGCGTTGCAGATAAACAATATTTACGCGTGCCGTTCCGCTTTCTTTTCTTGCGCGTGCGTTCAATGGTTGGCCAATTTGCTGTAGTGCGTGCGGGGTCGGGATCCGTTTTATGTGAGTGCCATGTGTAAGGCGTCGGATCGGGAATGTGCTCTGTCCTTATTTGGCGAAGCCGTTTCCGCTTCGTATGTGCCGTTCCAGAGCGATCACAAAGTGATGGCTCACACCGTGTCGGTTGGTAGATGGCTATGGGGACTGGATTTCTCCGAGTTATCCCAAGTCAAAGACCGTTTGCCTTCCGATACTACTCGGTTGGAACAGTTACACGCTAACAGAAATTCTGTTGCTGGCTGTTTTGATACCACTCCACCTTCGGTACGTGGCGTTTTATCGTTTTCAGGATCTCCTATACGACCTGGTCCTTTTTCTGGTCGGAGTTCCCTACCGGAAGCGACTGATTGGCCACTCCTTGCGCTCCGGGTCTTGCTTTAACCTGTACTTTGTGGTACTTCGGTATGGTGTCTGTCTCGTGTCCGAAGACGGAGGAAGAGTTTCTTTCTCGGCTTGTGGAAGCCTTAGGAATTTAGGTGGGGAAATACAAGATGCCATTTTCGAATAATACGCTGGGTTTTTATACTCTTTGCCCAGCCACCGGCACATCGTCCCGACATGCGTTCTTCATTCTAGACACAGCCCTCAGCCCACAAGGTAGCTCCTACCCCCTTTAGGCCTGAAGGAGTCCGCTTTCCTCCTCTCCTTTGCTGGTGAAGCGCCCTTTGACGGAGGTACTCCTATAATGTTGTCGTCAGCCTGGTCAAGCTCCTCTCGTGTCGTAGACCCCGTTTCTCCTTTGTCCTGTTACTTTTCCTCGAGTTGGACAGCTCCTTTCCAGCGCGGAGACCTTTTTACAGCGCCGTTCTTGAGTCGGTCGAATTCTTTCACTGCGGAATTTGTCCTCTTGTTGTGTTGATATCGTTCTCGCTCTGTTTCACCCATTCCTTCTTGTCGGAATTCCTTCCCTCATCATATCGATACCATTCTTGACTTGGTTGGCCTATTCCTCCTGGATGGAGTTCGTCCCCTCATCATATTGATACCATTCTTGACTTGGTTGGCCTATTCCTCCTGGACGGAGTTCATCTCCTCGTCATATTGATACCATTCTTGACTTGGTTGGCCTATTCCTCCTGGACGGAGTTCGTCCCCTCGTCATATTGATACCATTCTTGACTTGGTTGGCCTATTCCTCCTGGACAGAGTTCATCTCCTCGTCATATTGATACCATTCTTGACTTGGTTGGCCTATTCCTCCTGGACGGAGTTCGTCCCCTCGTCATATTGATACCATTCTTGACTTGGTTGGCCTATTCCTCCTGGACGGAGTTCATCTCCTCGTCATATTGATATCATTCTTGACTTAGTTGGCCTATTCCTCCTGGACAGAGTTCGTCTCCTCATCATATTGATACCATTCTTGACTTGGTTGGCCTATTCCTCCTGGACGGAGTTCGTCTCCTCGTCATATTGATACCATGCTTGACTTGGTTGTCCTACTCCTCCTTGACGGCCGTTCTTCGAGCTCCATATCCATACCCTACTCGTCCTATAACCAGTTTTTATCGTGTTCGGTGCCTGGCTCGGCTTCGCCGGTGAGGCGAAGTGGAGCGAGGCGAGGCGGAGGTGAGCGCGAGGCGGAGGGGAGCGCGAGGCGGAGGGGAAGCGCGAGGCGGAGGAGGAGGCGCGAGGCAGAGGAGGAAGCGCGAGGCGGAGGAGGAAGCGCGAGGCGGAAGAGGAAGCGAGCGGGCGCACGGGAAACGATGAGCGGGCGTGGGTGTGCGGGAAACAGCGAGCGGGCGGTCGTGCGGGGAACAGCGAGCGCACAGCAGAAATGCGAGCGGGCGTGGGTGTGCGGGAAACAGCGAGCGGGCGGTCGTGCAGGGAACAGCGAGCGCACAGCGGAAATGCGAGCGGGCGTGGGCGTGCAGGGAACAGCGAGCGCGCAGCGGAAATGCGAGCGGGCTTGGGTGTGCGGGAGACAGCGAGCGGGTGTGCAGGAAATGGCGAGCGGGCATGGGCGTGCGGGAAACAGCGAGCGGGCATGTATCGCGCGGCGGAAATCGAGTAGCCATGCAAAGGGCGCTCGTGCAGATGGAAGTGTGACGTTGTAGCGTGGCGTAGAAACACGAAAAGGGGCGTGGGGACACGAGAACAGGGAATTCTGTGCGAGCGGAGCATTGTGCGGTCTCGTATGGAATTGCGGATTTGCCAGTGACACCTTTACCAACGCTTATGTCGCTGTGTCTTATTGAGAGTTCCACTGGCATTTTTATCCCACAGTCTTTTATGTCCATTTCGGTGTCCGATTTGAAGTTATGCTCCGCCATCCGTCCGCACTATTGTTTCGGTCTCCTCTTTTCTCCTTGTTGCGCATTTGGGCGGTTGCCAGAGTCGACACATAGTGGAGGCTCACACCGCTCGTCGCCCGCCCGGCCTCGGAGTATCTGGGACATGCGACAACCATTCCTACATATCCTTCTGCGCTAGCGCGAGTGGACGCGCGCGCCATCCGTCTGTCTCGAACCGGATCCTAGTGCCGAATTTGCCAAGAGAGGTGGCAGAGGCTGGCTGGCGGGGAGTATGTGAAAGTGGTAACAGCACGTTGTCAATCGTGCTGAGAGCATTGGCCCGAGTTGTGGTAGGAGATGGGAGATATCATACTTGGGCCAGGGCCGAGTGCGAGATGTGCACGTGTGCTCGTCCTGATTACTGAGCCTCGTCTTGGCCTCGTCTTCCCGTTCACGTATATAGCGTACACGTATGGGAATGAACACTTGAGCCTGGACACAAAGATCAAGAGCTCCTGCTTTGTACGGAAGGACGGTAGTATACAGGTGAACCTATCATGTTGTCAGAATGCTAAAAAGCAGCACGGCTGGGAATGGACATACGTCAAGCCGCAGCTGGGGCGGGCCTCGTGCCAGGTGAATCATGACATGCGCGAGCGGGATAACATATGCCGCGGCAGCGGGAGAATAGAGAGTTTGCGGTAGCCACTGGCAGGCTTTTCCGGCATGCAGTGCCGGGTGGCTGGTGGCTCCTGCAATGACACATTTGACACGTGTTCCAAGGTTCTTTATTCTACTGTGCATCACCTAAAGTGTCTAGGTTGACTCTTCCACCAGGTCACCCACCAGAATTATTGATAGTTTCATCCCATTCCTCGGAAATGACCTTCAGAAGGGTAGTGAATTGGATGAGTTGGATTCTGGACTCGAGAATGGCTTTCTGCATGGAAGTACGATGGAAAATGGTGGCTAGGCTGCCTCGCAACAAAAATGCGGCAGCCACTGCAACAGCCACCATAATGACGTAGCCACCCGGCACCGCATGCCGGAAAAGCCACCCAGTGGCTGCCGGTGGCTACCGCAAACTCTCTAATGCATGCCCAGATGAGAGACGACCAGTCCCGCTCGCTGCGTAGACCTTGAATGCACCCTGCCACGTAGACTGCGAGTCGCGCGAGACCAGTTTGTGGACCACCTGTTTTGGTGCGGAACGAGGTTGGTGAGTGGGAGCGAGCGTGCAGACGCGGCGTGTAGCAGGTGGAGCCGGCGGTGGTTTATCCAGTTCGCGCATGGATGCGCGCACTGAGCACTGTGCACTTCGAGATATCTGCACGCGCAACGGGATCCAAGGGACGGATATTGCGACTGTGCAGCAGGTCAGGTCAGCTGCATTATAATCAGTAGTAGAAAAACGCGACCTGCTATCGCGCCGACTGTCTTGCCGCGGTGCAGAATAAAGTTTTCCGTTCGCAAATCATCGCGACCAGCTGCTGGGGCCTTGGAGATGGGGACACTTGGTTGCAGAAGGAGATCTGGAGAGACCCTGAGGATGGATTCTGGTGTTCTTCATGCAGCTGAGCTGGGATTCGAATCAAGTTTGGTGGTTGATGACGAGATCCAGCCCGATCAACCCGTACGGACGGACCATTCAATTCTAGTTGCTCTTATTCCATTCAATCTCTTGATCTTTGTTCCTCCAGTTAACTGAATGTCAAGCTTCTGTGGACCAGTGTAACGTCGTCTCTGCGTCATGTATGCGAGATTAACACCGCTGAAATGAGGAGATGGACTCTGATGGAGGTTCGAATCCCCGTAGAGGTTTAGACCAGGCAAAACACTTTTTCTTCTTTTTATTTTCGGAAAAAATACATGAATACGCCACACGGGTCAGCAAGGATCCAACGGAGGTCGCTTGGCTCCATGAGTCTTGAATTAAAAGAAACCGTGACGGGTTCAGCCTCGCCGTTACCTCGGGTTGGTAATTTCCCTCCAGAAATTGTTGGCTCCGTGACTCCTTCAACTTTAATTCATCCCAAATAGCATATCCTACCAAGTAATACCAAGCCTCTGTGGACTACTGACAAGTCACCTCATATGTATACTGCGTTGCTGGGATAGTGCAATCAGGAAATGTGGGTCCGAGTCCCACCAGAGGGATAGAAAATGGCGATTTTCTTTGGTAATTCTTTTGCTACCAATTGCAAGAGCCAGGAGCCTGTGGACTGAGAGAAAACCAGGTGGGAATCCCTCTACCTGCATTACTCCGAGCAGGAAGTTTCCTTGTGTTTTGCAGTCCGAAATCCAGACAGTTCACGTTCACAAAGGCTGAAATCACAACAAGTCTTTGTAGATCACGGCATCCGCCTTTTCAACGTTACGTGGCTAAATTCTCTTGTAGCAAAGAGGAGGGCGTTCGATTCCTCTCGAGGGGAATAATTCGTGGGGCCTCAGTTTTTTTTCTATCATAGATAAAGAAAATCTCCGACAAGTTCAACCTACAGTAATATTGAATTTTAACTCTACTCTTTATCTTAGACAACAAGACCAGGCTCATAATTCTCACCCCATCTCACTCACATTGTACATACGACCCCCAAGGTGGACTAATGGCAAATCACGCAAAGACAGGGTTTTAAAAGTGTAATGAGGAAATGTAGGTTCGATTCCCACCTGAAGCATGTACATTTCAATCGGATGTCATTTTTTTCCTTCCCTCCCCAATCCCAGTATTTTTGTGTTCTCACTTCCAAGTAAAGACAGCTGGGAGGCAGGACCAGTCACTCATCTTGTATGTATAATGTGGTGCAGTGGTCATTCACAATGAACAGCAAAATAGGGAGTTCGAATATACCTCCTCGGCATTTGTTGGCAGAGGTCCACAAAACAATGTGGAGGGCCTGCTGTTGCTGTTCCCGAGTTTGAGCCTCAGGCTGTCTTTCAAGGTTGTGCTTGCACAGGTTTCAGTCTGGACCATCTGGCTGTCATGACTGAAAAATCACAGAAGAACAGTTTCATTGAAATCAATGCGGAATCACATTGACATGCACCTCCGAATGGATGAAATCTAAGAAGTAGGAATGAAGCCCCTGTTGATTATGGGATACTTTGTGGGTTTTACTGTATAATCTGCTTTTCATTTATTTATTCTGCTGTCAGTGTCACAATGGACCGGTGTGAGCACTTAAACAGTATTGATCAGGCAGGATGAATTCTCAGCTCAGTGGCATCCGGAGTGAGGGACATGGATCAATCTCGAACAAAAGTTCAACCTAAATTCCATCTCAACTATTCAGCCTGCTTTTTTTTCTCTGGGCAGCAGGAAGGCCCCTCAGCCTCCCTGGGGAATATCGGGTTTTTTTTTCTGTTTCATCTCATTCCAGTGAGAGTTAATAGCCACAAGATCAAATCTCTAACAAAAGTTCAACCTTAATTCCATGTCTCTCGTGAAGAATTACACTCTTTGCAACTGCACCTCAAAGGAATGGAATAAAACCAAGGAACACCTGTGATCATGGTGACCACCTTGCATGAGTTTCCAAAGTTTGCAAGAAGAAGCAGGATTTGAACCTCTCAAAAGAACACGCGATAGTCACATAAGGCGGATATATTCTGCATTTTTTTTTTTTGTTGCATTGTGAAAAAATCACTTAGATCTAGCTCAACTCAACCTTCTGTGTTTTTGCATGCCAATACAGAACCTTATCCTCCCAAGATGAAATTACACCCAAAGCCTGTTATTAAATAAATATGCTCATTCATTTCAAACCAAACCATAGGGACACAAGTAGCAAATCAGTAACCATAAATAACAACATAGAAAATCACCAACAAAATCATACAATTCCTGGAAGCCTCAGGCCACAATCAAATTGAGCTCTTTCTCTTCACTTATGTCCATCTCATTCAGGTTTTCAATCTCAGACAGATCCTCCTCCAGTTCCTCCACAGTCCCAGATGGTGCACTGAGCTCTGCGAGATGAGCCAAGTTGTTTCGATGTTGCTCCAGCACATCTTCGCTAATACCAGCAAGTCTCTCATTGATATGCTGAACCTGTTGAGCCTGTGAGGAACGTTCAAACAGGGGTCTTGCTCTCTCCCAAAACTCCACTGCCTTAAGCAGGTTGCTGTGTTCCTTAGAAATGTCTCCAAGTCGGAGCATGCATTCGGCTCTGCTGCGATGCACATCCATCTCAGTGAACCCCTCTAGAGCAACTGTGAACAAACTCGTAGCTGTATGCTCATCATGTTGTGCAAGGAAGATATCTCCAAAGGATTGGAGAGCCTTGAAGACTCTGAGCTTCGCTTTTCTTTGAGAGAATTCACAAGAAAAATGGTTGTCCAGCTGGACATCCCATCCAAATCACCCCAGCAACTAGCATCACCAAGTCGTTCCAGACAGTAAATTGTGATTTCAGAGAATCCCAAGTTCAATTTATAGCACCTTTTCAAAATAGTCTTGGCTGCCAATGAATTTCCCTCCCTCAGGTAGAGATCTGCAAGAATAATATCACAAATTGTCATGCCATGAACATTGCTCACAGAGCCTAACATTTTTCTGGCTCTGTCACAATTCCTCTGCACATCCTTTGGAGCACCAATTAACACATCAATTTCAGCAACACTAAGTAAAGCAGAACCATATCTGTGGGGATCCTGTATAGAGGCTGCTTCATGAATGCTAATATGGATACTGCGAGCCTCAACATATTCTGATTTATACCTGTGGATTTCTGCCTGAGTGGTCATGATGTCATAGTCCAAGGTTCCATGGGACAGGCCACAAAGTCTCAAAAGGTCCCTTGCCCTAATGCAGAGAGACATGGCTTTTATGTAGTTCCCCAATGTATAGCAGCAAATAGCCTCAATACGGAGTGCCTGTGCTTCTCTGTGTAGATCTGCAGAAATGATGGCCAGTCTCTGGGCCTCCTTTGCATGCACTTGAGCTGCAGAGTAATCACCAAGGGTCCATTCAACCCATGCAAGATTGATAAATCCTGGGGAATGCTGTTTAGTGTTTGCAGCTGAAATTGCTAAAGATATAGCAGCTGCACAAAATTTCATGGCAGAGGATGGATCACCCTTTATCCGATAATATGTTGCCAAGGCATTATAGATTCTGCCTGGATAAACTCAAATTAGTCTCAACAAATAGTAGGTGTCTGGTGACATACATTTAAGATCTGGATCATCAAACTCCTTGAAGTGGTCCAGGGCATCGGAAATCAGTGTATCTGGATTGGAAATTGAATATATCTGTGAGTTCAGCCACTCTATATTGAAGTAGGCTTCCAGGCGATGGTCATGAGGGTATGGGAGGACATTTCGGATATGTTGAATCAAAGAAATAGGTCCTTGTCCCATGAATCGGCTAAATCTATTCAGATTGCATGCACAGTAAATGCTATCCACTAGGTCTGTATGACCCTGTTGCAATCCATTCTGAAGGAGATTTTGTATGTTTGTATAGTTTGATGATACTCGAGCAACTGTGCTGGAACTTGATTGATTTCCTTGGAATTCCATGTAGAATTCAAGTAATTCCTGGAAATGCTTGCAAAGAGGTTGAGTGAGGTGACCTCCAGGTGGCTGAATCTTCTGCATATACTCTCTGATAGGCACTAATACTTTTAGCTGCTTGTGTTCATCACTGTAGGCCAAGGCAGTACGAATCAATGCTGCTCTGCAACCGAGGATATTATCAATCGGGAGCTTGCTCTGCACCAGCTCAACATCTGAAAGGCCATCAGGAAGCATTGACAGGAGGCTCAGCAGATCCTTTGAATGGGGATTGAGTCTAGGACTTGACAAGGATAGTGAAATTGAAAAGTCCAAGTTGGATGTTCTGTCATATCCATCTGAGATCAAGGATGTTTTCTCCTCCTCCCAGCGGGATAATACATGGGAGCACCCCTCAGAGTCGACCAAATGGGCGACAAGATCAATTGCAAGAGGCAGATTGTCTGTCAGGGAGAGGACCTTGTCAACCTCTTTTGGATCATGTGTATTGTCTGCAATATCTATAAATGTTTGTCGTGCTGCATCTTGTTCCAAGGGCTTCAGAGTAGGCAAAAATGGGTGAGTCCATGGCACTTTAGCTGGCCTTTCTGCTCCTCGCATTGTGATCTAGTTTGTATAAGTTGAATGTCTAGGTGGAAAATTTATGGGGACCTACCACCAATGCAAGATGATCCACACCAGTGAGCAGTGACAGAAATTCCTCTATTTTGCCTCGGGACTCAACTGGCTCCCACAATGTCTCAAGATTATCCAGAATCAGGAGAGATTTTGAGCTGCTAGAGAAGTATTGGATGACTGGGTGTGTAAGGTCTTTTCCTGGCTTCAGTCCAACATGGGCTCCTATGAGAGCAGCAAGTTCCACTTGGGTTGCTGCTGAATCACAAGCAACAAAGAACCGATGCTGATTATATCTCTCGGTAATTTCTGTACGATGGATGATAGCTCTTGCAAGACTGGTCTTTCCCATTCCACCTGCACCCAAAATGGCAATCCTGGGTGTTCCTTGACCGAAAAGTTGAAGAATGTTTGATAGCTCTGAGTTTCGCCCATGGAATATCTTTGGCTCTGGTGGCAACATGGAGATTGAGTTGGAGCTTGAATATATGTCAGATACAAAAGATATTGTTGGAAGACAAGCAGAAACTGACCTGTTATGAGAGCCCAAATAAAGCCCACTGATCTATGTGACATTGATTATTTTATCTCTCAGCGGAGTAAAATTCCCTTACAGATGATGATCTATCTGAACTGGTTGTGTCGGATAGGACTTCAATCATGTCAAGCACTTCTTTGTTTCGTTTTTTTGCATCTTCTTGCATCTGTGTAATGTCCTTCATATGATTGGCCATTGGGACCTATATATCAAATCCTTCAACAAGTGGTTGAGTTACCAAACAGATGTCACACCTGAAAAATCTCAAGTCCTTGTTGCAATCCTGCCTTGCAATCCTTTAGCAATGTACTCATCTCGCCTTGACGGAAGAAATTCTTGAGTATGCTGCCCTTCTGTTGAGCTTCAACAAATCTGTGGATTTTGTGGAGGGTCCTGACAACAGTTGTCAAGATGACAGGAGGTTTTCTTTCCCAAGTGAAGCAACATACTCTGTGAACTTTCCAATGTGAGTCAACACACTTGGTGCCAATTCTGCTCCAGTGTCGGAATTGATATGAACCATCAGAATTGCATTCAGCAACTCATAAGTTTGCTCCAATAATTGGGTACAGTCATGCTTATTTTGTCTAACAGTCTGTTGTGCTTGGTTAAGATTTTTGGCTGAGACAGATTCAGTGGTCATGTACCTGTATATTTTTCAACAGAGACTGTGTTGTGTTAGACATGGCTGCCAAGAAGGGGCTGTTCAGGCTGCTGGCAAGGATTTCCAGAGTATTTGCAGTGATGGTCAAACATTCTGTAATGTTGTTGAGTCGAATTTCAGTGATAGTGGGTTGGGGGGCATCTTGTGAGGTGGATCAGGGGTCTTGAGAGACATAGATGTTTTATCCTGTGTGCCCATGGGAAGTTTCTTTTATTGGCTACTGTTCATCTCCCGCACAGAAGATGTGATCCTCATATCGGGTGTAAAATTTGACCACATCAAATGATACCTCGTATATTAAGCAGATGCCTCGTATCACGATGTACATGTTTGTTCATCGCACGGCACTCGCGAATTGCCGAACTTCGCAGATTGGTATCAGATTCAGCTTTTATTTCTTATTGCGCCCTTCCATCGTCCTACCAGAACCAGTAACGCGTTCTGTCTGAAGTGCATGCCGAACTGCATGGCGTGTTGCTTTCATTGGATTTTTTCCTACCGGCTTTCTCATTCCCAGTTGAATTTCAAGTTCAACTTCGCAACCGAGGAAAGCGGCCTCGAGGCTTTGACTTTAAGTTTAGGCTGTGGTATGACGCGTCTTCCCAAATTTAAATGAACCACATGCCGTTTGATCGCTCGCTCAAGGCCCGCTCAAAAGAACGACGTCTGTCATTCGCACTGCTTTGTTCTTCCCCCCCCCCCCCCCCCCCCCCCCCCCCTATCATCTCACTTCCGGCTGCTTCCTATTGCCCATACTAACCCTCCTGGAATGCCCTCTGCAACACCGAGTCAAATCCAACCATCCAGACTCGTGGCAAGATTCAAGGTCGCTGTGCCACATCGTCCAAATCAATCATCAAAACAGCTGCTCATCGTTCTCTTCTTGCCTCATTGTCTTCATACTCCCCAGCTCTGGAACTCCAACATTCAAGCTGACATCGTCGCAAGACTCAATCGCAACACCGGTCACACTTCCATCTCGCCTCATAAAGCAATGTTCCTGGTTCATTCAATGTCTGCCAGATTGAGCTCTCGGCTGGGGGATCAAGACTATCGAACTCTCGGACGAACATATGAATCAACTGAACACCATTAAACTCAATCGCAAATGGGAAGCGGATTTCTGATCCCACAGGAATTATTGTCCCGTCTTCCGTCGTGTCCGTAATGTGATCCTTCATCGCAGATCAACCTGTCCTTGTCGTTCTCCGTAATTCAACAAGCTCTGCAACGCTGTCCCTCTAGATGTATGGCGTAACTGTATGTAGCGTGCCCTTATTTTCTTCAGCGCTTTCCTGACGTGTACCAAACCGGGCTTTTGTCCTACAATCAAACGCGCCCCAGCGCCTCCGATTTAGATCTCTGAGTGCGTAATACTGCACGCGCAGCTTTATTACTTCGGTCGTATCCAGTGTACCAGCAGCTGAGCGATTTCGGGGTTTGACTTCGCAGTGAGCGACCATTATTTCTTCCGAGTACGACTTCCTTGATCTGTAATCAAGTTCGAGTCATTTGTCTCATAGATCGCAGCATCATACCGACAACATTGGCTTCTGGGTCCGTTTATGTGTGGCCAAAATGTGAGTTCATAACTTTATCAGAGCATGAAGAACGCTCAATAGATCTTTTTCATCTGTAGTCGACTCGCCCGGCTTCTATGGCGACAAGAAGCAGAGTGCCTTTTGAGGTAAGCAATTTATTTAAACGGGCGGTTTATGATTCGCTTCACTCCTCTGGCTTTGTCCAAGACTGGCGGATTTTGCTCACAATCTTCCAGATCCTTGGATAATCCCGCCTTCAGGGTGGGTGTGACCACATCGACGGCAGTCCGAGCGATGGCATTCTTAGGTCGCCGATCCGCAGCTTGCTCACTGGAGGGGGCACTTGCAAAACCCCACCTTAGTATGGGGGAATGATATATCAACGGTCGCTGATCAGCGCAGGGGCGCGATGTATCAAAACTTCTGACCTAGAGGCAGATTTGATATATCAGCCCAGGTACATTTTGGCTTTTACTGGGCGGCCATCAAGTCGTGCCGCCACTGTCCTCCACGACGAACACGATTATCCGCTTTAGGCAAACATCGATCAAAATTTACCACACAGTGATCAAACTACTCTCAACGTCGTCGCCGGCAATGACCACAAAATATGCATCAAAATTATCGAAAAAAATACAGAGTGCGGGGATACTATATAGGATACACGTGGCTAAGTAACTAATATATACGAAGCTAATGAGTACGTAAAACACGGCAATTTGACGCGAAACGTGCTGCTTGCATTATTACATCCCCGCTCCAAATTTGGGTTCGGATCGCAAGGAAATCTATAGCATATGTTAGTTTCTAACCAGTAGGCCTAACAGAGTACTAGGGACGGCGTAGCCGCGACGTGAGCGCTTGGTGCAGCATGGCTGCATGCCGCCTCACAGGGGTCGGATTCCGCGCCTCCGAGGTAAGGTGGATCTGGTACATACGTAGTCCATGACCTAGCCGGCAAGCGATCCTTTGCCGCACCCGCAGCGTTTGGCTTGCGCAAATGCGCACCGACAGGGTAGGCACGCTCCCGCGACTTCAGGAATAGATTGGCATAGGCACAGGGTGCGTCCACGCAGATGGAGGCAACCCACGTGGACGGAGGCAACCACGTACGTATCAGGCCTGGCCTAGCACCAGGGACAGTAGTACTTGGCCAGATGCACCCGCTGGCTCGTGCATCTAGCGGATGCGCAGCGAGGAGGGGGGCAGCACGTGCTGCAGATCCCGAAGCACAGTGGGGGCTCGCTGAAGAAGCCTGCATTGTGCGCGCAGCATTTGGAGCACGGGCACCTGCGGGCAGGCCAAAATCAAGCCCTAAAGATTTGGTGTGAACTGGCATTATTGGACCCCATGGAGACGAGCACGAGCTGGATTCTAGAAATATTAGGCTCATTGGTGAAGACAGATGCCTAACGGACGCACCAAAAGATGTATCTTTGTCTGTGTTCATCGAAATACAATGGTACACATTTCGGACGCCATTTACAGCATGCGTGCGGTCGGGTGCGGCCCAATTCAAAGGGATTTGTCGGACCAGTATATAGGATGGTTGGTCTGCACATTTGAGCCGTGTTGGGGAGAGATTTGGCGAGTTGACAAGCGGAGACGTGGTAGTCGAGCAAAGCAGTCTAGCAGAAGATCACAGGGTCAGAAATCATCGAGGACCTAGAATATTCACTAAAGAGGCACCAAGATTGTGTTTCTAGGTTTTTCTAGTCCAGAGATCTTGTGGACAGAGCATGTCAGACGGCGATGTCGTCTGGCGAAAGCAGAAAGGTCACGTCGTAACGCTTTGGTCACCCCAGTGATGGTGTTCTCACGGCTGTTCCTCAGACAAAGTTCAGGAGCGTTTAACGCTCTGAGGGATCCCAAAAATGATACAAAATCGTGGAAAATCTTGGATTGAAAGAGTAAGCAATATGGATGCAGATTTGGCAGAACCTACGGTTTCTGTGAGACTTACGGAAACTGCCGAAAAGTACCCCACACCGAAAACAGCTTGAGGAAACCTCAAAATCACGACTATTGTGGATCTAATATTATGAGCGGGGTCTGGTAAGACACCCTAATCAGATTATAACATTGCTTTCCAAGCCCTGGACGAGGGCAAGAAGTTATAACGATGTTTTCCATCACGTCACGCCGAAGCTCAAGTGCCCACACAGAAAACCGACTCGATAACACCCAAGAATACCTATTATCTGTGTTCTGCCATCATATTAGAGGTCTAGGAAGCTAGCCAACTCTGAAAATGTGGTCAAATATGAAACTGCGTTTGAGAATAAGAAGTTGAACAAACGGTATACGCAGATGGGTACGAACATGCATAGAACCCGAGTGCCTTTCAACTTATTCGATGTTCAAAATTTCAAAAACTGAATTTCGGTCTAATTATCACTCAATCAGCTCGAGAAACATAACAATATGCTTCTTACTGTCTTACAGCACTCTGGGAGCACCAGAGCGGCTCAGCAATTGAGAATTGGTTTGCCATCAAAACACAATCAAGTACCATTTAGCGGAATACGACCTCTCGTGACAATTTTCTTATTCAAAATGTCCATAATACACAACTACTGAGTTAATAATACACAGGAAAAATACAAAATCATTATGGAAACGAAATTTTGGAGACCCATAATGTATTTCAGGGTCCGATACGCAAAGGTAAGAACCATGGTTTAGGTGGAGAATTGACTGCAACCCTGAAGAAAAGACTGAAGACAGAGGAAGAAAGGGATATGTAGAGCAAGATTGGGGGCAGAATGAAAGAGAAACGCTGGCAGCAGCCGGACCCGGATAACAAGCGTAATTCAAGTAAAACGTGTTGACCCCAGCTCAAGAGTAAATATCAATGGGTATGTACAGGCGCCAGAGCGGGCCGCGATAAGATATTTTGCCGCGAATAGCCGCTGTCGTGGACCGTCAACACGAGGGAGAGGACGCGGCGAGGCCACACCGGACACCGAAGCTGGTGAGGCCATGACGCAAGCAAAAAGGTGGAGGGTGGCCGACGGTGAAGGGGCACTGGGGCAAGGGAAGAGTGTCTGAAGAAGATGAGGCAAGGTGGGAGGAGCATGAGAACGGGTAGCACCACGCGTGGTATCGGACCCCATGGGCACGGTGATGCGGCTCGGGCTCATGGCAATGGAGATTGGCAATGGGGAGACCGGGATGCGGAGCGTATGGTCGCCCAGACCGCGAGGGATGCGATACAGATGCTGGGGAAATGGGGGGTCGCGCCAAGCAGCCGCGGGTCATCGCACAGCGCTAGCAATGCGCATGCACATTCAAATAGACGGTAGGTAGAGCCCCAATGAGTCTTGTGCGAAAGGAGGGGTGGGATCGGCGCCGGTGCAGTGGGGGAAGAGGCGCGGCGGCGTGGACGATGGCGAGCGCGGGAGTCATGCAGAAGAGAAACCCAGTGGGAAGCAAAATGGCAGATTGATAGACTGGGCCTGTGTGAGATTACAGAGCAGCAGCCCCAGTGGAACCGCTTTTATGCCAGATACCTGGCTGGGTAGGGTAGGCGTGCAACGGTGCTGCCGGGTTTTATACGCATATTGAAGCCATAAAACGTATATGAAGCGATAGAGTGGTGTCAGGAGATCAAACAGGCAAAAGAGCGAAGCCAGGGCAGGCCCCAGAGGTGAAGGGGAACGAAGGGAGCGAGAGGTGGAAAGCGACGAGGAGCATGATGGGAATATAACAAGTGTCAACAAATCACCCAATTTGGGTGAACAGAGCGCCGTTGCGCACGGACCATCAATGGCGGCAGGCGGAAGCACGGGGAGCGGCCAACGTGCAGCAGGTTGTGGCGCAAAAATCATGGATTGATGTATCAGGACCCTCTTCTAGTCAGAGGTTTTGATATATCGAGCCCCTACGCTAATCAGAGGATGTTTGATATATCAAATCCCCACATACACCTGGTTACCTGTGGTCAGTGTCTGTATTATATACAGTGTATGAACTTGAAGTCGGTTTACAAGCCTAGGACGATGCCATCCCCAAGAATCCCCGAAAGACTAGGTATGCGCTCCGCTGAGTGCGGGTCTACTTCCGTGTAAAGGCTCTTGGTTGCGGCGCGTTTTGTCTCTTTTCTGGAGAGACTCGGAAGTCTGCGGTATCCGGGATGACGTGTGGAAGGAGAGCAAGGCATTATGCTTGAGATATCTTATTTCCCGCGTCGCGGATTTACTTTGTGCCGATGGAGCTCCGCAGTTACATACATGGGCAAAGCTCCTGCCGAGCAATGGTAAAACGGGGGCCTGCGCCACTTAACGGCGGCTGTTTCGGGTTCCGGAGTGGAGCTCCCCACAGGCTCAGAGCTTTCGGCCACCATGTGGCAGTCACCTTCATTATTTCGCCGGGATAATAATTGTGAAGCATTCCATTGACCAGTTCTGTATTCTCGGCTTCAGTGCGTGCCGCACGGAATCTCAGTGGATGACCTCCGCGCAATCAGCAACCATTCATGCAAGCCAAGTGTCACTGTATCTTAGGTCTGATCGGTTTTTCTGATTCAGGTTTAAATATCTCCACGGGGATGAGGAGGAGGAGGATCTCTCTATATAATATAATTCCAGAGTCAAAGAACCTTCCAATGGAACGTCACATGCAATGACCTCACAGCTACGACGTCAGTGCGGAAACTGCCGGGGCGTTGGGATGGTCTAACAAGCATGACGTAACCGCGTACTGGGACTACCAGCCAGGACGCGAGCTGGGAACAACGAGCCCCGTGAATTTATTCATGAGTAGCACCTTATAATATAAGTAATGGCCTACATAGAGAACATTCCAGTGGAACACTGACAGCCACACGGCACAGCGGCATTGATGCCGGGGCTGCCGAGACTGTCTCAACTCGGCACGACCAACAGTGGCCAAAGAACAAATTGAATTGTACCATGGGGAGCACGAAATGGGCAACAGGGAACAAACCAACAAGAGACTGGGAACAGCCAGCAAAAAACTGGGAACATGTACAGCCAACGAGAAATGGGGAACAGCTCCTTAATGGAAAACTGGGAACAACCAAGTTCGAACTGGGTACAACCAACACCTCGGGACAACTGACAAGAACTCTGGAGATCCAATCCCAGTGCATTTATTCACGGGTACAAAATAGAGGTAATACCAGATATGCTGGAGGAAAAGATGCGAGAAGAGCGGGATACGTGGGAGTGGGGGAGAGCGGAGGAGAGGACGAGGCTGGTGGAGAGTTTGGAGGTGGTGAATGAGCAGCCGCTGGCGGAAGTCACGGACGCTGAAGTTGATGCTGTGGTATGGTCAGGGGACCCTTGGAAGGCGCCAGACACCCACGGTATCCAAATCGGCTTCGTGCATCGCGCCTGCCGGTGGTGGCCGACCGCGTACGGATGATCTTCAAGTCTTCTGTCCGCCTCGGCCTCTATCCCTCCTGGCTCAAGGCCTCCAACGCAATCCCGACGCCAAAGCCAAAGAAGGACAAGATGAGTCCTAAAGCATACCGCTGGGATGATGACTGCGCCTCTGCTAGGTGCCGATAGGTGGTGGTGGTAAGGGCAAGTAGAGAGCATTCGTCCTTGGGGGAGATAATGGTATCGCTGCGCGAGACTGTGGTAGCAGTAAAATGTGTGTGGTTTATTTAGAGGATTTTGATACGCCCCAGAGAATATCTGGTCGTACGGTTCGCTATTCTAATGTATGGAGGAGAATCCGCCCAAAGTCTAGCCTTCTCTGAATTTTGTAACACGTCCCGTTCTACAATCCTGTCGAGGAGCGGACGACTGTTTAGATGCGATGCGGTTTCCGTTGTTATAAATGCTATGGGGCCGTTCTCGGTTCTTTTGTATACAGCTACCCTTGGTCCTCCGACCTCTTCTGGGGTGCTTCGTGCGCTGGGAGGCCCTAAACTTGTTTTCAACGACTCCGCTCCTGTCTGCCTTTCCGTTCTTTCCAAGTCTGTTCCCTACTAAATTCTCTACAAATTGTCTTCTTCTTTCCGTTCGCAAGTTCTAATGAGCGGAGTCGGCTTCTTGAGAGCTGCGATGAAGGTCGATACCCGTTCCGTTCGATGTGAGCAGCCGGGGAGTTATACAACTCGAGCGATGACTGGCGTAGTGCTCGAGAACGCTGTTATGTCGAGCGGTCCGTACAGCGGCGGACAATCCAAGGGCAGCGGTTCGATGTTCTGCCAGGTGCAGCCCTGGAGACCTTGTTTTCGTAGTCGGTGTACCCTGGTGAGCGGTACTTGCGTATCACTTAAGATGCGCTGGTAGTTTTAGATGGGAAAATTAGATGTCTTTATTCGTAGCAGCGTCTCGTATTTATAGGAAATCGACCCTCTAGCACTGCCTTCTACACGTTCCTCTTGTCCTTCTCTGACTCATCGCATCCCGTTCCCTAAATTGGGACCGCCACATGCTCCCTTGACTGGTTCCATCCGTCTTTGTGACTCGAAAGAGGTTCCCGCTCCGTTCCTGTGCTGCGCATGGGAAACCCACTCGTCGAACACATGGCGCTCCAGTTTCCGCTCTCAATCCTTCATTCCTGGAAGCTGTGCACGAATTCTCCGCTCGCCGAACGCATGGCGCTCCAGTTTCCGCTCTCAATCCTTCATTCCTGGAAGCTGTGCGCGAATTCTCCGCTCGCCGAACGCATGCTCCTTTAGTCGGGAAGGATTTCCGCTCTCAGCTCTATGTTCCTGGAGGCTGTGTGTGGGTTTTCCGCTCTTTGAACACATGCTCCTTGCATCGGGAGCGGTTTCCGCTCCTAGTTCCATATTCCAGAACCTATGCATGAGTTTTCTGTTCCGTAGACCTCGTCTTGGTTGGCCGTTCTTCCCTGATCTTGTTCTCCTTATTCGTTTTGTTGGTACTCTTCCCGACTTGAACGACCTATTCCTTCTTGAAGGCCGCTCCACGAGCTTCATAACCATATCCTACTCGATTTTATTTCGTTCGGCGCCTGGCTCGGCTTCGCCGGCGAGGCGAAGCGGAGCGAGGCGAGGCGGAGGTGAGGCGAGGCAGAGGTGAGTGCGAGGCGGAAGGGAAGTGCGAGCGGGAGAACCAAGGGGGGCGCCCAGAGTCGCAAAGTCGGGCGCGCAGCGGGAAAACACAGGGCGGCGCGCAGAAAACAAAAGGCGGCGCGCGTGCGAGCGGGAGAAACGGAGTGCACAGACTTCGGAAAGTCGGTGAGCGGCCGTTGTATGCCAATCATATTTTACGCGCGCCGTTCGCTTTCTTTCTTGGGCGTGCGTTTAAGTTGGCGATCGCAAAGTCGGCAAGCAGTTGTATGCCAATCAATATTTACGCGGCGCCGTTCGCTTTCTTTTGGGCGTGCGTTTAAGTTGAGTGTTCGCAAAATCGGCGAGCAGTTGTATGCCAATTGATATTTACGTTGCTTTCTTTTGGGGTGCGTTTAAGTTGGGCGTGCCGTTCCGCTTTCTCTCCTGGGCGTGCGTCTCTAGTTGGCCAATTTGCTGTGGTGCGTGCGGGGTCGGGATCCGTTTTATGTGAGTGCCAATGTGTAAGGCGTCGGATCGGGAATGTGCTCTGTCCTTATTTGGCGATGCCGTTTCTGCTTCGTATGTGCCGTTCCAGAGCGATCACAAAGTGATGTGCCCCGTTGAGCAGCACGCGGAAATCCTCGCCAAACCCCTCGAACGGCTTATGGAAAATCAGATCTCCTACGAAGCCAAGAAGCTGGGATTTCTGGATGAGGACCAGTTTGGTGGACAACCCGGCTGTAGCACGCAACAGGCGGCGGACGCGTACATTCACCAGACGTGTTCTCAGCTAGATGAGGGCAAGGTGGTGTCGACCCTCTTCTTCAACCTGAAGGGCGCCTTCAACGGCATCAGCCATCGGGTGGTCGCTAAGGAGCTCGCATCACTAGGCTTCTCGAGGACCATAATCCTGTGGGTCCTTGCATTCCTGGATGGACACCTCATCACAGTCGTCATTGATGGAAAAAGAACAACAACCTTCCGTATCACGAAGAAGGGAGCACCCCAGGGCTCCGCCCTGTCCGTCATCCTTTTCCTCCTCTGCATAAACTGCCTCCTCCATCGTCTCGTGGCCCTCTGCGTCATCCTAATCAGCGTGTCCTGGCTGAAAGGTTTTGTTGACGACATTAACTTTTCGACGGCGAGCAGGTGCATCTTAGAGAACGTGCAGTGCTTGGAGAGAGCAGGGGAGGTGGCGAAAGAATGGGAGGATGAGGATGAAGCGTGCTTCGAGGATGAGAAGACTGAGCTCCTCCACATCTCCTCTGGCCATGCGGATTACTCGCGGGTCTCGGTGCGCTTCGGCGGCAAGGTTATTGAGCCCACAGACTCGGTGAAATGGGTTGGCCTTTGGCTGGATAAGAACCTTTCGGGACGCAAACATGTGGAGTCGCGGGCGGCATCTGCGGCGAGAGCGCTGAACGCGTCCATCACGGTCATGCACTTGTCTTGGGGCCTCCACCCTCTTCTCATCCAGGACTTGGTACGCACCACCGTCTTCCATGCGCCGATTATGGCGTGACTTCTTTCTTCCCCCTCTCCTCTACTGACCTTAAACCCCTGTGCAAACTGAACAAGTCAGTAGCGCGCTGCATCACCGGCAGTTTCCGCTCAGCGGCACAATCAGCCCTTGAGAAGGAAGCAGCTATCCTCCCCGCTCCTCTCCGCCTCGAACGCGATGCCCTCAACACAGTAGCATACTACCTCACCCTCCCACCTTCTCACCGCATCCGCACCCTCCTCCGCGAAGCCATTACCTCCTCCCCGAAAAACCGTAAACTCGCATCAATACTCCACTTCATCGAGCGCGTCCCCGGGACGGTGTGGCCACTGACAGTACCAGCGCACGGGCAACGTATCAGACACCGCCGCACGGTGTGCAAAGCCCTCCCCACGACCGAGCTGCTGGGACTTGACTCCTCCCTCGGGATGGAGCCCATCATACCGGCATATGCAGCGCCATGGCGCACCCCCCTTCCAGTCACCACCGTGATCCTTTCGAAAGAAAGCGCCATCCAGGCGCTGGACATCGCGCTTACAGATGGTTGCTGGTGTCAGTCTACTTGGTACACCGACGGCTCCTTGCTGGAGGGGAAAGCGGGCGGTGCTGTGGTTAGAGTTGAGGATGGTAGGGAGCGTGAGAGGATTATAGTGCCCCTGGGCGATGGACAGGTGTGCGAGGGGGAAATGGAGGGTCTGTTGGGAGCAACGACGAGGGCAATATGGGACGGGCACCACAACATTCTGTGCATTGCTGACTCACAGGTGGCCACGTGGGGCATTCTCTCAACGGCACCGCGCTCGGGGCAGTTCCGCGCTATCGCATACGACACTCTTGTCCGTGACGCCCTCCCCCTCTGCCCCCACCTCTCAATCCTGAACCTCTGGACGCCAGCCCACATCGGAACGGCGGGGAACGAGCTTGCGGACGCGGTGGCTAAAGAAGCGATGCTCCTGGATCCCGACCCCCGCGCTTTCGTCTCTCTCACCACCGTCAGGCGCCTGATCCACCTCCAGGTCCTGGAGGCTTGGAACACGTCATGGAAAACCTCCACGACTGGTGGATCCCTTCGCTACGTTGACAGGAGCCCCCCCTCTCTCGTTCCCCTCCCCCTCTACTCGTCCCGCTCTCTCCCCCGCAAAACCTCCTCCACCATCTCCCAACTGCGTACAGGACCCAGCTTCCTGAATGCTTACCGTTTCAAATTGGGCTTCATTGGATCTCTCTCCTGCAGGCCTGCGGTGCACCACATGAGACACGAGCCCACTTCCTCCTGGAGTGTCCCCGCTGGGAACCACTCCGACGACCCCTCCATGAGGCAGCTAGGCTGGCGGGTATCTTCGGCCCTCTCCACGTCTCGCCTCTTCTCTCCAACCCCAAGCTGCTTAAAGCCATGGCCAAATTCATCGACGATACGGACCGTTTTTCATGATTTCCCTCTCTCTTTCCTCTCTCATCATACCTACACTACTTTCTCTATAATTACTCGACGATAACCCACCTTTGCGAAACTCCATCATCCAACGCACTTTACATATCCCTCCACCCCGGTTTCCGCCTAGACCTCTCTTACCAACTTATTAATCTTTCCTTTACCATTTTAAATAACCTTAGACATACAACCCACCCAAAATCACTTACAGCACACTTAATGTACAACTACCATAGTCTTACCCACTCCATGTAGTAACAAATTTGACAACATCATCATCATCATCACCAGATATGCTCACAGCACAATGGCAAAGCGGCATCATGCCGGACTGCCGGCCCCCGGAACTGCCAAAACTGCCTCTACTCGGCACAACAATAACAAATCAAAATGTACCACAGAAAACAGCGAATGGGCAACAGGGAGCCAACGGGGAACAAACCAACAAGAGACTGGGAACAACCAGCCAAAAACTGGGAATAGCTAACAGGAAACAGGGAACAGCCAGTTGGCACAACCAGGTTCCAACTGGGAACTGAGTTCAACCAACACCTCCTCGGGACAACTGACAACTTGAAAACTGAAGACACTCCCCGTGAATTTATTCACGGGTACCAACTAGTATATTATACTATTATACTGATGCAGTCCCACAATTGGAACTGCCAGTTTACTATGTATGACATCGTAACTTATGCAGGCTAAAAGTCACGTATGAGCCTGAGTACATAGAACACACGTACTACCAAGAGGGGGGCAGAAAGTCTAGGTACTCAATGATATTCCTGGCCTGGCTTGGACCAGAGCAGGCAGGCTGCCGGCTATAACCTCGTGGGTGGCTCATCCCAATTCCTCAGAGTGAACCTTAACTCCCCAGCAACCAGAACTCATTTGAGCACTTTCAACTCAACAGTCCCTCTGGGCACGCATGCTGGACCAAATACTTCATTAGCTCATCTTAAGATCCGGTCGGTCGGAACCGCCAAGGGGTCTTAAGATGCAATAGATCTTAAGTTCTGTACATATAGGGTAGAGACACTGTATATACCCCAGGGCCAGGGTCAGTCTGATCTTAAGTTCTTGGTGCCGCAACTTAAGCTCGCCCGCAACTTAAGTTCCAAAACAACTTGAGTTCGAATCATATACATATCCAAATATTTACCAGCTCATCTTAAGTTCGGGGCGGTTCGACCACATTTGGAACTTTAAGTTTTACATAGAACTTAATTTTAACTTAAGTTCCTGTAAGACTTAAGTTTGAAATCAGTTCATAGAAAACCGTACATGTAAAACAATTTAGGAACTCACGTTTCATGTTTCTGCCACTCAAGTTCCTCCGACGCACTTGAATTCCTGGCAAACTTAAGTTTTACGGCGAGCGAATTCAAGTTCGGGGCGAGCTTAGATTCTACAAAAAACTTCAGTTCTATGTCAAATGCAAAACCGAGTAATCTCGTACCTGCTTTGGCCATATTTTCACAGTGGAAATGAGTGAAAATCAGGATGGGAGGAGAGGTGGCACTAGAACACTCGATGCCATATGGGCATACCAAGTTTTTTGAGCGCGTTCAGTGCGCAGTTGGGTGGCATTCAAATTGCAATCGGAGTCGAAGAGAGAGTCTGGACTCTGAAACTCTGAGTGACCGTTCAAAATGGCCTATTGAACTCAATGAAACAAGAAAACTCACAGTCTACAGCCTAACACTGGGCAAAGAGGCTGCGAAGATGGTGGTGGAAGAAAGAGAAGGACACGCCACAGCCACATTGGTGGCCACCGCCAAACTGACCGTCACTCGTCACCTGTCACATCAATTCCTGGTTGTTCTTTGCGACCACTACACACACTCGCTCCTCACTCCGAACGCCCTGCGGCTGCCTCTATTCTCTCCTCAGAGACATTTCCTTCCCCTCCTTCTGGTACGACACTCATAGTCCCCCAATCTCGTATGTGCCACTGACTTCAGCTCTCCCGTCTTTTTGTGCCACCGACCTCGGATGCGCGGCTTGTGTGGCACCAACTTGATTCTTCAAGGTTCGTGCCATCCAGTTGACAACCATGAAGGCCCGCTTTAATCTCTGCAATTTCCTAGACCCCACATTCCTCAGTCACCCAACCGGCCGCGCGTTTGCTTCCTCAGATTGTTTCATTAATGCGCAGTGTGGATCGATGGGTGGCGCGATGTAGTCTTCGAGTGGATGGATGACATGGTGAGTGCCACGCTTCCGTGGAACATATTTATATTGTTTATTCACCGCGGATTAGGGTATACATCGGGCGTACAAGGATTTTTAGCGCAGTGACCGGGCCCTTCCCGCCAGACGTGTGTTATATATCTCGCATGTTCCCCAGGTCCTTGGAAACCCCGTCGGCGGCAAACCCTGGCTGCTCGTCGCTGCACTGCCACAGCATAATTTAGGCACTTAAGTCGTGGTGTAACTTAGGTTGTTAATGGAACTGAAGATTGCGTGCGACACTTAAGTTGAGGATGAACTTGAGTTGTGGGGGAGACTTAAGTTGTGAGGGAGACTTAAGTTGTGGCTCAAGTGAGGGGCGCTATACAGGTGGGCGCCATACAGGTGGCCCGCTGGTGGAGGGAACTTGAGTTCAGCCAGAACTTAAGTTCGGCTGGCGGTTCGGACCGCCCGGAACTTAAGATGAGCTCATTGTATTTCATGCTGGACTAGCTACAGAAATTAAAAAAGAACAAGAGAAAAAAAGGAAAAGACAATTGAATGGCCGGCCCAGAGCTTCAATTCAACTGTTTCTTTGTGGGGGGGCATATAAGGCTGGATTAATTTCCACCATGGGCACACTGTAGATGACCTCGAAGACATCGTAGGCAAGCTTCCCCAGGAGCCCAATGATTTTTTGTTTTACAAGGAGGTCCTCAAAGAACAGTCCAGGGTCTGAATAAACACCACGAACCTCCAGATACGTGATGAACAACTTCTGGGAGAACACTGCTCTGATTTCGTATTTCATGTGACTTGCAGGACTCAGATTCATAACGATGGTGGATCGTACTGCATCAGCTGAGTTCAACACTCACATCAGCCCTTGGTCAATGAGATGTATACCCTCTACGCCGATTTAAAAAACAAATTACAAATTGTTTGATTCCTGGCGAAATAAGTTCTATTTTTACCTTGAACGAGGCTATTTTTGCCTTGGAGTTAACGTCAAGATAGGTGTGTGTAGACCGAATCGTAGCTGTAAATCAGACCAGTTCTGCATGTTTGCGATGCATGAACAAATTGCATCCATGTAATCGGTTTTGTTAAATCACAGCAGTTGGGCACAATAATAGCGGGCGAAATTCCATAGAAAGAATTAGTATGTTTGTATGTAGCCTCAGGAAAAGACAGACACTCAAATACTAGTAAAGTTTGTTTAGTACTCCTCTGGGCAATGTAACCACTTGTCCAGCAATCCACAGCAGTCCAACAACTGAGATGAGAGGAGGCACTTCAGAAAAGGAATGAGATTGGCAAGACATGATCGATAATAAATGGTTGTGGTTATATGTAACGTGCATGCGGAGCCAAAGTAGATACAGTCATAAGAGGCGCAGATGTGGAACATACATATTCACGAAGAAAAGGGGGACGACACGAGGAAGATGTAGTGGAGATTGAGTAAAGTAAGGTAGGTAACGAGGAACGGAAGATACAAGGACGAAGCACGGAGGACAAAATCGAATATGTAACAAAAACGAACAAAAAAAGGCAAGACTCGGATGGCAGGCAAGAAATGCGCACTCAGTCCTCAGTGCTCATGAGCACCCCACACCCGCCCCCGCTCTGCATCCACCCACCATCGCGCGCCCGTGCCGTGTGCATCCGCTGCCCACCTACACCCGCGCCACCCGCCCGTACTCCTTCCATTCTAAACTAATTGCGCACCTCCGCAGCAGGGACGTTCCGGCCCTGGAGCAGCTCCTTCACCGCGAGGATCTTCCCCCTCGGATTATGGTGAGGGAGAGGTGGGAATGTACACTTGTGCCGACGGTTTCTATCCTACCCTCGCATGAGCGATAGGTTGACTGGGATATGCCGCACAAGAACAGCCAGGCCGAGGATTGGCGCGCGGAAGGCTGTGTGCGCGGCGGCGAGCGATCCATCCGGAGTCCGCTCGGCACAATGGTACCCGAATCTACACAACACGAGCGACGCCGCGGGTAGATCGATGTCCATGGGTGAGTGTAGAGGTACCGGGGAAGGCGCGCATCGTGGAGGTCGCGTCTTCTAGGACGTCCGGATAGCAGGAGCGTGAGCCGTCTAGCGCGCAGCGCTAAGCATTAACAACATATATCGGCGCTGGGCGGATGCGGGTGCGTATTCCCCACGCAGACGCAAGGGGCTGAGGTCGAGATAAGACGTCAGCGTGGACGAGGACACGAGCGGGGTATCGACAAGGAGCAATTGAGACGGCCTGGGACACGAACCTGGACTGCGAGAATGTAATGATGGTAGTGCTTTCGTTTCGGCTTCGCTCACAGCGATAGCGAGGTAAAATGGGGACCAGCGTCGCATGAGAAAGGGCATGGGGTCGCGCTCGCATGCGAGGATCACAAGCACACGAGTCGCGATGATCTCCCACCGGCATGGCCGGAGATCCATGTCCATCTGTATCAGGGAAGACTCGGACGCGAGGCAAGGCGAACACCGCCCTCTCGCCGCCGGGATACGCACACACAGGACGGGCGACCCGCGCGCGAGGCGACCACATGAATCCTACAGCCGCGCTTGATGACCAGCGCGGTAACGAGTACCGGATCCCATTTCTCTAAACAACGCGGTGGACGATGCTCTCGTTGTTGTCGTCTTCTCCTCAATAGCGGGTGAGTAGCGTTGCGCCGGTCGGACGGACGGGGACTGCAGTGTGTAGCTGGGGCATGGGTTTGGCGTGTGTGAGGGTAAGAAGACGGGCGCTGGCTGTCTCGGAGTCCACCGATCGATCTACATCCCGAGTCGGTGTGAGAGGGCCACGCTTTGTCCGATACACGCACAGAAGACGAGCACACGAGGGTCGAGGTCGTCGTCGAGCTCGCCTCGCTCGAAGTCTGCTGGATGTCTGGCACCTTGAGGTATGCGGTATGCGAGAGTGTTGCTGTACGCCTCGAGCTTGCCGTCTAGCGCCAAGCACCCTCGCTCAGCCTCTGCGCACAGGAAGGACATGCGCGCGCGTAGTCACTGGGGTACGCAACGAATGGTCGCTACAACGTCTGTAGTGGGGATTAGGATTCTAGGCTCGCCTTCAGCGAGGATACGGTCTGCTTACCTTCGAAGCACATGTCCCTCGACGTCGCAGCTCGGGCCCCCGCGGTTGGAGAACACGAACACATACTCCACTTCCCCTCTCCTTTGCGTGCCTGTGTTGCGCGGTCGCTCTCCTCACACCGCTGGAGGCCCCGACGATGCTGATGTCTAAAACGAAGGCTCCCGATATCTGTACTCAAAATCAGCGATAAATCCACAGACGCTCTACTCGCACCACTGGAGGTCGGGATGATGATGATGTCCAGAAGGGAGGCTCCCGATATCTGTAGCGAAGATCAACGACGACTCGAAGGAGGGTGGTGGGGTGCGTACTGTGCACATTTGAAGCGCCCCATGCTTCCTTCAAGTGCGCAGCTCCGGCCTCGCAGTTGGAGAGCGCGGCCTCCCATCCCCATCGCTGTCGCACCGACGCTGAGTCTCCTCGCGCCGCTGGAGGTCCGGAAGATGGTGTCTAAGCGGAGACTCTCGACGTCTGTAGTGGAGATAAAGATCAGCGATGAGTTCAGCGATGGTGGTGGTTCGTGCACGCGTACATCTATCTCGGTCTGCACACACACCGCTGCACTCGAGTCTGCCGAGGTCGAGATAGAGTGCGCAGTTTGGCCTGCGGGTTTTGAAAATGTGTACTTCCCCTCCTTGTCGTTACTGTTGCTGTACCGGTGCGGGTCGCGCACTGAATCACAGACACCGTGAGCCGCCGGGATGGTGGTGATGCCTAAATGAGGCTCCCGCTTGCTGTAGCGAGAATGGGCGCGGCTCGGGAGAATTGGCTGATGCGGCTTTCGTGCTTCGTGCGCAAGAGGGAGGAAGAAGCGTGCACGTTGGGGATGGCGGACGCCTAGAACGTCCGACGGTAGGGATGCAGCATTCCTTCCCTCAACGCGGTCGTCACCCACCCGCCCTCCGAGCATCCGGGACGCGCGCCAGCCATTCATCCCTGCATCTCTTCCTGCACTGGCGTGAGTGGGTGCGAGCGCCATCCGTCCCCCTCAGGGTCTCGAACCCGATCCTAGTGCTGGTTTGCGAAGAGGGGTGGCAGAGGCTGGCTGGTGGGGAGTGCGTGCAAGCAGTAACAGCGCTGGCCATGGCCGCGGTAGGAGATGCCGGTGGCTACGGTCGCTCTGCAGCATTCTCGTATACTGTACTATTAAATTCAATTCGTCAAGGGGTGTGACGCGTGACCCGAAATATCATTTCGTCAATTCGTCAAAGGGTCCCCAGCTGCGTGACAACCCCCAAAATTTCGTCAACCACTGGAAATATTCCAAGGGTTGCAAGGCATGTAGAATAACCATTAGGATGACTTAGGAATCATCTGAGGAATTTATTTGAGCAAATCTGTTGTTGAACAGGAAAAAATCCATTTTCACCATTAAACTTCGGTTGAATTTGGTCTGAAGCACGATATTTGTGAGGTTTGAAACAAGAAACTTTGAAAATGGCGAGAAATTTGTAGGGAGAGTGTCTGCAGCTAAGGAAACTTGCTCAGAGCAGCCCTGAACCGAAATTTCGAATCAACCGTGACGAAAAGTATATTCGTCAAAATCTTCCGTGACGCGTGACAAGGTTCCAAAATTCGTCACGTCAACACCCCCGTGACGCGTGACTGACGAATTGATTTTAATAGTACAGTACAGTGTACATATGGGGGACGTGAACACATTGTCTTGGCACGAGGATCGAGAGCTACTCAGATAAACCTATTGCATTGAATCAGAATCCTGTAAGGCTGCGTGGCGGAACGTACATACATTGAGTCGCAGCTGGGGCGGGCTTCGTGCCGGATGCATGACGTGTGCGAGGGGAGGGACAATGCAGGTCGGGCTGGTGCGAACGCGCAGACGCAGCGTGTAGCTGGGGCAGTAGTTTATGCATGTGGTGTTTTCATTGATGCGCGCACTTGAATTGCAGCATACGGACGCTGTAGCGCACTCCTGGTGCACTGGAATGGATGCATAATGATATTGCGACTGTGCAGCAGGTCAGGTCAGCTGCATTATAAACCGTAGTAACAAACGCGACCTGCTATCGCGCCGATTGTGTTACCGCGGTGCAGAATGAAAGTCTTGCATTCAAAGAATCATCACGACCAGCTGCTGGGGCCTTGGAGATGGGGACACTGGGGTGCAGAAGGAGATCTGAAGACTAGGTTCTTGGATTCTGGCGTTGTTCACGTCCTCCGGGAAGGCCGAGTGCTGAGGTTGGAGTCGAATCAAGTTTGGTGGTTGATGACGAGATCATGATGACGAGGTCCAGCGCGATCAACCCGTACGCACGGACCATTCAACTCTTCTTATTCCATTCATTCAATCTCGAGGTCTTTGCTTCTCCAGTTAACTGAATCTCAAGCTTCTGTGGGCCAGTGTAATGTCGTCTCTGCATCGTGTATGCGAGATTAACGCCGCTGAAATGAGGAGATGGACTCTGATGGAGGTTCGAATCCTCGTAGAGGCTTAGACCAGGCAAAAAGCTATTTCTTCCTTCTTTTATTTTCGGAAAAAATACATCAATACGCCACACGGGTCACCAAGAATTTAACGCTACAATCTTCGAATTAAATGGCACCCGTTACGGGTTCAGGCTCAAGTCGGCAATGTTCACTCCAGAAAATCATTCAGTTGGCACCATGACTCCTTGGCTTCCATCTAATCCATCCAAACAGCGCACTAGGATCCTACCGGGTAACACCCAGCCTCTGTGGACTAACGGCAAGTCAACTCATATTTATAGCGTGATCCAAAACAAGGGCAATGAGGATGGGTTTGAATCCCACTAGCGGCATCGCAAAGTCCAGAAAACTTTCTCCCTCGAATCCAGGTACTTTTTTTGTAAAATGTGCTACCAAGGAAGCCTGCGGACCAGAATAAGACCAGGTCACCTTCGAATAGGGGTTTGAATCCCTCTGCCCGCATTTAGTGATGCAGAATTTTCCTGCGGTCCGAAATTCCAGACACTCCAGTATCCCCGAAGACTGAATTCACACAAGAAGCATCTGTGGATCACGGTGATTGTCTTGTTCAAACTTTATCATTATTCTGCAAGCCAAATGCAAATACTTTGTAGGGGGTTCGATTCCCCTGCAGGAAATATTTGGGGCAGATTCAGTTTTTTTTTTCATAGATGAAGAAAATCTCTCACAATATTGAATTTCATGTTTAAAGAGGTCTTATATATGCCAGGGAGAGCCCCCATGTATTTCTATGCACTTGTCTCAACAACAGGTGTGGTACACGCAATTCTGTATACCGTGAATCTGTTGGGTCTACTATATCACATTGGGAAAAGCATAATGACCTCAAAACACATGGGGGGCCCTTATTAGTATCCATGAGACCCATATTGTGCATTCAGACTCCACGTGTACCCTATGATTCCGATGTTGCAGCCTGCGCACGCGAAAGACAGGCCTTTGCCCCAGGTCGACAAGGAAGCCGTCTGATGACAGCACTGACCCGGGGGGCTCTAGAGCTTGCCGAGACAATTCAATTTCACTATGGGTTCATGGGAATCCGAGCTATGGTTGAGGAGCTATGGCTCACACAAGTTGTGGCGCAGAACAGTTGAAAATCCCGTGACCACCAACTATTTTGCAAATAGCAATAATATATTATTCTGAATTTTGTACCAAACAACATTCATCCTGAATAGCACAAGTGCAACCTACACTAATGGCATATGTGGTCCACAGGAAGTGGGTGCTTGCCTAACAGCACTACAACAATGTCTACAGAGAGGCCGAGAGAGTTCAGTAATCTGTTGCATGTGTAGCCAACATTCATTATGTATCTCTGAGTCTGCACTGAATAAAATTTGATTTTTCAAAAAGGAATGCTACTACCCAGGTTTGAACCCAATCCACATCTATATAAGAATTGAACTTGGTTTGTCTTTGACCACACAAATCAGACCGGGTTCCGAGGCTCCACATGCCGTCAACTGCTCCACAAAAGTGTCGTAAATGTTGAGCTCTCCCGGCCTCTCCACGAAAATGTTGAATTCCTCCACCAAGATGTTGAGATCCCATTTATAGCTGTTGAGATGTCCACGTGTATATGTAGCCCACGGTTCAACCTGGTTCAACTTGGGTTCAGCACGTCTCGAGGCTCAACGGTACTAGAACCATTCCACCTATCTCAGTTGCTGATTATAAATCAGATGTTAAACACTTGAGCGTGGACCTCGAACTGATGATATGAAGGCCAAGATGAAGACACGGCGTTGAATAATGCGCACGGGATGAGCTCAGGTGCTAGACAAGCCAAATTATGATTGGTGAATGAAATAAATTTACGGTGAGGGGGCATCAACCACCTTGCCGAGCCTGCATATATCGAAAGAAGTCACCTAGATTAACAGACGAAGGCAGATGTGTATAAATTCCAAAGGCGAGTGAGGAGAATAAAACTCTTCTGTTCATGTCTAAAGATTCTAAATTAACCAAGTTGTCGTTTTAAAATTTAACCATTCATATGTACATTGCACCATATAATGCAGAAAAATTGTATGAGAAACAGCAATTCTAATGATCAGTCAAAGCTATCAAGTATAGGCAGTGGCTGGAGGAACAAATGAAGCCATGAAATTACCACAGTTGAAGTGTCTATAATTTCAAACTCACAGAAGTTCTGGTTAATACATTAAAGGAGATGCTCTGATTCTGGCAGACAGATACTTAGATAACTGCCTATAAGGCCGTGAGGAGTCACCCGAAGGTTGACGATGAGCGGCGTCTTCACGTGGCCAACCTACATTTGGCGTACATTGAAGGATCCTTTCAGCAAGACCCATATGGTTACTTGAATAATGATACTCCAGGTCCGTGGCATAGCACGGGTACACTGCTAGTCTATATAAGAAATGAAGACGGCATGTCCCCCGCACACAAACCTGTTTATGTGGCCACACATTCGTATTGGCTCCCTGAACTCCACATGCCGTCAACATGTCGTCACCTGCTCCACGGTCCGACGGAAAACCGTCGAGATGTTGACTTTTTGCACAACCGCTCCACTCAATTGTTGAGCTTCTATTTATAACTGTTCAGATGGTCAGCGAACGCAGCTCTCTGTCTACAACGTCAATATGCGACCTCTGCTCCCCAAAGTTGAATCTCTCAACCACACTCCGACCTTATTGGAGGTACACTTCACAGTAATATGCATACTTCAATATTGATCTGATAAATAATTTGACAGTTGGGTATTCATCTGCAACGCGATAGTGTTTCACCTATCTGTCGCGGTCCGGACAAGACTTTGAAGGTGATGGCATTAATGCTTATTGGACGCTGATACGAGTGCTTTCAAGGGTAAATTATCAACTGCCAAACCCAAGGCCCACAGGCAGGATGAGAATGCCTCGCCTCAAGAGCAAGAAGTGTGTTGTTGTATATAGTAGGTTTATTGTATGTCTCATAACACTTGGGCAGGCTCTCAAGGCCAATCGACGTTCTACGGGACAACGTGCACAGAGACAACGAGAGCTTGCGACCGAGATCACCGCACTCAATGTGCATGGAGAGGTGGATCGAAGAAGCATTCGCTCTCGCGGTCAAAGGCTACGTAGGAAACTGGAAGCTGCAAAGAGATGTCTTGAACGTGATCCCAGTTGTGGTATGCACTCTATATATCATTTTCCTCATCTCACCCAGTGTATCAGATTCAACCAACACTCTATCAAAAGCAATCAATAGATGTGAGTCAAGCAACCCATTCCGTCGTCGACGGGATTTGCCGAGTTATCAAGAACGGATGCTTGGAAGAGATGAATATCTCAGAATGCAGGCTATTGCGAAGGAAATTGACCGTGAACGCCGGGAACGCGAGGAGAATTCACTATAGTAGTCTACTATGAACCCCAAGTCTTTCGAACTCTGTCTTGAGATTGACTTGCATAAAAGCTTTTAAAAGGTTCATGACGAGAATTTTGGCATACATACAGAAAGTATTTGCAAGCATATTAGTGTGCACTGAGATACGAGAACATGCCCGAGATGCCCGATACATGTGGAAGTTCAAAATTAATTAATCACGGCTCCTGGAGATTCATGGGGAGGAGGGAGTCAAGCGGCTATCAAAATAATTGGCCCGCAGCAGACCAATCATGATGTTGAGTAGTCGGAGGTTCCCGGTAGGTTAAGCTCAACCTGGAATATTGGATGAGGGAAAGAAAGCAGATTATATGAAGAGGACAAAGCGAGGGAAGGTGATATTAGTTAATATTGGGAATTACAATACTGAGCAAGGTAGTGTAGGTCAATTGCCCTAGATTTTGATTGGGAGTGTCAGCCATGGACTTTGAATCGTTCTCTAAATTTATATGGTGTCCGTAGCATAGCACGGGCCAACTGCTAGTCAATATACATTACACATACACATGAGGGAAACACAAGGCAATTTCTCCGAGCCATCAATAAGCGAGCTACCTGCCGCTCATAAGTGTCTGCAGCTTATGAGCTGACAAGCAGTGGGGCATGCCCCCTGTCTGCTCTTAAGTTGAAATTACATCCAAGTGTCTTATTAAAGAAATATGATCATTTATTTCAAACCAAACCTCAGGACACATGCAGCAAGTCAGTAACCATAAATAACAACATGGAAAATCGACAAAAACATAAAATTCCTGGAAGCCTCAGGCCGCAATCAAACCAAGCTCTTTCCCATCAACCATGTCTATCTTATCCAGATCTTCAATGTCAGACAGATCATCCTCAGGTTCCTGCATAGTTCCAGCTGGTGCATTGAGCTCTGTCAAATAAGTCAAGTTGTTTCTGCGTTGCTCCAGCACATCTTCGCTGATATTGGCAAGTCTCTCATTGATATGGTGAACCTGTTTGCCCTGTGAGGAACGTTCAAATAAGGGTCTTGCACTCTCCCAGAACTTCACTGCCTTGAGCAGCTTGTTGTGTCCCATAGAAATGTCTCCGAGTTGAAGCATGCATTCAGCTCTGCTGCGATGGACATCCATCTGGGTAAATCCCTCTAGAGCAACTGTGAACAAACTGGTGGCTGTATGCTCATCATGTTGTGCAAGGAGAATATCTCCAAGAAATTGAAGTGCCTTGTAGATTCCAAGCTTCTCTTTTCTTTTAAGAGAATGCACAAGAAAAACAGTTGGCCAGCATGACATCCCATCCAAACCACCCCAGCAACTGGCATTACCAAGCCGTTCCAGACAATAAGTTTGGACTTCAGAGTACTCCAGAGCCACTTTGAGACACCTCACAAGGATCATCTTCGCTGCCAATGAATTTCCCTCCCTCAGGTGGAGATCTGCAGGAATAATATCACACAATGTCACTCCCCTGACATGGCCCACAGTGTCTAACATTTTCCTGGCTTTGTCACAATTCCTCTGCACATCATTCTTTGGAGCACCAATCAACACATCAATTTCAGCGATATTAAGTAAAGCGAAACCATAGCTGTAGGAATCCTGTACAGTGGTTCTTTCAAGAATCCTAGTGTGGATACTGTGAGCCTCAACATATTCTGATTTGAGCCGGTGGATTTCTGCCTGATTGTTCATGATGTCATGGTCTAAGCTTCCATGGGACATGCCACAAAGACCCAAGAGGTCTCTTGCCCTAATGCCGAGAGACATGGCTTTTGTGTAGTTTCCCAATGTATAGCAGCACATAGCCTCAATACGGAGTGCCTCTGCTTCTCTGTATAAATCTGCAGAAATTGTGCCCAGTCTCTGGGCCTCCTTTACATGCACTTGAACTGCAGAGTAATCACCAAGGTGCCATTCAACCCATGAAAGGGTGTACAATCCTTGACAATGAGATTTGCTGTTACCATTTGAAAGTGCCAAAGATATTCCAGCTCCACAAGATTTTTTGGCAGAGGATATATCACCTGTTATCTGATAATAGGTTGACAATGCATAATAGAATCTGCCTGTGTCACGTCAGTTAATCTCAACAGACCAGTATTGATCAGGAAGCATACATTTAAGATCTGGGTCATCAAACTCTTTGAAGTGTTCCATGGCATCAGATTCTGCATTGGAAATTGAATACATCCATGAGCTGCAACACTCCAGAATGAAGTAAGCCTCAAGACGATGGTCAGGGGGCTGTGGGAGGACATTTCGAATCTGCTGAATGAGAGAAATAGCTCCTTGCCCCATGACTCGGCTAAATCTATTCAGATTGCATGCACAGTAAATGCTATTCACTAGGTCTGGATGTCCCTGTTGCAATCCATTCTGAAGGACATTTTGTATGTTTGAGTAGTTTGATGTTACTCGAGCAACTGTGCTGGAACTTGTTTGATTTCCTCGGTATTCCATGTAGAATTCAAGCAATTCCTGAAAATATTTGCGAAGAGGTCGGATGAGATGATCTCCAGGAGGTTGAATCTTCTGCATATACTCTCTGATAGGTACCAATACTTTTAGCCTCTTGTGTTCATCACTGTAGGCTAAGGCAGTACAAATCAATACTGCTCTGCAACCCAGGATATTATCAATTGGGAACTTGCTCTGCACAAGCTCAACATCTGAAAGACCATCTGGGAGCATTGACAGGATGCTCAGGAGATCTTTTGAATGGGGATTGAGTCTAGGACTCAACAACGACAATGAAACTGATAAATCCAAGTTGGATGTTCTGTCATATCCATCTGAGATCAAGGATGTTTTCTCCTCCTCCCAGCGGGATAATACATGGGAGCAACCCTCAGAGTCAACCAAATGGGCAACAAGACTGATTGCAAGAGGCATGTTGTCTGTCAGAGAGAGGACCTTGTCAACCTCATTTGGATCATGTCTGTTGTCTGCAATATCTATAAATGTTTGTCGTGCTGCATCTTGTTCCAAGGGCATGAGAGTAGGCAAAAATGGGTGAGTCCATGCCACTTTAGCTGGCCTTTCTGCTCCTCGCATTGTAATCTAATTATCATGAGTTCAAAGCACAGGTGAAAAATCCTTGAGACCTACCACCAATGCAAGATGATCCACACCTGTGAGGAGTGACAGAAATTCCTCTATTTTGCCTCGGGACTCCACTGGCTCCCACAATGTCTCAAGATTATCCAGAATCAGGAGAGATTTTGAGCTGCTGGAGAAGTATTGGATGACTGGGTGTGTAAGGTCTTTTCCTGGCTTCAGTCCAACGTGAGCTCCTAGGAGAGCAGCAAGTTCCACTTGGGTTGCTGCAGAATCACAAGCAACAAAGAACCGATGCTGATTATATCTCTTGGTAATTTCTGTATGATGGATGATAGCTCTCGCAAGACTGGTCTTTCCCATTCCACCTGCACCCAAAATGGCAATCCTGGGTGTTCCTTGACCGAAAAGGTGAAGAATGTCTGAAAGCTCTGAGTCTCGTCCATGGAATATCTTGGGCTCCGATGGTAGCATGGAGATTGAGTTGGAGCTTGAATATATGTCAGATACAAAAGATATAATGGAGAGCTCATCAGAAACTGACCTGTTATGAGAGCCTGAATAAAGCCCACTGATCTGTGCAACATTCATGATTTGATTCTCAGTAGAGTAGAATTTCCTTACAGAGGATGTTCTATCTGAACTGGTTGTGTCTGACAGTGCTTCAATCATGGCGAGCACTTCTGTGTTTCGCTTTTCTGCATCTTCTTGCATCTGTGTAATGTCCTTCATATGATTGACCATTGGGACCTACATATCAAGTCCTTCAACAAGTGGTTGAATTACCAAACAGATGTCACACCTGAAAAATCTCAAGTCCGTGTTGCAATCCTGCCTTGCAATCCTTTAGCAATGTACTCATCTCGCCTTGACGGAAGAAATTCTTGAGTATGCTGCCCTTCTGTTGAGCTTCAACAAAGGTGTGGATTTTGTGGAGGGTCCTGACAACAGTTGTCAAGATGACAGGAGGTTTTCTTTCCCAAGTGAAGCAACATACTCTGTGAACTTTCCAATGTGCGTCAACACACTTGGTGGCAATTCCGCTCCAGTGTCGGAATTGATATGAACCATCAGAATTGCATTCAGCAACTCATAAGTTTGCTCCAACAATTGGGTACAATCATGCTTATTTTGTCTAACAGTCTGTTGTGCTTGGTTAAGATTTTTGGCTGAGACAGATTCAGTCGTAATGTACCTGTATATTTTTCAACAGAGACTGTGTTGTGTTAGACATGGCCGCCAAGAAGGGGCTCTTCAGGCTGCTGGCAAGGATTTCCAGAGTATTTGCAGTGATGGTCAAACATTCTGTAATGTTGTTGAGTCGAATTTGAGTGACAGTGGGTTGGGGGGGCATCTTGTGAGGTGGATCAGGGGTCTTGACAGACATAGGTGTTTTATCCTGTGTGCCCATGGGAAGTTTCTTTTATTGGCTACTGTTCATCTCCCACACAGAAGATGTGATCCTCATATCTGGTGTAAAATTTGACCACATCAAATGATACTATTGAATGAGTAGCTGTATTGAGACATCTGGGGAAAAAGTTCCGGTCTCCATCTGAGAAGTTTGTTCATTGATCGTGGGCTCAGCTATATTTGCCATGATACCATGATGTCTTCCCATGCACTGCTTGATGGGTACAGATGCATGGTGTAAATGGACACAGCATTTAAATGGTATGACCATAGCAAACCCAAATCAACTTCGGAGTTGCTTGATTATATCAAAGATCCTAAGAAACAACAAGGACATAGCCTGTTGGGAACTCTTCCGTAGCCACCAAATCACCAGTTGAAATCAAATCAAGGTCCTCAGGGCTAGACTGATCCTGAGAAAGCTAAACATGTAATCCGAGAGAAGGGATAAACAATTTGCAACCAGGTGAAGCATTGGACTGAAATATATGGCAAAATTGTAGGTTAAAAATTGAGACTTGATCAGAACATCGTCAAAGAAAAGTGTGGTGCTTTGCACCTGACCACTTGGGTTGAAAGATAGCTGTTACTTACTGTATGAACCCAGTAAAGCATCTTTAAATTCTCAAAATGAATTGGTGAACTCATGACACGAGCTAATTTGGAGAAGTGATACACATAGACTGCATTCAGAGACCGTGTGGGCACAGGCTATGCCGACCCCCCATTGGCAGAGGTCCACACACCTGAGGCTCAGCACAGTATGCCGATGCTGGCGTAAATCCACCCTACGGCTCCATGCTGATCCAGAGCTCATTACAAGTGTTTTCCACAACAGTGAACACACCGTGCATTAAAGAAACATTATGTGGTCCTGATTGCCGATCTAAGTGGCTGTAAATAGCCGTCACCAATCATCTTGAGCCACAAAGTAGCTGCAACTGCTCGGACCTTCAATGCCGAATTATCTGTGGTGTTCCATTTGCTTGCAAGAACAATGCAAGACGCAAAAGAAGGAACAGGGGAAACCAAAACATAATGTATGCCACACCGCACGGAGTTGAGCTTCGTGCAGGGTTGATGGCGCTGTCAGAAGTCCCCATAATTGGCTTTTCATATCATTTACATGGTCAATGTATTCAATAATACATTGAAATGATATCTGGGAGAGCTAGGAACGAATTGAGGGGGTGGGTCATTTAAACCGAGGTTTGTGGACGGTGGGAGGCAGGCCTCTGTAGATGGGCCTCGGCAGGGCATCCACCGATGTCGACACAGCTGTGCTGATCTGACATCGGCAGGCTGTGCTACCCCCGGTTGGCAGATGTAGGCAAGCCCTGACAACACTGGCCAAAAGCACCGGGGGCAGCATAAATACCGAATGTGGACCATTGTAATGAGCCTAAATCTTAAGCCCAAGCGACGCGCTGACTTCGAACAATGTGTATTGTGGAAGTACTGCATGTAGTGGTATGGGTAAGAAAAGGACTAAAGAATGGTAAATAAAGTGTCCATTATTTGTACCAAGAAGCGTCGTAAGTAATCGGAATCGGGCAACCCCGGGGTGTACCATTCCGTAGCTAACCGAACCCTAACAACCATCCTGCAGAAGAGCCCAGCATTGAACCTGTTTGCGGAAATGTAAACGGCTGCGGACTCTTGGCACAGTAAATCACGCTACCATGGGCATCCCACCTCCAGAATATCAAATCACCACTTCAAGTCCTCTCTGCGCAGGAGGGCTATTTGGACCCCAGATGAAAACCATCCAAGTTAATGTTCCGAATTAAAAATATACACCTCTTTCTGGCCACCCCAATTCTCAACTTTCGGGATGCTATACATTGAAACACAATTGACGTTGGAATTTATTGTCTGTGCCCAGAAATGGGGGGGGGTCAAATCGAGTAGATATAGAGGTCATACGTGAATGCGGAACGACACAAGACTACTTCAATTGATTTTGATCAACTCAACAGGCATCATGCACTGGATAGACACTCAGGCCTCAGGCTTACTGTACTATAAAATCAATTCGTCAGTCACACGTCACGCGGGTGCTTGACGTGACGAATTTTGCAACCTTACACATCACCGAGGTTCTTGATGAATATACTTTTCGTCACGGTAGGTTCAAAATATCGGTTCAGGGGTGCTTGGAGAAATTTTACTCAGCTGTGGGCACTTCCCACTCAATTTATTGCCAATTTTTAAGGTTTTTGCCTTCAATCTCACAAATATTGTGGTTCAGATTGGGTTCAGAGCAAGCTCAGCAGCAAAAATTGCATTTTACCACATCACTCAAAGTCATGTTGGAATAAATTGCTCAGGGCATTTCTAAATTATTCTATTGTGTCACTGTGCATTCACCACAACTCTTGGAATATTTTTACAGGCTGACGAAATTTGGGGGATGTCACGCAGCTCGAGCTCCCTTGACGAATTGGGACTTTGGGTCACGCGTAACACCCCTTGATGAATTGATTTTAATAGTACAGTAACACCTGCTACGGCAAAATTTTCTGGAAATAATGCAAGTCAGACATCAATATTACGCCGCACCGGATTAAAGCGAGGGCAGCTCGGTCACTATACACACTTAACGTGTATGTACGTACATACATCGGCATTTACAGCACGTTACACAACTTGTTACAACGCCTCTACCATACATCCCCGGATCCCGGCTTACATACAAACTTACACCTCTCCCCCTCTCCCCCTCCCTTCTCTCAGCGTGTCGATTCCGACTTCGTATCTGTTTTCATTTCTATTTCCCACCTTAAACTCTAACGCAACTCGAACCCATCCATATTTATTTACGAACGAGTCTTTCAGTTCCAAGTCCAACCACCACTTGAATGAAAATAATTCCAATTGAACACAACACATTTAACTTGTAAGTATGTACATACATCGACATTTACAACAGCTAGCTATAGCACGTTACACCACTCGTTACAGCGCCTCTATCATACATCCACCCCGGCTCCCGTGGCCAATTTACACACAAACTTACACTTCCCTCCCTCTCTGCCCGCCAGTACACGCTCATCTCTCCCCAGGCTCATTTCTCCCCTCACGCACGAACATCAAAACACCGCTCACAAAACCTCAATCCCCCTCCCCCTCATCCAATCCACCCCATTCTTCAGCTGCTCCAGCGCCAAAAAGATCAATATCATTGTCGGCTGCAGCCTCGTCCACGCGGGCACCCAGCCCTTGAACATGAACATCGCGCCCTCGGTCTGGAACGACGTGCGGATGACACCGAGCGTCGAGTTGGAGCCGGGGCCGGAGGCGTTCATGATGCGGCTCTGCACGCGAACACGCGTTTCGTTTAGTGTTGGCGTCGTGTTTAGGGAGAGGGGAGACGAACCTTGAGCACGTCTGCGGGAGAGCAGACCGTCGTCGCGACCGTACCCTGTACGCAGTGCAAATCAGCATTCAATATTTTAATTCGACGAAAGTGAGTTCGAGGTCCAGAGATAAAGAGTTGGATTTGAGGGGAAAGCGGTCGGATTGAGATGAAAGGGATGGAATCGAGGTGAAAGCGGTCGAATTTGAGAGGAAAGAGAAAATAGGCAAGTAAAAACGCACCGCAGCGAAGCTCGCCGTAAAATGGCACATGATGTTATCCTCAAAGTACCTCGTCTTGAGCAGCTCGGCTTTGATGGAGAGAAAGAGTAAACGAGAGGGAGAGGGAGAGTAAATGAAAGAGAGAGAATGGGAGAGTGCACGAAGCAAGCTGGCTGGCATTCATCAGGATCGCGCGGAAGACGTTGGGTCCGACGCCGTTTGCGAGGGAGGAGGGGCCTTCTTCGCGGACCATCTGTGCACGAAAATCAACGTCAGTATAAGTAACAACACAAATCGTGGAGAGACAAAGACGGAGACACACGAAAGAGCGCATCGAAGTAATTCTTGTAATTGAACCGCTTCTCCGGCGGCTTCGCAAAGTCACCCTGCAGCCGGACCATGACGATTTCTGCGAACGTAATCAGTAAGTACTTCGTTACACTGAACAACATATAAACGCACCGCCGGGGTTCCCAACAAAGCCCGCGATACCGCCCGCTATCCAACGCACGACTCACATATCAGCGACAAGTCAGTCAACTTTGTTGATAGGCGTACACACCCCTACTCCCCGCCAATGCCAACTTCCACGCGGGCGCGTCCTTCCCGGCACCCAGTAACTTCTTGCTCTCGTCGTACACCCAGAAGCGGCACATGGAGTATGACATCTGGCGCAGCCACGTCCCGCTGATCCCATCGAACAGCCCGCGCGTGCCCGCGGTGCGATACGTCTTCTTGATGCTCTCGAGCATGCGCTTGTCGCCCGAGGCCTGCAGCCAGACCTTCGTTAGGTCGAGCGGGCTGTGTGGCCACAGTGTCAGTGCTAATCTATGTACACCCAATGATAGACGCACTGGGTTATAGACACTGCAATCGTCACGATGACCCCTGAAGCCGATGAGCATTACATCCACGTATATTGAGGGGGTGAGTAGACGCACCACTGAGCCAGAATGGATAGGGCTGTTTTTTGTTTCTTCTGAGCAGATGACATGGTGGTAAGTGTCTAAGTCTCTTGATTGTGTGAACACAGGGCTGGTCTAATGGAGCGAGATGCTGATGGTGTGTAGCAGGGAATCGGTCAGGATCCGGGTATAGCGTACGGGATCACACCACGGAGGGTGGACGGGCGAGGTCGGGAGGAATAGATCTAGAATCTGCACAGAAGGTCATGGTTGTGGTCGTGGACACGGGAATGAGCAAACCACGTCAGCACAATGACTAAACATGTCATGTTTTTTGTGGCGACATCTCGACGTCTCCACCCACGCTCGAACCTCTCTTCCTCCAGTATCACTCTCTCCAGCCTTATGCGTATTCCCTTGCCCTTTTCACTGGATGACTGTAAATACATGGTTTCAGGGCAACTCTCTCGTCCGGGGCCGCCGACGTTGTCAATGTACTCACCTCGCGCCTCGGCAAGACTTTCGCGTGCGCCACACCACACACGCTCGTGTTCTCGATCGGCGGTAAGCTCTTCCCGTCGATGCGCGCGAGTTTGCGAGCCAGGCATTCGACGTGAGATGAAGGACTGCACCACAAACGTCGTCGAGAGACGTGCCCATCGAGGGCAAGGGGTGCTATAGCTGGAGCCTCGGTGAACCGTTTCTCAAGGGTATTTTTCATTTATCCGTGCATCGTCTGTGAACGCCAGCATCATCAAAACCGAAGCCCAAACATCTTACTGGCCCCGGGGTCCCGCTCCCGTCCCACGCATCAGGAAAAGCCTCCCTTGGTAATATCCCGGGATTGCCTCCAATTTGGGGCAAATTTGGTCGAATATCCTCAATAACCTCCATTCCCTTCCTAGTAACTTTGCTATCTAGTTACCTCCAAGTTGGAGGCAAATTACCTTGCATTTGCAACCATTACCGTTGGGTTTGGATCATATGGATGCTTCGATTCATTCACAGATAGACCTCGTAAAACATATATTCATGTATATCTACATGGGTACAAATAATATTTATGTATTTACATACATGCGCTGCCTTAGCTCGAGTAAACGAATCGACGCGAGACTTGCTTACCAAAGTCTGCAGGACCAATGAACATGCGAAATAATGCAGATCTGAGTTGAAATGTACCACGGTGAGAACAGTGAGCATCCCGTGCATGACGGGTTCGCGAGGTGTCATCTATCACACAGGGAATATGAAACAAAGGCAATAATGAAGGATATCAGACGCACTGGCTGCATAGGGAGTTGCCCTCGAACTTAAAACTTTGCGGCATCTGTGTCAGAGTGTCACCGGATGGCATCGTGATGCGACCAACATACGCACGCTTCAAGCACAGTTCTGGAACACGGGAATGTGGTAGGGTCAACAGATACCAACCTAGGGGGGAACTAGAGTGATAAGTTACTATACACACCTTGCACATGGAAGGGGAACAAGGCCGGCGCAACGTGGAATGTACATCTCTCACGGCACTAGAAGACTGATGAGCCTGGGCATGATATATCTAAAGACAGTCACAACGAAGACAGACAAAAAAAAATCGGGGCGTACCAAGTTCCGTTACAATCCACCACATTTCTTCCTTCTTCCCGTCAATAAATCACTATGCAACGCACGGGCGTAGGTTGAGGGCCACGGAAAGCTCAGACAAACATAAGTACGCAAATGGGGAGGGAATGCGAATGAACGCACCATTCGAGCGATAAACAACCGTCATCGCGGTGCTGTCGGCCTATGGCTAACTCTAGAGGCGGTAAGAGCGAAGACATATGAAGGTGGGGAACGACGAAATGACTGGAGGGGAAAAGACTAGGATCAGAATATAAGGAAGCTGCCCAAGCTAGTCCAAGTTGGTGGGCTCGAGAGGGAACAAAGTCGTCGTGAGTAAGTCATGGTAGTACGAACACAAGCGACGCACGTTGGATGGCTTGAGAGCATGTCGGTGTGTGAATATGAAAGTACTTGCTCAAGGAGGGATTAGCGCGAACGGGGAGAAGCAGCAGGGGCGAGGAAACTCGAGGAGATGGTGGTGGGAGGAAAGAAAGACGCGTTGACAGCAAGATCAACAATCAGGAACCAACCTCCTCTTAGTTCACGTGATGGTTTCATCGTCTGATCCGACGGGCGGATTGGCGGCCCGCTCGGCTAGGGACTTGGTATTTTTGAATCTTGCCTCGGATGAACCTGGTCCGAAAAGAACTTCATGCGTCAATTGAGCCGCATATATCAGCAGGTGAGATACTCTAAGCTCGGACGCGTCCCCGCGGGCAACCCAAGTGATCACTGCTTGCGAAGACGTTGCAACCTCCGCCTCTGAGTCGTGATATTTTACTCAAAGACTCGGAAATATAAGCTGAAATTTCAAATAGCGTTAACCGGATAAGAACATTGATAACTTAGTAATTGATTTATGAACCATGCTCTATCATAAATCATGCTTTCATGAGGTCGGAAGTTTTCAACTGCGATGGAAATTCTTCGTTGTATTTGTGACCTATCAGTCCATTCAGTTTGATATAGGCAGGCTGGAAAATTAAGGATATACTGCCAACGACGGAAACTTGGGGATATTTGCCTCAATTTCCTCCAATTGGCCTTGTTTGGAAAGCAGGAAGGAAATTTCCCCAGATTGGAGGTAATTTTCCAAAGTAGGTTTTTCCTGATGCGAAGCCCCGTCCGAGGCGTGCGTGCCACAAAGCCCCGCCCGAGGCGCGCGTGCGCTGGGTCCCGCCCACCGGATCGAGACGAGGAATCCATTTTTTAAATTTGGGCCCGTACTTTTATCGAAGAAGCAACGCGGAAAAATTGAGCCCTGTCAGTCTGCTTCATGTTTCCTGTGTTCAATCTAACCCGCGCGCTTTCAGATTCGTGTTGCTGGATTGAGCAGGATGGAATTGGACCTGGGAATTTTATATCATTTGCGAAGCTACTTGCTCAGCCAATTCCATGATTTACAAAAGACTACAACCTCATGATCATGCATTGAATAAAAAACCAAGACTGGACCTCGAAACCGCTACGTTTGAATTCAGGTACTTCAAATATATGGTATTTACATGCAAGAAGTAAATCTACATACGTAGTAGTACGATATGTACTGGCGGTAATCTAAACAATACAAGATACGTGTCGCTGCAACGCCTTTCATTCCATAGGCATTGTCCTCTGGATCCCGTCCATCAGTGCAGCCACCCGTGCTTCATCCACGGCTCCTTTCGCGCCTTCGATACGCACCCAAGCCAGACAAGTAGTGCCAGGCCAAAGTACAAGGAATCACGGACTCCACCGGTGCCCAGAACACGCGACGAGCCCTTTCTCCACTTGAGATCGCAAGACCGTGTGCAACTCGAAAATACCCAATGATGGACCTCCGTGTGACCTTGGGTGTTCCCGCCGCCGGTCGGTCATCTTGGATCGGAGGCAGAGGTGATTTGAGAACTGGGTGGGGTCGTTCGGAAGAGCGGAGCGAACCATTGAGATGAGCGAGTTCGGTGGGTGACGTCAAGTGCGGAGCAAGAGGCGAGGATAGGCGCCGCATGGAACCCAAGGCGGTCTCACTCTCGCGTGCGGATAGCCCGAGGTGCAGACACCGGAGGATCGCGCCCCACGGATGCGTGGGCCGTCTAGCGCGCAGCATTGAGTATTAACGATGCATATTGGATGTGGATTTGTATTCCCCGCGCAGATGGGAGGAGTTGAGCTCGAGATAAGGCGTGGGCGACGAAGACCACATGAGCAGGGTGCGGAAGAGAAAGGGCGGACAATGAGGGACACGGGGAGCGCGGGACTGTACGCAGCGACGGCGAGGTGGGGACCGGCGTCGCACGGGGGATGGCTGGTGTGGTGCATGGCAAATACACAAGCGCTCGCCATGGATCGATGCGATGTGCATCCTCAAGATCCATCTGTATCCGGAATGACTCGAAGGCGAGGGAACCCCGCCCTGCTCGTGGCTGGGATATGCAAGCACAGAACATGCGACCGCCTCTTGCAGCCGCGCCAGATCACCAGCGCCGTAACGAGTACCGGATCCGATTCCTCCAGACAACACGGTACACTCTCATTTGCGTCTTCTCGTCTCGATGGTGGGTGAGCGGATCCGACTTCGCCGGATGCAATCATGTCTCGTCTTCGCGCGCGGGGACTGCTGTTACGTCGGTAGGGCTTGGCATGTGCAAGGCGAAGAGGCGTCGCGCTGGCCATCTCCATCGATCGATGTGCATCCTGGGTCGCTGTGAGAGGGCCACGCTTCCATCCGAGACATCATACATGCACACAAGACAAGCAAGCGCAGGTCGAGGTCGTCGCGCCGCCCCTTGAGGTCGAGGTCAAGATCTGCTGCGGTATGCGAAACTGTTGCCATACACCTCGAGCGCGAGCGCAAGCGCCATGCTGTCTAGCGCTAAGTCGCTCCGCGTGCTGGATGGTGTGCGCACGCGTGGTGATATGCAATGGATGGTGAGTATGACGTCTGTAATGGGGTTTAGGATGCCAGGAATGCATTCAACGAGGATACGGTCTGCTTACATCTGTGTCTGAAGCACACACCACCGCCCCGCGCTTCCCCCGCAGTTAGAATGGAAGGTGTACTCTCCCTCCCCATTGCTGCGAGCCTCCTGTTGCTCCGGCTCTCTGAGTCTCGCGGCGCTGGAGGTCCAGAAGCTCCCGATGTCTGTAGTAGTTCGGATCAGCGATGCATCCAGTAAGGATGCGGTCCACGTACATCTGTGCACATCTAAAGCGCGCCACGCTTCCCTCGCGGTCGCAGTTCGGGCCCTGCTGTTGGAGAACGTGTGCTCTTTCTCCCCGTTGCTGCGCGCCTCGTTTTGCTCCGACTCTGAGTCTCCTCGCAGCGCTGGAGGCTCGGAGGATGGCGAGGTCCAGAAGGGGGGTTCCTGAAGTCTGTACTGAAGATCAGCGACGAATCGAATGGGGATGTGGTCCGCGTAGGCGTACATCTGGTCTGGGCAATCTCGATCTGTGCACATCTACGCATACAGGGCTGCCGAAGGTTGAGGTCGAGATCATGGTGCAACACTCGAGTGCGCAGCTCGAGCCCCGCGTTGTCGTTCTCGTATGCGTGCTTCTCTTCCCCGTTGCTGTACAGCTCGACTCCACGCACTGAATCACGGACATCCCGGGCTGCCTGGACGACGGTGAGGACCAAAGCATCAGGATCGGGAATTCATTGATGGTAAAGGACGGTGTACGCTGTACAGTACAGGAGGATCTGCACCGTGACTCAGGTACAAAAGAATGCACCACCTCGGGAGAATTGGCGGATGCCAGTCGAGGAACGGCAGATTCTACGTGGATGGAACCATCGCAGTACGTGGTCGATGTGGGCTTCGTGCGGGGTGCGCAATAGGAGAAAGAGGTGTGCTGCCGCACGACTTGCACTTGTGAACGTGGGGCTTGGGATGCCGCTTTCCTTGCGCTGACGCCGCCCATCGTCCGCCCGTCCTCGAAGCATCCGGGACGCGACACTCCTACATCCCTTTTGGTGCTGGTGCAATGGGACGCGAGCACCATCCGTCCCTCCTGCGTGCGAGCAGTGACAGCGCACCGCTGATCGCGCTGGCTATGGTTGCCAGTATGCGGTCCATCGGAGGCCAGGGCCGAGTGTGAGACGCGTGCGGGTCTTCATCCCGATTCCTGAGCGCTTGAGGTTTGATGCGCCTGCTTCGCGCAGAAGGGTATTAGGACTTGGATAACTCTATCATGTTGTCAGGATGCTATAAAACTACACTGATATGTGGGGAACGTACATACATCAAGCCGCAGCTGGATGAATCATGACATGCGTGAGGCAGTGAGTGCTGGGGCGGGATAATGCATGTCGGGCCGACGAGAGGAAGACGGCTAGTACCACTTTCCGTGTAGGTCTTGTATGCACCTCGCCGCGTAGATCCGAGTTCGATCGGTTGGGCCGCCTGTCTCGGTGCGGTACGAGGTTGGTGGATAGGAGTGACCGTGCGGACGTGGCATGTAGCTGGGGTAGGCGTCGGGCCGTAGTTATGTAGGCAGCGCCTCCACACCGGGAACGCTAGTGCGATGGACCAGCGAGTTTAGTACGCACGAATGCGTGCACTCCTTCTGCACTTCGAGACAGCTGCGCACGCGATGGGATATTGTGACTGTACAGCGAGCCGAGTCAGCTGCGAAATAACCCGCAGTAGAAGAACGCGACCTGCTATCACGCCGACGGTGTCTTGCGCAGAATAAAGTTTTCCATTCGCCAATCATCGCGACCAGCTGCTGGGGTCTTGGAGATAGCGACACTTGTTGGTTGCAGAGATCTTCATAAACCTGAAGACCAGGTTCTTGGATTCTGGCGTTGTTCACGTCCTCCGGGAAGGCTGAGCGCTGAGGTTGGAGTCGAATCAAGTTTGGTGGTTGATGACGAGATCATGATGACGAGGTCCAGCCCGATCAACCCGTACGCACGGACCATTCAATTCTAGTTGCTCTCATTCCATTCATTCAATCTCTTGATCTTTTCTGCTCTGGTTAGTGAAAGCTCAGGCCTCCGTGGACTAGTGCAAAGTCGTCTCCGAGTCGTGCATGCAAGATTAATGCCGCTGGAATGAGGAGATGGACTCTGATGGAGGTTTGAATCCTCGTAGAGGCTTTGACCAGGCAAAAAGCTTTTTCTTCTTTTTATTGTCGGAAAAAATACCTCAATATGCCACACGGGTCAGCAAGAATCCAACGGAGGTCACTTGGCTCCATGAGGCTTCGAATTAAAAGAAACCGTGACGGGTTCAGCCTCCGCAGCCGTTACCTCGGGTTGGTAATTTCCCTCCAGAAATTGTTGGCTCCGTGACTCTTTCAACTTTAATTCATCCCAAATAGCACATCCTACCAAGTAATACCAAACCTCTGTGGACTACTGACAAGTCACCTCATATGTATACTGTGTTGCTGGGATAGTGCAATCAGGAAATGTGGGTCCGAGTCCCATCAGAGGGATAAAAAAAGGACGGTTTTTTTGGTTATTTTTTTGTAGAATTTGCTACCAATTGCAAGAGCCAGGAGCCTGTGGACCGAGAGAAAACCAGGTGGGAATCTCTCTACCCGCATTACTCCGAGCAGGAAGTTTCCTTGTGTTTTGCAGTCCGAAATCCAGACAGTTCACGCTCACAAAGGCTGAAATCACAACAAGTCTTTGTGGATCACGGCATCCGCCTTTTCAACGTTACGTGGCAAAATTCTCTTGTAACAAGGAGGGTGTTCGAGTCCTCTCGAGGGCAATAATTCGTGGGGCCTCAGTTTTTTTGCCATCATAGATGAGGAAAATCTCCGACAAGTTCAACCTACAGTAATATTGAATTTCAACTCTACTCTTTATCTTACACTACACATTGAACAAGAGTTCTCACCCCATCTCACTCGCACTGTACATACAACCCCCCAAGCCTCTGCGGACTAATGGCAAGTCACCTAATCTGTATATGCAGGGTTTCAAGAAGTATGACGAAATGTGGGTTCGAGCGAATTGAGTCCCACCAGAGGCATGTGCATTTCAATAGGATCATTTTTCCCCCCTACCCAGCTCAATCCCGGTATTTTCATGTTCTAACTTCCAAGTAAAGACGGCTGGGAGGCAGGACCAGTCACTCATCTTGTATGTGGTGTGGAGGTCATCTACAATGGCAAAATAGGCGGGATTCGAATCCCTCCCCAGCATTTGTTGACAGCGGTCCACAAAACAAAATGGAGGGCCTGCTGGTTCCTGTTTCCGAGTCTGGGCCCCAGGCCCTCTTTCAAGGTTGTACTTGCACTGGTTTCAGTCTGGACCATCTGGCTGTCATGACTGAAAAATCGGACAGGTTCATTGGATTCAATGCTGAATCTACTGAACACGCACTTCCGAATAAATGATATCTAATAAACTGGAATGAAGCCGGTGTGAATTGTGGAGCTCCAGGGGTACATGTGGGTTTTATAATCTGCTTTTCATTTATTTATTCCATCCTCAGTCTCACCATGTATTGGTGCGAGTACTTGAACAATGGTGATCAGTGAGGATGAATTCCCAGTGGCATCCGGAGTGAAGGACACAGATCGATCTCCGACGAAATTTCAACCTGAATTTCATCTCAACTATTCAGCTTGCTTTTTTTTCTCTGGACAGCAGGAAGTCCCTCAGCTTCCCAGGGAACAGCATGGTTTGGTTCTTGTTTCTTTTCTGTTCCATCTCATTCCGGTCAGAGTGAATAGCCAGAGGATCAAATCTCCAAAAAAAGCTCAACCCCAATTCCATCTCTCTCTCAGAATTACACTCTTTGTAGCTGCACCACAAAGGAAAGGAATAAAACTAAGCAATACCTGTGATCCTGGCGATCAGCTTGTTTAAATTATAGGGATGAGTTTTCCGAAGTTTGCAAGAAGAAGCAGGATTTGAATCTGCCAAAAAAAAAAACACATGATGGATATGAGAAGCTGTGGAAAAACCACTCAGATCGAGCTCGACTCTAACTTCTGTGTTTTTGCCTGACAATATGGAACCTTATCCTCTCAAGATGAAATTACACCCAAGCCTGTTATTAAATAAATATGCTCATTCATTTCAAACCAAATCACAGGGGCACATGTATCAAAACAGTAACCATAAATAACGACATAGAAAATCACCAACAAAAACATACAATTCCTAGAGGCCTCAGACCGCAATCAAATCAAGCTCTTTTCCATCACCAATTTCCACCTTATCCAGATCTTCAATGTCAGACAGATCATCCTCCAATTCCTCCACAGTCCCAGCCAGTGCATTGAGCTCTGCCAGGTGAGCCAAGTTGTTTCGGTATTGTTCCAGCACATCTTCACTGATATTGGCAACCCTTTCATCAATACAGTGAACCTTTTTGGCCTGTGAGGAACGTTCAAACAAGGGTCTTGCACTCTACCAAAACTCCACTGCCTTGAGCAGGTCACCATGTCCCATAGAAATTTCTCCGAGTCGCAGCATGCATTCAGCTCTGCTGCGATGGACATCCATCTGGGTAAATCCCTCTAGAGCAATTGTGAACAAATTGATGGCTGTAGGCTCATCTTCCTGGGAGAGGAAGACGTCTCCGAGGAATTTTAGAGCCTTGTAGATTCCAGGCTTTTCTTTTCTTTTAAGAGAATGCACAAGATAAACAACTGTCCAGCTGGACATCCCATCCAAATCACCCCAGTAACGAGCATCACCAAGCCGTTCCAGACAATAAGTTTGAATTTGGGAGGTTTTGAAAGTCACTTTCAGGCACCTTTTTAAAACAGTCTTGGCAGCCAATGAATTTCCCTCCCTCAGGTAGAGATCTGCAAGCATAACATCACACAGTGCCACTCCCTCAACATTGCCCAAAGTGTCTAACATTTTTCTGGCTCTGTCACAATTCCTCTGCACATCATCCTTTGGAGCACCGATCATCACATCAATTTCAGCAACATTGACTAAAGCAAAGCCATAGATGTGGAGATCTTGTATAGTGGATCCTTCCAGAATCCTAATCTGGATACTGCGAGCTTCAGCATACTCTGATTTGAGCCGGTGGATTTCTGCCTGAGTGCTCATGATGTCATGGTCCAAGGTTCCATAGGACATGCCACAAAGTCCTAAGAGGTCTCTTGCTCTAATGCAGAGAGACATGGCTTTTATGTAGTTCCCCAATGTATAGCAGCAAACAGCCTCAATATTGAGTGCCTCTGCTTCTCTGTATAAATCTGCAGAAATTATGGCCAGTCTCTGGGACTCAATTGCATACACTTGAGCTGCAGAGTAATTCCCAAGGGTCCATTCCACCCATGCAAGGTTGTGCAATCCATGAGAATGCCATTTGGTGTTTCCAGATGAAATAGCTAAAGATATAGCAGCTCTACAAAATTTGGTGGCAGAGGATATATCACCCTTTAATCGATAATAGCTTGGCAAGGAATTATAGAATCTGCCTGGATAAGCTCAAATTAGTCTCAACAGCTCAGCAATCATTGGAGACCATACATTTAAGATCTGGGTCATCAAACTCTTTGAAGTGTTCCAGGGCATCAGATTCTGCATTGGAAATTGAATACATCCATGAGTTGCAACACTCCATAATGAAGTAAGCCTCAAGACGATGGTCAGGGGGCTGTGGGAGGACATTTCGAATCTGTTGGATGAAAGAAGTAGCTCCTTGCCCCATGACTTCGCTAAATCTATTCAGATAGCATGCACAGTAAATGCTATTCACCAGGTCTGGATGTCCCTGTTGCAACCCATTCTGAAGGACATTCTGTATGTTTGAGTAGTTTGATGATACTCGAGCAACTGTGCTGGAACTTGATTGAGTTCCACGGTATTCCATGAAGAACTCAAGTAATTCCTGGAAATGTTTGTGAAGAGGTCGAATGAGGTGATCACTAGGTGGCTGGATCTTCTGCATATACTCTCTGATAGGTACTAATGCTTTTAGTCGCTTGTGTTCATCACTGTAGGCCAAGGCAGTACGAATTAATGCTGCTCTGCAACCCAGGATATTATCAATTGGGAGCTTGCTCTGGACCAGCTCAACATCTGAAAGGCCATCAGGAAGCATTGACAGGAGGCAGCAGATCCTTTGAATGGGTATTGAGTCTAGGACTTGCCAAGGACAGTGAAATTGAGAAGTCCAAGTTGGATGTTCTGTTGTTATATCCATCTGAGATCAACAATGTTTTCTCCTCCTCCCAGTGGGACAATACATGGGAGCAACCCTCAGAGTCAACCAAATGAGCTATGAGACTGATTGCAAGAGGCAGATTGTCTGTCAGAGAGACTTTGTCAACCTCATTTGAAACATGTGTGTTGTCTGCAATATCTATAAATGTCTGCCGAGCTGCATCTTGTTCCAAGGGCTTCAGAGCTGGCAAAAATGGATGAGTCCATGCCACTTTAGCAGGCCATTCTGCTCCTCGCATAGTAACCTAATTATCATGAGTCAAAGCAGGTGAAAAATATTTGAGACCTACCATCAATGCAAGATGATCCACACTTGTGAGAAGTGACAGAAATTCCTCTATTTTGCCTCGAGACTCTGCTGGCTCCCACAATGTCTCAAAATTATCTAGAATCAGGAGACAGTCTGAGCTGCTGGAGAAGTATTGGATGACAGGGCGAGTAAGGTCTTTTCCTGGCTTCAGTCCAACATGAACTCCTATAAGAGCAGCAAGTTCCACTTGGGTTGCTGCAGGATCACAAGCAACAAAGAACCGATGCTGATTATACTTCTCAGTAATTTCTGTATGATGGATGACAGCTCTTGCAAGACTGGTTTTTCCCATTCCACCTGCACCCAAAATTGCTATCCTGGGTGTTCCTTGGCTGAAAAGTTGAATGATGTCTGAAAGCTCTGAGTCTCGTCCATGGAATATCTTGGGCTCCGATGGTAGCATGGAGATTGAGTTGGAGCTTGAATATATGTCAGATACAAAGATATAATGGAGAGCTGAGCAGAAACTGACCTGTTATGAGAGCCTGAATAAAGCCCACTGATCTGTATAACATTTATTATGATTATCTCAGAGAAGTGAATTTTCATACAGAGGATGATCTATCTGAACTGGTTGTGTCTGACAGGGCTTCAATCATGGCAAGCACTTCTGTTTTTCGCTTTTCTGCATCTTCTTGCATCTGTGTAATGTCCTTCATGCGATTGACCATTGGGACCTACATACCAAGTCCTTCAATGAGTGGTTGAATTACTAAACAAATGTCACACCTGAAAAATCTCAAGTCCTTGTTGCAATCCTGCCTTGCAATCCTTTAGCAATGTACTCATCTCGCCTTGATGGAAGAAATTCTTGAGTATGCTGCCCTTCCGTTGAGCTTCAACAAAGGTGTGGATTTTGTGGAGGGTCCTGACAACAGTTGTCAAGAAGATGGGAGGTTTTCTTTCCCAAGTGAAGCAACATACTCTGTGAACTTTCCAATATGAGTCAACACACTTGGTGGCAATTCCGCTCCAGTGTCGGAATTGATATGAACCATCAGAATTGCATTCAGCAACTCATAAGTTTGCTCCAATAATTGGGTACAGTCATGCTTATTTTGTCTAACAGTCTGTTGTGCTTGGTTGAGATTTTTGGCTGAGACAGATTCAGTAGTCATGTACCTGTATATTTTTCAACAGAGACTGTGTTGTGTTAGACATGGCCACCAAGAAGGGGCTCTTCAGGCTGCTGGCAAGGATTTCCAGAGTATTTGCAGTGATGGTCAAACATTCTGTAATGTTGTTGAGTCGAATTTGAGTGACAGTGGGTTGGGGGGGCATCTTGTGATGTGGATCAGGGGTCTCGAGAGACATCGGTGTTTTATCCTGTGTGCCCATGGGAAGTTTCTTTTATTGGCTACTGTTCATCTCCCCCACAGAAGATGTGATCCTCATATCTGGTGTAAAATTTGACCACATCAAATGATACTATTGAATGAGTAGCTGTATTGAGACATCTGGGGAAAAAGTTCTGGTCTCCATCTGAGAAGCTTGTTCATTGATCGTGGGCTCAGCTATATTTGCCATGATACCATGATATTTTCCCATGCACTGCTTGATGGGTACAGATGCATGGTGTAAATGGACACAGCATTTAAATGGTATGACCATAGCAAACCCAAATCAACTTCGGAGCTGCTTGATTATATCAAAGATCCTAAGAAACAACAAGTACATAGCCTGTTGGGAACTCTTCCGTAGCCACCAAATCAAGGTCCTCAGGGCTAGACTGATCCTGAGAAAGCTAAAAATGCAATGTGAGAGAAGATGAGATAAACAATTTGCAACCAGGTGAAGCATCAAACTGTGGAATATATGGCGGAATTGTAGGTTACAACATTGAGGCTTGATCAGAGCATTGTGTTGTGAAAAGGAATTAAGTGCAGTGCCGTACTTCACGTCCCAGCGCTTTGGTTGAAAGATAGCGATTACTTACCGTAGGAAGGCAGTCAAGTATCTTTAGACTCCTAAAACGAATTGGTGAACCCATGATATGACTAATTTGAAGGAGAAGTGATGCAAGGAGCAGCCAAAAGCACCGGGGGAGGCATAACTGCCAAATGTGAACCACCCTGCTGAAGAGCCCAGCATTGAACCTGTTTGTGGAGATGTAAACGGTTGTGGACTCATGGGCCAGTAAATCACGCTATCAGGGACACCCCACCCCAAGAATATAGGGGTCAAATCACCACTTCAAGTTGTCCTCTCTGCGCAAGAGGGCTACTTGGACCCCAGACAAAAAACACCGGTGTCAATGTTCAGAATAAAAAATACACACTTCTTTCGTCCTGATCCAAGTTCAGGCCACTGGCGCACTCAGCGTGACATGGCGGTGTGAGCCATCACTTTGTGATCGCTCTGGAACGGCACAAGTGGATCAAGAAAGCAACAGAACACAAGGCTCTTTTACAATCACATTTCTGACCCCGTGCATATCACAACAAATTTTCGACCCCGCACGTCCACAACTTGAAAAGCCCAACTTAACGCACCAGGAAAAGAAAGCAGAGCAGCACGCGTCCGAAGGAACCCACGAACGGAAAAATTGATTGAGCAGCAGAAGTTGAGAATGGAGCGCGCTACAAACTACAACTGAGAAGCGCGCGCGCTCGCTGACTTTGCGCAGTCGCCTTCAGTTTGCCCCTTCTGTTTCCCCGCCACTCGCACAACTCTGCACGCCGCCCTCAGTTTTCCCGCTGCTCACACAACTCTGCATGCGCCTTCACGCTTCCCCTCCACCTCGCCTCGCTGGCAAAGCTGAGCCAGGCGCTGAACAAGACACAAGTCAAGTAGGGTATCGTTATGGAGCTTGCGGAGCGGCCTTCAGGAAGGAATAGGTAAAACAAGTCAGGAAGGGTATGATTATGGAGCCTGTGGAGCGGCCTTCAAGAAGGAATAGGTCACACAAGTCAAGAAAGGGGTCAATCAAGTCGGAGAAGGTATCAATAAAACGAGGAGGATAACAAGATCAAGAAGAACTGAGAGCGGAAGTCGTTCTCGACTAAAGGAGCATGCATTCAACGAGCGGAAATTACCTTGCACATGTTCAACGAGCGGGGAGCTCACGCACAAGTTTCTGGAAGGCAGATACAGGAGCGGAAATCATCTCGCATGCGTTCAAAGAGCGAAAAACTCACGCACAGGTTTCTGGAATGCAGATAAGGGAGCGGAAATCATCTCCGACTGAAGGAGCACACGTTCTGCGAGCGGAAGACTCACGCACAGCCTCCAGGAATGCAGAATTGAGAGTGGAAAACTGAAGCACCATGTGTTCACCGAGCGGATATCCCACGCTCAGCACAGGAATGGAGCGGGAACTTCGTTCGAGTCACAAAGACGGACAGAACCAGTCAAAAGAGCATGTGGCGATCCCAATTCAGGGAACGGGATGCGATGTGTCGGAGAAGAACCAGAGGAACATGTAGAAGGCAGTGCTAGACAGCCAGTTTCCTATAAATACGAGACGCTGCTACGAATAAAGACATCTAGTTTTCCCATCTAAAACTACCAGCGCATCTTAAGTGATATGCGAGTACCGCTCTGCAGGGTATGCCGACTACGAAAACAAGGTCTCCAGGGCTGCGCCTGGCAGAACATCAACCCACCACCCTTGGATTGTCCGCCGCTGTACAGACCGCTCAACATAACAGCATTCTCAAGCACCACGCCAGTCATTGCTCGAGTTGTATAACTCCCCAACTGCTCACATTGAACGGAACGGGTATTGACCTTCATCGCAGCTCTCAAGAAGCCGACTCCGCTCGTTAGAGCTTGCGAACGGAAAGAAGAAGACGATTTGTAGAGAGTTTAGTAGGGAACAGACTTGGAAAGAACGGAACGGCAGACAGGAGCGGAGTCGTTGAAAACAAGTTTAGGGCCTCCCAGCACACGAAGCATCCTAGATAAGGTCAGAGGACCAAGGGTAGCTGTATACAAAAGAACCAGGAACGGCCCCATAGCATTTATAACAACAGAAACCGCATCACATCTGAACAGTTGTCCGCTCCTCGACAGGATTGTAGAACAGGACGTGTTACAAAATTCAGGGAAAGCTAGACTTTTGGGTGGATTCTCCTCTGTACTTTAGAATAGCGAACCGTATGACCAGATATTCTCTGGGGCGTATCAAAATCCTCTAAATAAACCACACATTTTACTGCTATCACAGTCTCATGCAGCGACACCATTATCTCCCCCAAGGACAAATGCTCTCTACTTGCCCTTACCACCACCACCTATTGGCAGCTAGCAGAGGTGCAGTCAGCATCACAGCGGACCCCCAATTCTCAACTCTCGGGACACCATATAATATATCTTGAAATACAGTTTGAATACAGTCGCAATTTATTGTCCATGCACGCTGAAATGGGGCGCAGATTCGCGCGAGGTCAGGTCGAGTAGAGGTCATACATGAATGCGAGAACGACACAAGACTATTTCGATCAACTCAACAGGCATCAAGCACTGGATAGACACTCAGGCTTAATGCCTGGACTGTGAGCTATGGCAAAATTTTCTGGAAATGATGCAAGTCAGATATTGATATAACGCTGCACCGGATTAAAGCGAGGGCAGCTCAGTCACTATACACACTTAACTTGTATGTACATACATCGGCAACGTATACAGCACGTTACACAACTCGTTACAGCGCCTATATCATACATCCCCGGATCCCAGTTTATACACAAATTTAAACTTGCACCTCTCCCCTTCCATTCCCTGAGCATGTCGATTCCGACTTCATATCTATTTTCATTTCTATTTCCCACCTTGAACTCTAACGCAACTTGAACCCATCCATATTTATTTACAAACAAGTCTTTCAATTCCAAGTTCAACCACAACTTGAATAAAAATGATTCCAATTGAACAAAACCCATTTAACTTGTAAGTATGTACATACATCGACATTTACAACAGCTAGCTATAGCACTTACACAGTGCCTCTATCATACATCCATCCCGGCTCCCATGGCCAATTTACACAAAAATGTACACTTCTCCCCCTCCCCCTTCCCTCTGCCTGCCAATGCCACCTAGTACACTCCTCTTCCCCGAACCTCATTTCTCCCCTCACGCATGAACATCAAAACATCGCTCACAAAACCTCAATCCCCCTCCCCCTCATCCAATCCACCCCATTCTTCAGCTGCTCCAGCATCAAAAAGATCAATATTGTCGTCGGCTGCAGCCTCGTCCACGCAGGCACCCAGCCCTTGAACATGAACATCGCACCCTCAGTCTTGAACGACGTGCGGATCACCCCGAGCATCGAGTTCGAGCAGGGGCTGGAGGCGTTCATGATGCGGCTCTGCACACGAGTTTCATTTAGTTTTTTTTTTTCAAGTGGAGAGGAGATGAACCTTGAGCACGTCCGCGGGGGAGCAGACTGTTGTCGCGACCGTACCCTGTATGCAACACAACATCAGCATTCAATATTTAATATTTGATTTCGACAGAAAGAGTTCGAGTTCGAGAGATAACAGTTCGAATTGAGGGAAAGTGGCCGATTTGAGGGGAAAGGGATGGAATCGAGGGGAAAGCAGTTGGATTTGAGAGGAAAGAGAGGCAAGTAAAAACACACTGCAGCAAAGCTCGCCGTAAAATGGCACATGATGTTATCCTCAAAGTACCTCATCTTGAGCAGCTCAGCTTTGAAGAAGTCGTATCTGCGGTAAACCAATTGTTAGTCCATTGAGTAAACGAGACGGAGAGAAAGGGTAAATGAGAGTGAGGGAGTGTGGACGAGAGAACGAGAGTAAGCCAGAGAGAGAGAGGAAACGAGAATGAAGGAGAGTAAACGAGACAGAGAGAGATAAGGGGAGGACGCACGAAGCGAGCTGGCTGGCATCCATCAGGATCGCGCAGAAGACGTTGGGTCCGATGCCACGCGCGAGGGAGGAGGGACCTTCTTCGCGGACCATCTGTGTTTGAATATAAATATAAGTAACAACACAAATTGTGGAGAGATGAAGACGGAGACACACGTGAAACAGCGCATCGAAGCAGTTCTTATAGTTGAACCGCTTCTCCGGCAGCTTGGCAAAGTCACCCTGCAGCCGGACCATGACGATTTCTGTGCGAATGTTCATCAGCTAGTACTTCGTTACACAGGACAAAAGACAGCTAACACACCACCAGGGTTCCCGACAAATCCCGTGATACCACCCGCTATTCCACAACTCACATTAGCGATAACTCAGCCACAGTGCGTGGGTGCACGCACCCATACTCCCCGCCAATGCCAACTTCCACGCAGGTGCATCCTTCCCCATGTAAAGTAACTTCTTGCTCTTGTTGTACACCCAGAAATGGCACATGGAGCCTGGAGGACGACATCTGGTGCAGCCACGTCCTGATAGCCCACGCATGCCCGCAGTGTGGTAGGTCTTCTTGATGCCCTTGACCATGCACTTGTTGCCTGAGGCCTGTAGCCAGACCTTGGTTAGGTCAAGTGGGCTGAGGGTCGGTGGTGTCAGTGCCAATCTATGCATACCCCATGGTGGATGCACTGGGTTCTGGGTGCAGCGATGGTTGCGGCGACCCCTGAGGCCGATGAGTACTACATCCAATGTACAAAGAAGGTGAGCAGATGCACCACCGAGCCAGAAGGGATAGGGCTGTGTGGAACGGATGACATGGCGGTTAGTGTCTAAGTCTATTGGTTGTGCGAACGCAGGGCAGTCTAATGGAGTGGGACGCCAATTGTGTAGCAGAGAATCGGTCGGTATTCAGGAATAGCGTATGGGATCACAACACAGAGGGTGGACGGGCGAGGTTGGGAGGAATAGAATCTGTGCGGAAGGTCGTGGTCGTTGGAGGTGCAGGGAATGAGCAAACCACGTCAGCACATTGACTAAACATGTCATGTTCTTTGTGGCGACATTTTTGGTACTCTCAACGTCTCCGCCCACGCTCGAACCTCTCTTCCTCCAGTATCGCCCTGTCCGCTCCTGTCCGGCCTCATCGACACCGTGCATATTCCCTTTCCCTCAATGTAATTGTCTCGCGCCTCAGCAAGACTTTGTGTGCGCCACGCTGCACACACTCGCATTCTCGATCGGTGGTAAGCTCTTCCCCGTCGATGCGCCCAGGCGCTCGACAGCAAGATGAAGGACTGTGCCACGAACATTGTCGAGAGGGACGTGCCCGCCAAGGGCAAGGAGTACCAGCTGGAACCTTGGCAATCCGTTCCTCAAGCTTCAAGGGGTGAGTTCGCCTGTTTCATTTAGCTGCATGTCGTGCGTGAACGTGGAACCAAGTCGAATGGATATAGTGTCTTCACGGCATTCTACTAAAGCAACATCACCTCCCCATTGGTTGACCCCCGCACATCGGCTTGCTTTTGACTGTCCCAGCTGACAACGGTGCGGCAGCGCTGCAGAGTGCGGTTGCGAACATGATTAGCCATCATGGTGGGAATGAGTTTTGTGCATTTCACTTGCTTCTGCGGCTCTTGTGCACCGCGGCTGATGTGCCCTCGTTTGTCCCACAGCGATGTCCGATGCTACACCGTGGATGCTGGCACTGGTAGTGAGGTTCCACTTGCACCGTGAGGCAAGATCCTGGAGGGCAAAATCAACACAAATGGTGCCACTGCGGGTAGGGGAAGACGTGTCTGGGTCTGGGTTTGGGTGCTAGCAGAGTGGTGGGCTGGTTGGGCTGGTATAGGGTGGGCCTGGTTGCCTTGCACTGGGTTCATTGCCTCTGGATGCATTGTTGTCATACAGTACATGTCTGCAGGAATGGTATTTCTTTATAATCTCAAAGGTATGACGCAGTGTGGTTTGAGGTGACGAGCACTTGGTTTTCAGATGGATTGTTCAGAATCCAGACCATGTGGCTCCAGGACACCTTGGTTGTGCCAGAGCACTTTGAATCTCAAGCCCGAAAATTGGTGTAGTTGCATTTATCAACCTGCACTTGGCCAGAAAAAAAAACAATGCTGATACATGCTTCTAAATCCCACATATGATCTCTAGTACAACGCTCCCAAGTGCTCAAGGCTGCAGTGATTTTGTATCTTATTTCGGTGTATGCGAGCCATGACAGTAAATTTGTTGGACAGTACTAGGGTGCATAGTAGTGTACATCTGGTGCGCGCGCCAAAGCGTGCATATTGTGATGTGATTAATATTACAGCATTTAATATCAACGTAGCTGGCGATCCTACTGGCAACCGGGTATATACCATTGGCGGCACATACATACATTCAGAGTCCCGGCACATTCAGCGCACAGGCGGCACATTGAGTGAATGTGCCATGGGTGAGCCAAAGGGCGGCACATTCCATTTTGGGAATGTGCCGGGCTTGGCTTGGGCTTGGCACTGATCATTCTCCTCTGTTCCTCCTCCCACTACCACCGCCCGTGGCCACCTTGTCTCAGAGGCTGATCATGCGCGCCTACGCGACTTCGCGTACATTGACTCCAAAGAGAAACTCGATGAATTTTCGGCCTTCGTTGTCGGCCTCGGGGTGAAGAAAATCCAAGGCAGGTGCCCGCTCCACATTGATACCGTTACAAACTAATTAGAATCTCTTCACAATAGATTGGTGGGCGCATAAAGAGATGCACCCGTGGATTATTCCATGCCTTGTCAGATCGCAGTCACACATTCCGAATGATATTTGGGATACCACCCCGTCGACGACGAACACTAATGAGGCTCAACATGCGTGGACTAATTCCATGACTGGGATCGGATTATCCTTGGTTAAAGCTGTCGAGACGTAAGAGAAATCAGTTTAACTCACCAATTGGGTCTGACCTGAATGCCCAGCGCGTGTCAGCTTGATCGCGAGGTCGCGGATGAGATTGAACTGACCCTGCGGACGGGTATCTTCTCGAATCCTAACAACGAACAGTCTCACCGCGTTGTCCGCAGCTCTACTCGGCAGTCAACAAGGGCCCGACACGCGCGCGAGTCAGATGAGCTAACTGACGCGACCAAGGAGATTTCGGACAAGCTTGAAATGGAGTTGGAGAAGTGCCGTGAGTCGAACGCAACTTTGAAAGACTTGAGAGAGCAGCTTCAAGTCATCAAGGGTAAGGGGGCGGCTCGCGCAGGGATAATTCCTCGTCCCTTCTCGCTGCCAGCTCTAGCGGACGCGTTAAATCTGCGCCGGCTAAAGGTCAGTTGTCTTTTGAAACAGTTTATTTTGGACTTACAATTCCATAGTTACATCGCGCAAGCGCTCGGCGCAGTCAAATGACATTCCGCCACCCACTACCACAGGTAATTCCTGCTACTCCACTGATGACATTGAGCTAAGCTATGGTTCGCAGATGCTCAACCACCTTTTCCACCAACTTGCCTGGTGTTGGTACTACCTTGGTAGATCAGCCTGCCACTGCCCTCGTGCCCGAGTTATCGTTGCCTCAACAGGTGACCCAGCCCATGGGATTTTCGTCAACTAATGTTGCGTTCGATTTTGGCACTCTCGATCCGAACACCGCACGCAGTAACGCCGATTTCGCTGGCGCTGGCCAGCAATTTCCAGGGAACTTCGAGTTCGACCCGTATTTTGATACTCATTACGACTTCGCTTTCTTCAACGCTCCCGTCACGGCTGCAGACTCGGACCCACTCCAAAGCCTCATCGATTCGTTTGGCACTCACGGTACTCCCCTCGCCGACTCTTTCTGGCTCTCATCAACGCCGAACGTCGACAGTTCCTCTCAATCCCCTTTCGCTTTTCCAACGCATCCTGGGAACGAAGAGCTGCCATCGTTTTCGGTCCCAATCACGGTTGGTGTTGACCCTTGGCCCACTCTGCTGCCACCCCAGTTGGATTTGCCATCGTCACCACCGATGACTAACATTAGTTCTGCAGCGACTGCCAAGGCTCCGAGTCACCGAGAGCCCGAAGTTGACGTGAGAAATATTCTGCCTGAGACTTCGGCGCGCTCCAGAGTGCCAACGGCACGTAAGCGCAATACAGAGACCGTTGGAGTGCGCAAAGCCGCAAAGAAATCAAAAAAGGTGGGCCCGAATCATTCTGCAGATGTCGTCAATGCTAATGTCAATTCCCCAGTGACCAGTATTTATATAGATTCTTATACACCCATATGTTGTTACAATCCTATGACTTTTATGCGCCGTCTGTCTGCCTTAGTACATTTATTGCAATCTAGCTGTGTCGTGAGCATGGAGTGGCAGTGCAAGAGGGATCAATTCTGAATTGATGGCCCCATCGTTCAACGGATGCGGCGGAGGACTGAATGTGCCGGCCATGCGCTGAGGGGTGGAACATTCGGGGGAATGTACCGGCTGCAGGCGCGAATGTGCCGCCAGTAGGCTGAATGTGCCGGGCACTTGAATGTATGTAAGTGCCGGGTTTGGTCTATCCCGCTGGCAACATTACGTTCACATGCAGAAAAACTTTGAATGTATCGGCGCAACATTTGTCAAAGTGTCCATAGCACACCTTTCGAAATTTGGGAGAGGTTTCAGAAGTAGATGCTTCTAGAGCAGCAAATTAATTCAAATTTTAGTCCTTCAAAACTGCGACTTTCCGAACTCCGAGCCTCTGAGCTTGGTTGTGTTTGGCGACTTGAATGATGGGAGAGCATCACGTGCGTGACGCTGAAACGGTGCGCTTACAATACGTCTTGAATATGCTAAGTTATAGTGTGTTGTGAAACAACACTAAAACCACACAAACAATATCTTATCACTCCCAAAAGACTAGCGCAATCCTTAGGTGAGTTCGGGTCCGGACTGTAGTATGCGGCCAGCAGGTTTGGATTCCACTCTGTCTGAAATAGTCCCAATGACAGCTTTCAGGTTTTTCCGTGATCCACAGGTCGCACTTTGAATTCTAGCTCATATCATGGCCACATAATTTCAGAGTCTTTTCACCCGCAATCATAGGAAGATTGGACTCCACCAAGTGTAGTTCCCACTTGATTAAGGTACTTGACAATTTCCCTGACAGGGCTTGCATGGAGTCAACTTGTACAAATTGCAACTCAACATCAAGTCCAACTGTCACAGATTTAACTGCACAGAACAAGTGCAGGATTTTGCGCTGGCAGGTTTGCATATTTGAACTGCTTGCACTGGCCAGACCCGAATTATCTTCCGGTTGGTTCAAAGACAGGAATGCAGCAAGGACTACAATCTTTGAGCCTGAAGTGCAAGCTTCACACAAATTCAAGGGACAGCCTGCTGTCTTAAACCGAATTTTTTGGACTGTGTATTAAAGAAACTCGGGACTTCTGAACGGATTCAAGAAATGCCAATGCAGCTCTCTGTGAACCGCTCATTCTCCTTGCATTTGTGAACTCTGGTTGGAGAAATCAACTCGTGTAACATAGAGGATTCTCTCCTTCCAACTTTCGGAGTGTCGCAGCCAAAACTGTCCATCTCCTCATCTGACATAGCATTAAAGCTCTACCAGGGCATTCATAACACCGAGGTTCTACTCGAGTTTTTGGCTGTGCCACCATTGAACTCAAGAGCAGACTTGTCTCAATCATTACGAACTTTAGATTCATCGAATGTAGAACTTATTCAATTTATCACATTTGGTTTGTGCAGGAACAACTGGCACAAGAACTCGCGCAAAATGAGCTGTGTGCGAGATTTGTCCAGACTTCAAGTTCAACTGTCACAGACCAGGACTGCACGAAGTTGACAAGTGCAGAATGGTAGGCTGGGGGCAGGCTTGCAAGTTCGAAGTACTGTTCCCAGTCTGACCGATTTTTGTGCAAAATAAATTGCACAAGAGCTCGTACTTTAATGTACAGGTGCGAGCTTTTTGCGACGACAGCATGTCCAACTGTCTCACAGTAGAACTGCACAAAATTGACAAGTGTAGGGTGGTAGTCCGGGGGCAGGCTTTGCGAGTTCGAAGCACTGTTCCCAGTCTGACCGAGTTTGGCGCAAAATAAATTGCACAAGAGCAGCTCGCCCTTCAATTTACAGGTGCGAGCTTTTTGCGACGACAGCATGTCCAACTGTCTCACAGTAGAACTGCACAAAATTGACAAGTGCAGGGTGGTAGTCCGGGGGCAGGCTTTGCGAGTTCGAAGCACTGTTCCCAGTCTGACCGAGTTTGGCGCAAAATAAATTGCACAAGAGCAGCTCGCCCTTCAATTTACAGGTGCGAGCTTTTTGCGACGACAGCATGTCCAACTGTCTCACAGTAGAACTGCACAAAATTGCCAAGTGCAGGATTGTTTGTCGGACTTGCAGGCATGCAAGTTCGAGATGCCGTTGCCAGTCTGACCTGGATTGTTCTTCCAGTTGGTCCAAAGACATTCGATGTTCAACTGCTTTATGGTAGAGGCAGCCAGGACTTTAGTCTGTTGGACCTGAAGCTCAAGCTTCATTCAAATAAATTCTTCCCTCAGGGCAGCTACCCCCTGAACGAGTTCAATACTCGTTTACTTGACCTTGAGACCTCTGAACGAACTCAACAAATGCCAAGGCAGCCTTCTGCAAGTGTTCATTGTCCTTGGTTTCGTTGGACTCTGTAGAACAACACTTTTTAATGAGTTGTCCTCCGGAGTATCCAACATTTTTCCAGACTGGTGACATTGTCTAGAACTGTTTGATCTTTCAGACAGATTGTCCGATCGACCTGGCCACAGATGAAATCCTTCAACTGTTCTTTTCCACTTGAAGTCTTTGAAAGACTTGTCAAGCTCTTTGTCTTGTCTTCGTTTCAACAATCCAAACTGGACCCTCGCGGTGGGCTCCAGATGACACGGTGCGCTTACAATACGTCTTGAATATGCTAAGTTATAGCGTGTTGTGAAACAACACTAAAACCACACAAACAATATCTTATCACTCCCAAAAGACTAGCGCAATCCTTAGGTGAGTTCGGGTCTGGACCGTAGTATGCGGCCAGCAGGTTTGGATTGTACAGTTAACAACGAAACAAGTACTATGAGGCACTAACAAAGTCCCCGCGGCACTTCACTTGGCAAGTTACAGCAGTTATCTTTCCGCTGCGGCGTTGGATGAACGTTTGTATGAGACGGATACAAGAAGGTAGTGACTATAAAGATAGTTCTATCACTTCAGGGCAGAGTTTGTACTTGGTGTTCACAAAATATCCCCAGCAATGGCCAATTCCAATTGCTATAATGAGGCAAGCTGTTTCTTCCTTGGCAATTCTCTTTACTGCAGGACCCTCCCGTACAGCAGACCTGGACTTGTCCTCATCCAGGAACATTTCCTTCACTTTAAGTACGGCTTAAGCTCAATTGCAAAGTCCGACTAATCGATCCAACAGCTAATGACAGGACTCTCCCTGACGAGTGTGAAGGCAAAGCAGCCGACAAGTCACAACCAATTCTTAGGTGGTTAACTGTTTGAAGCTTAACTGATGAGTCCCTTGCTTGACAATTCGAGCCAACAACTAACTCCAATCTAAAGAACAACTACAAACTGAGATAGAACTAATCTCTGCAAAGTTGACCTGAGATACACTACCACTCAATGCTTCGAACCAATGCCAAGTCAACTTGGGACTTAGAAGTCAATAGCAGCAGCTACATTTGAGCACTCTAAAGTACAACTTAATCACACCAAGGTACAAGACCAATGGAGAACAAATGAGGGCGAAATGCACTGGCCACTCTCGTGTTTTGGTGGCCTATTTATACAAAAGGTGAAAACTACATGATGTAAACAGAATATAGTAATTAAGCCGGGGTTCTTGGTCATGCTGCGTCAATTCCTTGTGGTCCTGTGTCGATCCCGCATGGTTTCGGGCCGGAGTTGTCATCAAAATGACACCGCGGTCTATATTTGGTGCCCATTGCACCCTACTGCACCCGTGGATGACCAATGCAGTCTGGAGCGATCTAGAGCAGTCTATAGCTCGGCTCTGGCTCGGCATGCATGGCTGTGCAAGTCTAGACTCTTACTTGGGTCTAATTGCTTCTGTTGTGTGATGGCAAACACGTTGCGCACATCACATGCTTGTCTTGATGGCTAGAACTCTGCCTGAGTTCCAACCTGTGAACAGCTCTCGTTCTAAGTGGTTATAAGAACACTACCAAAGTGTCTCAATAGCAAATCCATATAGTGGCTAGACCCGCGGGCTTAATACAGCCTTGGTCTGTTCCACAATTATGGAAAGTTCGGCTGCGGGGTGCCCGCGGGATGGCCGCGGGATGCATAATACCCATGCCATGTACCACTGCGTCTTAATAAAACGAGGCCCCAGGGCTTGTCAAGTTATCCATAGGACGACTTCTGTGCAGTCATTGGTTCCTTAAGTAGAGATATAATCCCTATGAACTGTCTGGGCTTTTGGGTATATCTCCTTGGTACGTGTATTAGAGTACAACATACCCGCGGTGGCCCGCAGGCATGCTCTGAATACTACAGCCAGTAGTTCGGAGCTCACTCTGGCTCTCCTTTATATCACCGAACAGAGATCCCAGGTACTAGTACATAGTTCCTTGAGACACAATAATGCATATTCTTATTGTATGAACCTCCCGCGGTGCTCTATAAATAATATGAACATCCCGCGGGACTTGTATGGTCCAAAGAAACCGCAAAATTGCCAGATGGCAACGCAATTGGTGTTGCGTCGTCTCAACGCGCCTCACAGCAAAGAAAGGCAAAGGCGCAAGGATTCAAGTGGGTCTGCGGAGGACCGATGATTATCGGTTGGGAGGTCGGATCCCAAATATCGGCCTTTTGAAAATTTTGTCGGGATTATGGAACTGGATCAAGCCCAAAATATTGTCCGGATTCCGGCTCTGACCTTGGTCAAATTTTTTTGGGTCAGGATTCTGGATCAGACATCAAATTCCGCGCTAAAAAGGGTAAAAAATCGCCAAAAAATCATATAAAATTCACTACTCTACGCAGTCATCCTCGGGTAATTCCAAAATGTGATTATCAGCTCTTCCTTCCTCCGCACCGTATTTAGGCTTGCAACAGCCTTTAAGATCTACTTTTTCACCTTGCAGCTCCTCAAATAACTTGGAAGCCCGAACCCCAATTTCCACATGAGTAGGGAATGTTTGACACTCTCGTCCATGGGTAAAAGCACTAGAAACGAGCCTACTGGTAAGTGCGCGAAATGAAGTGTGCCCAAGCATGTCAGCATTGTGTATAATATTGAACTGCCGGTGGAATTTTGAAATCCATTGGGCAGGTTCCAAGCCAAGGCTAATTGCATGTCCTCCTCGTCGTTGAGTCCATGGTTTGATAACAGGAAGCAAATGAAAGAAATTCTGTGTTGTTGACGAAGTCCACAACAGACATAAGATTGTATTTGGTAAACATATTGTCTGCAATTTACAAATTTCGTTGGTGGCAAAATCAGGCAAACTTTTGCGCGACAAAGGAGTGACAAAGGCCGCCGATTTACTTTTTTGGGCCTTGGTCAGATGTCGGGACTCGGGCGGAGACTTTGACCGTGGGATCACTCATTGTCGGGACTTTGACTCACACATTTTGCGGTGCTGGACCCATTTGTCGGGACTTTGGTATAGACGTTTGGGGCCCAAATTTGAAAATTTGTCGGGATTAGGGTCCAGATCCTGGGAGAGCTTTCGGGAATTGGCGAAACCGGCATCAAAACTGGCCGGCGGTCAACCGCCGGCCAGCTTATGTCATATCGAAGTTCCAATTCACCGAGCTCCTGAAGCACTTTGACAACGAGCGGCTGGCAAGGAAAGGTGCGCGATGAACATGAAATGGCGTCAATGTTGGTGGTGGCTTCGCGAACTAAAGCTGCTGCAGTGCTTACAACAGCGCGCCAACTCCGAATACTGTAGTATTTCGTTCAAATCGACACTGGGTGTGATGCGTGACCCAAAAAATCATTTCGACATTTCGACAACCGCCAAAATTTGGCGTGACACCAGTGAAATTTTCGACATCAGAAGGAAAATTTGGGCTTTTTCGTGCCCTACAACCAATTTTGAGCACTGTGATGCTAGGGAGGTTCGACAATCGCCGGTGTGACGCGTGACCCCTGCCAAATTTCGCTATCGACAGGGGGGTGCATGACGCGTGACTGTCAATTTGAACGAAATACTACAGTAGCTGCAGCTTACAAGGCGGACGTGCCAGTGCTCGGTGCTCGCCATGGTATGGAGCGCGTCATTCACATCTGATTCGGCGCCTCGTTTGCTGTGCCTGTGCACCCGCGAGGAGTGGCGCAGGTGGGCTGCGAACAGGGAGCCAGGCAGGCATCCTGTGGCGTGCCCGCACTCCCGCACACATGGCGGAACCGAAACCTGACGCCAGGCAGGAGCGTTGAGCGATGCATGCCCACCGGCGTCGGCCGACGATAGCAATGTATTGCACGCTAGCGGAGGGCGGGCAGCTTGTCGAGCATATCTTCATTGCTGTCAAAGCTATTTCAAACTCCGATCAGATGCTGCCGATCATGCCGCCGGTGGCTTTGCCAGTTTCGCCAATTCCCGAAATTCCTGGATCCTGGGGGAGTGATATATCGCGGGTTCTAATTAGAGCAAAAATGCGATGTATAAAACACTCTAATTAGAAGGATCGCGATACATCGCGTTAGAGGCCTTCCTTTTCTGAATTTGACAGTGCCCAGCCTATTACTTGCAGTGAGCTCGCTATTCTCGTCGCTGTGATGCCAGTATCCACATTTGGCACACAGCCATCAAACGTTCTCGTCGTTGTCTACGACAATGAGCAGAAAAACTTTGGATAAAAACGTTGAAAAAATTATCAATTATGCGGCCGGACAGTGAGGCAGAGTAGATAATCAAAAGGATCAGTAGGGACACCACAAAGAGCGATTTTCTTGCCCCATCATGCTGCACTGCCAGCTTTCCAGCGCGTGCCCAGCGCACGCTCGGGGGAGTGGCACTAGCAACGAAGGCATGTCCGTGCCCACGCAGCCCACTGCACACGAAAGGCCCATTCGCGAAACACACCCCACTCCCGCTTTCCCACCCTGCAGTTGGCGGCCTGCCCGTGACCGCATTTGCGGGGAGATATTTGTCGGTAGCGATATCGCTGAGCGAAGGCCGCTCCCAGCGCAGCGAGAACATTGGACCACGGGGGCAGGCGGGTAGGCCGTCCCATCATCTGCCTTGCCTACGCAGCGACCGGAAACCGACGCCGCCTACGCGGTACGGGAGCGGCCACTCGAAACGCGACAGGTGGGTCGTGCATGTGCCCTCCTGTCTGCATCTCCCATTCGTCACAACACCGCTGCAGCATGCACGTTAGAGCACCTTATTCTAAATCACCCTCGACACATACCTCATCTTGGGCTATCGGGGGATCACTCCAGAGCTTGGAGAGATCATAGGCAGGCGTGTTGAGGAAATGGGAGAGTGTGGCGCTGGTGCTGTCCAATCTGCGAGCGCAGTGGCGGCACAGGGTCAACACGATGATTTCTTCGTGCTTGTTGTCCACGCGATGAAGGCTTGCATGTGGCCGAGCTCGAACTATGAACATATTAGAATTCATGAGATCCAAGATCAGGTGCATGCAAAGACTCACCCATTGAACGAGCGTGGGGCCAAGCAGAGTCGGGCAGAACAGCTGGTATGCGGTGAACAGCACGAAGTCGTCGTAGATGGCACCAGAGGTCAATCTCGAGCTCGGAACAGGTGCGGGCAATGCGGATGTGGCTGGAAAGGACAGAGCAAGAGGTGGGGCAGCAGGAGCGGGATCATCGTGGTTAGCATGGTTAACGCACCATCCGAGCCATTAATCATGCCCCCAGTTCCTCAGTTCCTCCCCGGTCTGCTCTCCTCCGCAGGCGCACCCCGGTATCTCGTCTGGTGGCGTACACGGAATTGGCTTGTGGTGGGCGAAAATAGGCGCATAAAGAGGACATAAGAATCACCCAACATAAAGTCTTTTATTCATTGGATGAATGGTTTATTCCCTGATCAAATTTTAATGTTTTAAACAGCAGTAGATGGTGCCATGGCACGTACCGGCACTTCACCAATAAAATCATGTGCAGAAGTAGAGAGGAGGTGTCCAAGGAACAAAAGTCAGCGTAGGATCCATAGTTTGGTTTCCAGTTCAAAAGATGTCGATTGGAGAGGGTGGGGACGCCAATGAGCCAAGTCATCCGGTTGGAAGCGGGAAAAGAGAGGGTGTCACGCATGTGACCAAGTGACATACTGTTTTCGGTCGGGAAATTTCGTCGTTCGTTTGCAGCTTTGGGGTGCTTTGGAAGAAATTGGACACCACAAGAGATCTTGGAATTACAAACAGAATCAGAAAATATAAAAAAAAATTCAAAGAGAGGGTAAGTACTCAAAATACAGTTACAGACAAAACAGGATGTCCTCTCTCTGATTTTTACAGATTTGGCTTGCTATTTGTCCCCAGGTCGATTACCTTCACTAACCACAGACTGATATAACTAAATTCTGGCTGCATAACCCTCATGGACAAGTACAACAACCAAATAGAAGATTGGCTGAATTTTACTTGATTTCAAGATGAATGAAAGGTTTCCTGCATGTTTAAACACCATATAAGAGGTCAGTGAACACAATGGAACAGTCTGGCGCAAAGAAACTTGTGAAAAGAGGGTACCAAAATTTCAGTTACAACCTAAATCTGCTCTGCTTGGACCCACAAAATACTTTCTCCCTTGGTTGGACGCCGTAGGAAGGGCCAGAGAGTCTAACCAGTTCTGAAAATGTATAATTTTGTGGACATAAGGTTGGTATTCAAAAATTTAATGAAGAAGTGTCTGTTCACAGGACTGAGCTCAGTATGGTAATGACCATGATTGGATTCGGTTTCATGGACGAACCTTGAAATGTTAAAATTTTAACACAGACATGAAAATGCTTCAGAGGGTACATCCAAGTTCATTTATTCTGCTATGAGAGCAATGCGGCATCTCATTGAGTGACCCTTGCCTAAAACATTGAAAACCGAGAAATTGGTCGGCAGTCGGATTGCACTCACTGCATCAACTCAGAAAATGCAAAACACATATGGATCAATTGTATTGGGTTGCAAGACACTGTAGGTATATAAATTCTACTTGACTACTCTGTGCTCGAGCTACAAGACTGAGCTGTATGACAGGCATAAAAGTACCGTGCCCAAAACCGACGAAGCACGCGCCCCGGTGCAGCTATGACACTGAAAATGGGGGCAGAGGTGTAGATGCATAGATGCTAGTGTGGGAAGGTGCCGATGGGTAAGTAACGGCGGCCGGAGCGCGGGTAGAAGCAGTGGGGGACAGGAAGGGCGAAAACAGCGCAGCAGACACTCCTGGGCAGCCAGGAGGCTGAAGAACGGGGTGGATGTGCGGGCCTATGGAGTCGAGCGCTGGGAGGTGCCAATGGGTGGGTACAAGCAGCGGAAGCGGGCATGGAAGGGGTGAGGGATGGAAAGACAAAAGCCGACACAGCGTGTGCAACAGGACAGCCAGGAGGCTTAAAAGTGGGGTAGACGTGTGGGCGCATTGGGTCGAGCGCGGGGAGGTGGCGATGGGCGGGTACGGGCAGCCGGAGCACACGTGGAAGCGGGGGAGGTGCAGGGAAGCCAAAGCCAGTGCAGCGTGCACACTAGGATAGCCAGGGACCGTAAAATCGGGGGAGACATGGGCGCGCATTGGGTCGAGCGCAGGGAGGTGCCTATGGGTGGCTACGGACAGTGGGAGGGCACGTGGAAGCGGGGGAGCTGCGGGCAAACCAAAACCAGCGCAGTGCGTGCACCAGGATACCGAGGAGGCTTAAAAATGGGGTGGACGTGTGGGCGCATTGGGTTAAGCGTGGGGAGGTACCAATGGGTAGCTACGGGCAGCGGGAGCGCGCGTGGAAACGGGGGAGGTGCGGGAAAACCAAAACCGGTGCAGCGTGCGCACCAGGATAGCCAGGAGGCTGAAAAGCGGGGTGGACGTGCGGGCAAATAGGGTCGAGCGCTGGGAGGTGCTGATGAGCGGGTATGAGCAGCGGCATCGCGCGTGGAAGCAGGGGAGGGCCAGGGAGCGAAAAACGGCACAGCAGTACCCTAGCTGGTTGAGTTTAAACCACATCGTCTCCAACGATGGCCTGGTTTAAACCACCTTCCTATAATCATATAGGGAGCAGGCTTTGGTTTGAACCACAGTGGTTTAAACCGGTTCAAGCCATGGTTTAAACCATTGTGGTCTGAATGTGGTTTGAAATTATCGTGGTTTAAACCAGTTCAAACCAGATGGCTTAAACCAGTTCAAACCAGATGGTTTAAACTGGTTTGAACCAAAGTTGTTTGGACATGTGTTTTTTTTTTTTGTCTTGACTCTCATTTTTTCCTCCTCTCTTAATATTAGTGACTGCCCGCCCGACTCCTTCCAAAAAAGGAAATTCATATCGTTTGGACTCAAAAAACACAGAAAATTTGTGAATAATTGGGAAATTTTTGTTCAAGGCACGAATAGATTGGTAGATGGCACCTACCAAAAATGGAAATCCATCAAAAAATGAAAGTTGTAGCCCTCATTGAGCACTACAAGGTTGACCATTGACCATGGTGATCAGCTCACTGGTTGGGCCGAAAAAGACAATATACTTTCAAACACACAGTTTGTTTTAGGGAATGATTGGGCCATATCTCAGTAATTGCTGGACGGATTCCCACGATTCTAGTACCATTAGAAAGCGGCTGAACAGGACTTTCAGATGGGGCCACTCACCAGGCATTCTACACCACTTCTATAATCAGCTATTTTTATTTTTTTAGAATGATTTGGCTTGTATCTTAGGAACTGCTGTATCAATACCCATGATTGTGGTACAGAGGTGAATGAGCACTTTCAAGTGACACTTGTTGCCAGCTATACAAAAAATATGGCTGCTGAGATATCAGGGATTCTCTGTTTGAGGGGATCATTGATCCAGCAGTTCCCGAGATACAAGCCAAATCATTCTAAAAAAATAAAAATAGCTGATTATAGAAGTGGTGTAGAATGCCTGGTGAGTGGCCCCATCTGAAAGTCCTGTTCAGCCGCTTTCTAATGGTACTAGAATCGTGGGAATCCGTCCAGCAATTACTGAGATATGGCCCAATCATTCCCTAAAACAAACTGTGTGTTTGAAAGTATATTGTCTTTTTCGGCCCAACCAGTGAGCTGATCACCATGGTCAATGGTCAACCTTGTAGTGCTCAATGAGGGCTACAACTTTCATTTTTTGATGGATTTCCATTTTTGGTAGGTGCCATCTACCAATCTATTCGTGCCTTGAACAAAAATTTCCCAATTATTCACAAATTTTCTGTGTTTTTTGAGTCCAAACGATATGAATTTCCTTTTTTGGAAGGAGTCGGGCGGGCAGTCACTAATATTAAGAGAGGAGGAAAAAATGAGAGTCAAGACAAAAAAAAAAAAACACATGTCCAAACAACTTTGGTTCAAACCAGTTTAAACCATCTGGTTTGAACTGGTTTAAGCCATCTGGTTTGAACTGGTTTAAGCCATCTGGTTTGAACTGGTTTAAACCACGATAATTTCAAACCACATTCAGACAATGGTTCAAACCACTGTTTAAACCATGGCTTAAACCGGTTTAAACCACTGTGGTTCAAACCAAAGCCTGCTCCCTATATGATTATAGGAAGGTGGTTTAAACCAGGCTATCGTTGGAGACGATGTGGTTTAAACTTAAACCATGCTGTTGCTGCACAGCAGGTGCCGCAGGACAGCCAGGGAGGGGAGAAATGGAGTGGGCATGCGGACAAATTGGTTCAAACACAGGGAGGCGCCGATAGGCGGGTACGGGGACCAGGAGTGCGCGTGGAGGCTGGGGAGTGGCTGGGAGTGCAAACAAAAGGCCATGCCACGTGGACGTATCCGGGCATAGCCAAGGGCACTAGGCAATGATATTACACAGTATAGAGGCCTGGTGGAGTCTCAAAGGCCATGGGCCAGAGAGAGCCCAGCAGTGGAGGCAAAGGTGCTGGCAAAGGAAGAGGGAAGGGAGTGAACAACAGGAACAAACAACCTGTCACCTACTAATTAGCGCAACATTGCGTTGCTCATTATGCGCTAATCCGGGCTCTAAACGTCCTACACCGCTAAGTAGCACCTGCATTACATCTATACTACATACACTGACAATCACCATCCCGGGGAGGTACAGGTGGAAAATACCTAAAATGGCAAGGCGGGCACCCGACACTGGCGCTCCGACATCCAATGGTCGGTCCAACGTCGCCATGTGATGGGAAAGCGCGCGCGCACTAGGCCTACTAAAAAGAGGTAGGCCTCTAACACAATATATCGCGAGCCTTCTAATTAGAGCGTTTGATACATCGCATTTTCCTTCTAATTAGAGGCTTGCGATATATCAAAACCCCAGATACACCTGGATTAGGGATCCGACCTCCCAACCGATAATCATCGGTCCTGTCTGCGGTCGATATTGAAGTCTCAGATAACGGATAAGCCCACTTCCATGGAGAACATCGACCTCATTGCCGCCTCTCTCTCATTTCTTGTCTCGTTTTTGCTTCTCTCCACTCCGCTCCAGACGACTCGAAGATATATTGTCTCTGTCTCTCTCTGTCAATGGACCATGCTCTCTCATGCGTGATTAACTTTCAACCTCCCTCGGAAGCGCAACTTCTGTCATTGCACCAAGCAACAGCAAATGTCGACATCGCGCCTCTGTCTCCGGACAACACTCCCCTTGTCTTCGGCGCCCCCCCGCACCTCACACACGCCCGCGCCCTCGTCGCTCACCTCTATTCCCTCCTTGACCGCAGCAGCATATGCTGTCCTCCCTCCATCCTACACGTTCCATGCTGCCGCATCTGCCCCCCACCATGCACTCTCCTCCCGCGCTATCCCAAAGTACCTCCGCAAGCTGATGAACAGCAGGAGCTCCGAAAACGACTTGCCCATCTCGTGTGCCCTTGGATCTGGCACTGGATGCGAGGGGCGGAAGTGCGTGCGTATGCGTGCAGGGTGAGACAAGTGAGACAGGTGACAGTGCGCGAGGCAGGACGAGCAGATGCGGAGGAGGGAGGAGGAAGACACCAGAGATGCTCTTTGGCATCTTTGCTACGCGGGCGCTCAAGCTAGGCGAGGAGATTGTTGTCGGGTGAGAGTGGGACAATGCAAATGCGGTCCATCGGTTGGTGAAGTCGCGTGCAATGGAGGGTACATCGTGTTCTTCTTTCTGTCTGCAATTCCTCCTCGTACACGTCCTCCTTCCCCTTGATTCTCCTTGTCTTTTCCTTCATTCGTACTTCTAGCACTATCCCCATCCTCCCTTTCTCCCTTCCCGCTGCGCCATGCTTTCTTGTCCTTGCTCTCTCCTTCATTTGCCTCTACCTTTCACGCTCCTCCTCGTTCTTACATCCACACCTTACCTTCATTCGTCTTCCCTCGGTACATTACCCTCTATCTTCTCTCCGTCTCCGCTCGTCTCGTATTCTCCTTCCCAAATACTGAGTTAGCTTTTATCTAGACTCCCGCTCGCTCTAACCCCGACGCAACGCCACCCCATCGCGCAGCTCGCTAACATCCTGCCCACGCTCGGCGGCGTCCTTGACGTCCACTTCGTCGAGGGATGGAGACGTCTGCCCTGCCCGCTGTTCCGGCCGCAGCAGTGACGCCGGTGGATTATGCGGGGAGGGAGTACGAGCATGCACTGTCTGCGCACTCCGGGGAGGAGAAAGAAAGGGAGATGGATCGAGGGAGGACGCCCGGGAGCGGGGAAGGAGAAGGAGATGGCGAACACGAGCAGGAGCCGGAGCACGCGCACATGCGGCATCCGCAAGGTGGAAGTGGTTCCCACCTGTCCATCCCGGCACGGCGTATGAGAAGCGGGAGGAGATGGGGATGGATGTCGATGCTGATATTGACATCAAGGGCGAGGTGGACAGCGAGGAGGGACTGCGCGCGCGTGTGTATTGGTCAGAGGTGTCGGGACCGCCGCCATTGGCGGTGTCGTCGTTGTATTTCCCTCCCTTCATCTCCACCGCCACAGCATCCACGTCTACCTTACACGCCTCCTCGTCCTCCTTCACCCCCAGCTTCCATAGCCCCACATCTGCTTCCTTCCCTGCATGCCTCTCCGCATCCACCTCCACAATGACAACGAGAGCAACACCGAAACCGAAGCCCGAGCATCTCGCTGGCCCCGAGGTCCTGCCCCCGTCCCATGAAGCCCCGCCGCCCGAGGCACGCGTGAACTGGGGCCCGTTCATCGGATCGAGAGGAGGAATCCATTTTTAATTTGGGTCCGTACTTTCATCGAAGAAGCAACGCGGAGAGATTGAGCCCTGTTAGTCTTCTTCATATTTCCTGTGTTCAATCTAACCCGCGCGCTTTCAGATTCGTGTTGCTGGATTGAACAGGATGGAATTGGACCTGCGAATTTATGTCATTTGCGAAGCTACTTGCTCAACCAATTCCATGATTCACAAAAGACTACGACCTCATGATCATGCATTGAATAAAAAACCAAGACTGGACTTCGAAACCGCTGCGTTTGAATTCAGGTACTTCAAATATATGGTATTTACATGCAAGAAGTAAATCTACATACATAGTAGTATGATATGTACTGGCAGTAATCGTGGAAACAATACAAGATACATGTTGCGGAAACACCTTTCATCCGCTGGAGGTCCGGAAGATGGTGCGGTCCGGAAGGGAGGTTCCTGACGTCTGTACTGAAAATCAGCAATGAATCCGGGTGGTGGGGTGCGTACGCGTACATCTGGTCTGCATACATCCGGGTAATCTGCATACACGCACATGCCACCTCGAGCCCTCCGAGGTTGAGGTTGAGGTCGTGAAGCTACCCATGAGTACGCGGTAGTCGTTCTCGGACGCGTACTCCCCCCTCCTTTTGTTGCTGTATAACTAAACTCCGCGCACCGAAGCACGGACGAGGTCGCCTTCAATGCCTGGATGAGAGTGATGCCTAAAAGAGGCTCCCGACTGCGCTAGGGAGGGTCAGAAAGTAATTCATTGAGGGTAAAGGACAGCGTACGCTGTACAGTACAGGTGAATCTGTACCACCATGACTCGGATACGAAGGAATGCACCATCGTGACTGCGGCTCGCTGATGTCGTTCGGCCGTGGGTGGATTTCTGCGCGGATAGTGCTAACCAGTAAGGTGCGTAGTTGATGCGGTTTTCTGCTTGGTGCGCAAGAGGAAGGAAGAAGCGTGCGGAGGATGGTGGACATCTGGAACGCAGGGATGCCACATTCCCGCCCTCGGAGTATCCGGGACACGCAACACTCGTTCTTACATATCCTTCTGTGCTGGCGTGAGTAGACGCGACTGCGACTCGTACCCTCTCGGGTGTCTTGAACCCATCCTAGCGCCCGATTGCGAAGAGAAGTGGCAGAGGCTGGCTGGCGGGGAGTGCGTGAAAGCGGAGCGCATCGCCGATCGCGCTGGCTGTGAATCGCAGTAGGAGATGCCATATCTGCTCGATCTTCGGTTCGTTGGAGGCCAGGGCCAAGTGCGAGACGCGCGCGGGCTCATCCTTATTCCTGAGCTTCATTTTCCCATTCTCGTGTACGAGTACAGTGCAGCGCTTGAGCCTGGATGCGAAGATCGAGAGCTTCTGCTTCGCACAGAAGGCAGTCGTACTCAGATGAACCTACATGTTGTCAGAATGTTATAAAACTGCACGGCTGATATGTAGGGAACGGACATACATCAAGCCGCAGCTGGGGCAGCGCTTCGTGTTAGATGAATAATGATGTGCGTGAGTGCTGGGGCGGGATAATCCATGTATCTCGGGGCAGCAGTATGCAAGACAGCTGTCCAACTCGCCGCGTAGGTCTTGCATGCACCTCGCTGCACAGACTGCCAGTCGTGCGAGACCAGTTCATGAGCCGCCTGTTCTGGTGCGGTATGAAGTTGATGGGTAGGAGCGAACGCGCAGACGTGGCGTGTAGCTGGGGTGGGCACTGGGCAGTGGTTTATGGGTGTGGTGTCTCCGCCCTGGGCATGCTAGTGCGATGTGTCATCGAGTTTAGTACGCTTGCGCACTTGGAGATATCTGCACACGAGATGCTTATTGCGGCTGTGCAGCGAGCCAAGTCAGCGGTGTAAACCGTAGTAGAAGAACTTGACCTGCTATCGCGTGCTTGCCCAGAATAAAAGTTTTCCGTTCGCATCAGCTGCTGGGGCCTTGGAGATGGGGACACTTGTTGGTTGCAGAGATCTTCAGAGCCTGAAGACTAGTTTCTTGGATTCTAAAGTCGTTCACGTCCTCCGGGAAGGCCGAGCGCTGACGTTGGAGTCGAATCCTGCTTTGGTGGTTGAAGATAAGATCATAATGATGGCAAGCTCCGGCCCGATCAACCCGTACGCACAGACCACTCTGTTCAAGTTGGTTATTCTTTCAAATCTCATCGCCTTTGCTCCTCCAGTTAACCAAATTTCAAGCTTCTGTGGACCAGTGTAACGTCGTCTCCGCGTCGTCTATGCGAGATTAACGCCGCTGAAATGAGGAGATGGGGGTTCGAATCTGTTCGAATCCCCGTAGAGGCTTGATTGAAAGTTAAGACTCGGAAAGCTCTCCGGTTTATTTCTTTTTAGAAATACATTCGAGCTCCACACGGGGCAAAAAGCGATAGATTACGGGGAAGTGTCGGCTAATGGCACATGACTACTCGAATTAAATGAACTCGTTACGGGTGTTCAACCTCAAGTTGGTAATCTCCCTCGAGGCTCGAGAAAATCATCGGCACCGTGACTTCTTGGCTTCAATGTAATTCATCCCAAATGCACACTGGAATCCTACCAAGTAAGATAAAGCCTCTGAACTCCTGGCAACTCACCTCACATGTATTAGTCAATACCAAGAGTATAATGAGGAAATGTGGGTTCGAGTCCCACTAGAGGCATCGAGAGAGAATGCAAAGCCTTTTCTTTCTTTTCCAATCCAATTATTTTGTGCGGATTGCAGTATGTAATACCAATTAAAGAGCCAGGAAACCTGTAGACCAGGTCACTTTTGCCTAGGGGGGTTTGAGTCTCTCTACCTGCAATTCTCGGATTTTTCCTGTACAGTACAGATGTGTTTGCGGTCCGAAATGCAAATACTACAGTGTTCACAAAAGCTGAAATCACACAAGAAGCCTCCGTGGATCACGGTGATCGCCTCGTTCAACGTTTATTATTATTCTGCAAGCCAAATACTTTGTAGCAAGGAGGAAGGGGTTCAATTTCCCTCAGGGGCAATAATTCGTGGGACTGAGATTTTTCTATGCATGGAGAAAAGCTCCGACAATGTTCAACTTGATATTGAATTCCACATATTATACTGCCCCTCAAACAAGACCGGGCTCAACTTTATGGTGAACATCTAATTGCACTCACACTGTATTTACAGCCCCAAGTCTCTGCAGACTAACGGCAAGTCACCTCATATGTATAGCCAATACGCAAAGAAAGTCTAACGAGGGAATGTGGGTTCGAATCCCACCAGCGGTGTGCACATTTTGATTGGATGTAATTTTTTCCACCTTCCCTTCCCAATCCCGGTATTTTTGTGTTCATTCCTCTGACAGTGATTCACTACTGAAAGGCAGGAAGCCCATAGACAAGTCACTCATCTGGTATGCGGTGTGGTGGTCATTCATAATGAATAGCAAAATAGGAGGGTTCAACTCCCTCCTCGGCATTTGTCAGCAGTGGTCCACAAAACAATGTGGAGGCCTGCTGGTCACCGTTTCTGAGTTTGAGCCCTGGGCCGTCTTTCAAGGTTGTACTTGCACAGGTTTCGGTCTGGACCGTCTGGCTGTCATATCTGAAAATTACAGGAGAACAGGCTCATTGGATTCAATGTCAAATCCACTGTACATCGACATGCTTCCGAATGGATGAAATCTAAAAAACAGGAATGAAGCCCCTGTTGATTGTGGGGTAGTCTGTGGGTTTACTGTATAATCTGCTTTTCGTTTATTTATTCCATTCTCAGTCTCACATTGGATTGGTGTGAGTATTTTTAAATCATGGTGATCAGCGAGCGAAGATGAATTGCCAGTGACAACAGGAGTGAGTGACATGGATTGATCTCCAACAAAAAATTCAACCTAAAATCCATCCCAACTTTCCAGCTTGCTTTTTCTCTCCGGGCAGCAGACAGTCCTCTTAGCCTCCCTGGGGAATATTGGGGTTTTTTTCTGTTTCATCTCATTCTGGTGAGAGTGAATAGCCAGAGGATCAAATCTCCAACAAAAGTTCAACCTTAATTCCATCTCTCTCTCTCAGAATTACACTCTTTGTAACTGCACCTCAAAGGAAAAGAATAAAACCAAGGAACACCTGTGAGCATGGTGATCACCTTGCATGAGTTTCTGAAGTTTTGCAAGAAGAAGCAGGATTTGAATCTCCCAAAAAACATACGATAGATATATGTAGAGGATATATTCTGCTCTTTTTTTTTTCTTTTGTTGCATTGCGGGAAAAAAAAACTTTGATCTAGCTTGACTCGAGCTTTTGTGTTTTTGCCTGACAATACTGAACCTTATGTTCTTAAGATGAAATTGCACCCAAGTCTCTTCACCCTCTTTATAAGTGTCTGTCCGTCCGAAGCCTTTTTAAACTCCGCTGCTCATCTGACCTTTCCTTCGATCCGACATTCGCCCTCTTTATCACCCTCTTTATAAAATCGGGATGCCTGCCACTGCACTGCACAATCACCATTCATCACTTCTCCTTCAGATAAACTCACAGTTCTCTGCGGATCCCCCCAAGGTTTCCGCAACATCAACTGAACTGAGTTCAACGCAGGGTAAACTCAGTTCAACTCAAGTCTCTGTTACAGACCGTTGGACCAAGGTGATAGTCCAAAAAGAATCTATCAGGGGGTCAACTACTAGCGGAAGAGGGTCCTGGGCTGCTTCACTTATCACTCTCTTTATAAAATTAAGCCTATCTTCGTCTGAAGCCTTTTTAAACTCCGCTTTCGGGAGATCAGGCCAGAGGCTTTGGAAGCACTGGGTCAAGACCATTGGAAGCGCTCAATAAACGGTGCTTCCTTGCGGCTTTTGGCCCGATGATCAACTTTAAGCGTGCGCACACCTATAAAAGTGTACACAATGCCAAACTCCGCTTTGCCCGGGGTATCAGTGTTAAACTTTCCTCAAGTGCCAAACTGGCGATAATGCCAATTATCAGTCCCCTTTGGAGTATTGGCAAATTAGAATTTAGCAATGATGAAGTAAAGTACAGGCCAAACTATTGAACACCTCATGAAATTCATGAAAACTTCAGTGTCTCACAAAAAGAAACCCAATTGTTTAAAATTCATGCTTGGAATTTTCTGGGCCACAGTTTTACCCAGGTCTTCCCCCTAGGTTTTTGTCTGCACAGATCTGCTAGCCAATTTAAAACTGAGTGAGCTGAACATATTTCCGGGTGGATATGGTCACATAAATGAAAAAAGTGCTGAGGCCGTGCCCTGGCCAATTTTTCCCCAGCCAACTTGGTTACTGATTTTGGAAGTGGCAACTAGGTGATGCGCACCATAGCAAAATTTCAAACTATTTTCATTACGAACATTTGTGACCCCTAAGCCTCATTGATACCACTGTACATCGCAAATTATATCTCCTCATTCGTCTGCTGATTCTATTATTTGGTTTCTTATGCAAACAGCTGTAACTCCAGAGTGTTTACATTTTTGAATTTCTGGGATCAATGAAGGGGGAGGGGGACCGCAGAGCGGTCCCCTGAGCGCTTGTATTAAATGAATATGCTCATTCATTTCAAACCAAACCACAGGGACACATGTAGCAAATCAGTGACCATAAATAACAGCATAGAAAATTGCCAACAAAAACATACAATTCCTGGAAGCCTCAGGTCACAATCAAACTAAGTTCTTTCTCATTACCCATGTCCACCTTATCCAGTTCTTCAATGTCAGATAAATCATCCTCCAGTTCCTCCACAGTCCCAGCTGGTGCATTGAGCAATGCCAGATAGGCCAAGTTGCATCTGTGTTGCTCCAGCACATCATCGCTGATACCAGCAAGTCTCTCATTGATATACTGAACCGGTTTGGCCTGTGAAGAGCATTCAAACAGGGGTCTTGCTCTCTCCCAAAACTCCACTGCCTTGAGCAGGTCACCGTGTCCCATAGAAATGTCTCCAAATCGGAGCATGCATTCAGCTCTGCTGCAATGGACATCCATCTTGGTGAATCCCTCTAGAGCAACTGTGAACAAATTGGTGGCTGTATGCTCATCATTCTGGTAGAGGAAGATATCTCCTAAGGATTGGAGTGCCTTGTAGACTCCAAGCTTCTGTTTTCTTTTGAGAGAATGCATAAGAAAAACAGTTGTCCAGCTGGGCATCCCATCCAAATCTCCCCAGTAATTGGTATTTCCAAGTCGTTCCAGACAATAAGTTGTGATTTGGGAATCCAGAGTCACTTTGATGCACCTTTCAAGGATTGTCTTTGCTTCCAATGGATTTCCCTCCCTCAGGTGGAGATCTGCATGGATAACATCACACAATATCACTCCCCCAACATCGCCCAAAGTGTCTAATATTTTTCTGGCTCTGTCACAATTCCTCTGTACATCATCCGTTGGAGTACCAATCAGCCCATCAATTTCAGCGACATTGAGTAAAGCAACAGCATAAGTGTAAGGATTGTGTATAGAGGCTTTAAGAATGCCAGTATGGATACTGCGAGCCTCAACATATTCTGATTTGTGCCTGTGGACTTCTGCCTGAGTGGTCATGATGTTATTGTCCAAGTTTCCATGGGACATGCCACAAAGAACTAAGAGGTCTCTTGCCCTAATGCAAAGAGACATGGCTTTTGTGTAGTTCCCCAATGTATAGCAGCAAGTAGCCTCAATATTGAGTGCCTGTGCTTCCCTGTATACATCTGCAGAAATTATGGCCAGTCTCTGGGCCTCCTTTGCATGCACTTGAGCAGCAGAGTAATCACCAAGATTCCATTCAACCCATGCAAGGTTATGCAGTCCTAGGGAATGTATTTTGATGTTCCCAGCTGAAGGAGCTAAAGATATGGCAGCCTCAAAAAATGTTTTGGCAGAGGATGTATCACCCTTTCTGTGATAATAGTTTGCCAAGACATTATAGAATCTGCCTGTGTGAACTCAGATTAGTCTCAACAGGCCAGCACTCATCAGATAGCATACATTTGAGATATGTGTCATCAAACTCCTTGAAGTGTTCCAGGGCCTCGAAAGCCAATGTCTCTGGATTGGAAATTGAATGAAGAACCCACGAGTTGAGCCACTCAATAATAAGGTAAGCCTCGAGATGATGGTCACAAGGGTGTGGAAGGACAATATGAATCTGTTGAATCAAAGAAATAGCTCCTTGCCCCATGGCTCGGCTAAATCTATTCAGATTGCATGCACAGTAAATGCTATTCACTAGGTCTGAATGACCCTGTCGCAATCCATGCTGAAGGACATTCTGTATGTTTGAGTAGTTTGATGATACTCGAGCAACTGTGCTAGAACTTGATTCATTTCCTTGGTGTTCCATGAAGAACTCAAGTAATTCCTGGAAATGTTTGAGAAGAGGTCGAATGAGGTGATCCAGGTGGCTGGATCTTCTGCATATACTCTCTGATGGGCACCAATACTTTTAGCCGCTTGTTTTCATCACTGTAGGCTAAGGTGGTACAAATCAATGCTGCTTTGCAACCAAGGATATTATCAATTGGGAACTTGCTCTGCACAAGTTCAACATCTGGGAGACCATCAGGGAGCATTGACAGGAGGCTCAAGAGATTCTTTGAATGGAGGTTGAGTCTAGGACTCGACAAAGACAATGAAAATGATAAATCCAAGTTAGATGTTCTGTCATATCCAGCTGAGATCAAGGATGTTTTCTCCTCCCAGCGGGATAATACATGGGAGCAACCCTCAGAGTCAACCAAATGAGCTATAAGACTGATTGCAAGTGGCAGATTGTCTGTCAGAGAGAGGACTTTGTCAACCTCATTTGAATCATGTGTGTTGTCTGCAATATCTATAAATGTTTGTCGTGCTGCATCTTGTTCCAAGGGCTTCAGAGTAGGCAAAAATGGGTGAGTCCAGGCCACTTTAGCAGGCCTTTCTGCTCTTCGCATTGTGATCTGATTTTTATAAGTTCAAAGCACAGGTGAAAACTCCTTGAGACCTACCACCAGTGCAAGGTGATCCACACCTGTGAGCAGTGACAGAAATTCCTCTATTTTTCCTCGGGACTCGACCGGCTCCCACAATGTCTCAAGATTATCCAGAATCAGGAGAGATTTTGAGCTGCTGGAGAAGTATTGGATGACTGGGCGTGTAAGGTCTTTTCCTGGCTTCAGTCCAACATGGGCTCCTATGAGAGCAGCAAGTTCTACTTGGGTTGCTGCAGAATCACAAGCAACAAAGAACCAATGCTGATTATACCTCTCAGTAATTTCTGTATGATGGATAACAGCTCTTGCAAGACTTGTCTTTCCCATTCCACCTGCACCCAGAATTGCAATCCTGGGTGTTCCTCGGCTGAAAAGGTGAAGAATGTCTGAACACTCTGAGTCTCGTCCATGGAATATCTTGGGTTCTGATGGCAGCATGGAGATTGAGTTGGAGCTTGAATATATGTCAGATACAACAGATATCTTCGAAAGCCAGTGGAAACTGGCCTGTTATGAGAGCCCGAATAAAGCCCACTGATCTGTGCAACATTTTTTACTTTATTATCTCAGAGGAGTGGAATTTTCATACAAAGGATGCTCTATCTGCACTGGTTGTGTCTGACAGAGCTTCAATCATGTTAAGCACTTCTTTTTTTTTTTTTTTTTTTTTTTTGGTGGTACGATGGGCTCCGGGCAACTAACAATAGGTTAGCCCCCGGTAGCCTCGTAAGGACGGGGGACTCGCGACCCCCAACTATAAGGTTTCCACCCCTGAGGAAATGCAATTACGCATACCGCGCACGCGGCAATGTGGGGCTCAGCATCTCTACTATCCGACCCCTTCATTCGGGGACGGGGGTCTTCTTGACCCTATTGACGCTAAAACCTCAGCTTTGTTAAGCCAGTCCCGTGGCAAATCTTTCTCCGCGTGGAGTGTGCCCCGCCAGGCGTCCAAGACCAGTTTGCGAGGTAAAATATACTGTTTTCCGAACTTGAGCTCGTTTGTGAGATTCTTATCTATCTCCAGGCGCTCGTTTATTGTATGTACCCATCTGTTGTGTATTTCATTCGCGGTTGGTGGTTCACCGTTGTGTCCAATAACGCATTCGCATCTGAGTTTCCATATGAGATACATGGACTCAGTGATAAGGATACGATACAACCGCGCCTTCGCGGCATGAGGGCGCTTTTTCTTGTCCTCAAAAATTGCCATTCCGCAGCCCAAAATACTTCCCATCGAAAGCGGGGGCCATGTCGGGTGTTTCTTCGCCCAGAATTCTTCGGCTAGTTTCCATACTTCGGCCTGCCCAGGTCACATACACCCAAGCAGTATATGTTCCAGGTTTTCAGTCTCCTGGCAGTGGTCGCACGTAGCTCGATCTTCGCATTCCGGAATATTTTTCCAAAACTTCCCTATTCGGTGCGCACCATGCATGGACTTCCACAAAAAAGTCTGTATTTGTCTTGTTATGTCCTTGTGGCGTAGAGATTTCCAGATGGTCGATGCGGTGGGTGCATGAGAGTATTGCGCCCGCAGCGAATCTTGCACCAGACCCACATTCTCGTTAGTTGCCTTCCTTGAGACTTTCTTGTATGTTTCCTTAATACCTTTATATGCCAATGCCTGCGTAAGCGTACTCAATTTAGCGCCCGCGAGGTGTGTCTTCTTAGGTGCATTGCAGTTTATTGTTATTGGTTGCGTCACGGGGTCGCGTGCCGCGGTCCGTGCAATCCCGGATGCTTCTTCGCATTTTCTTCCATCTCTCCTAACAGCGAGGATCGTGGGTGCTGTGCGGACACGCAACTCGGCGCTCAAAGCCTGCGCTATATCTCTATTTTTGGTACCTATCCAGCCTCTGTCTTCATTCTTGTCAAGAGTCTTCGACATTGCTTTAAGCACCGTGTCCCGGCTACTCTCGAGGAGCATGGGGACATCTTTTGCAGTTCTCTGAGTCGCCACCAGAGCCGCTGCCAGCTCTGCTCCATCTGTTGATTGTTCCATTGAGACTGGTAGTGCTCCTGATAGGTTACGGTCATCGTCTGTACCGTAGAGAAGTGCAATTGCACTCCTCGCATCGGCCGACCCATTGTTAACAGTGTTCCCGCTGAAACTTATTGTTACTAACTGTTCCTCATCCCTGGCATCCACTATCTGGACTGGGACAGGTTCAGGTTCATCCACTGGTGCTTTTGACTTTGTAAAGACCCGGAAGCCATCTGTGAGATTTTGAATACCCTTAGCGGGTGCTAGAGTTACCACATCTTCGTTGGCTTCCGGGATATCCTCTGGGTATTCTATATCAGGGACCCTTGGGTCCCACTTTGGGAGCAGCTGATCTAGGCGTTTTTGGACAGCTACAGCGCAAGAATGAGGGTTCTTGCACCGCAGTATGATCCTGTCATCGTAGCAGTCTGCGCATGGACAGGATTTATCAGCGTAATGGGCCGGGTCCTCCAGCCGGGCCATTATTTTGATCCCCTGACCCACGGTGTGTACCCGATGGTTTTTTCTAAGGCACTTACATTGTGGTTTGTTGTTTAGCTGACGCTTACTTGGGTCTTCGCTGAAATGGTGCCATAACGGCAGTAGTTCCCTAATATCCTTAGGTGGGTTTGATGTATCAAACTTGATACCAAATTTCCTCGCAACATTCACCATGTCTTTAAGGCGTTGGGGAAGTTCACTTCGTTTCGGAGTCCAGTTTTGCGTAAAAATGTTTACGTGGGACCCCTCTGCGACCTTAGATGTTTTGCGATCATGGTTTGCTAGTCGAACATCGGTAACAAAGGCCCAGGTCGACCTTTTGTCGGGGTCTAGTTCGAGGTAGGATTTCAACCTCATCAACTGTATCGCCTCGTTGCGGGCTTCGAGGTCGAACATATTCTTCCCACCTTCATCTATGGGGGCGAGGAGTGTTCCACGTTGCACGGGGGAGGACTTTGCACCCGCCCACATCCACTCTTTCTGTTTTTTTGAAAGAGACTTTTCTACGGACTTCGGCATACCATTCACTTGCGCGCGGTATTGGGTCATAGAGCCAAATGTTATTTGTGCTATATGCCTGCGCGCTTCGAGTGTTGGATGGCTACCACCCCATTTCTCAAGGCTGGAGTCTATTTTCTCAATTGTGGCAGTCCATGTGCCATCCACTTCTACTTTATTACCGACTTGGGCGCCAAGAATCCGGACTGACTCACCATCCTTTGCTATATGTATTGTGTCTGGTAGGGCAGTGTCGTTCTCATTTATTTTGCGGGTTGCAACGACAGACTCGCGGTATTCTAACGTCCCAATAGGGATCACTTCAGTTTTGCCAACATTAAACTTGGCGCTAGATGCCGCACACCACTTGTCCAGGATTGCTTGAAGGTCGTCAAATTTATCTTTTTCATCCAGGTACACTGTTGTATCATCCGCGAATAGCTTCGTTATTACTCTGTCTAGCACATTAGGGATTTTATACCCCTTTAGGTCTGAGTTTCGTAGCATCCAGGCCAGTGGCTCTATCGCTAGATTGAAAAGGAGGCACAACAGAGGGTCCCCTTGTCTCACGCCTCGGGTGATTCGCCATGTAGTACTTAGTACTCCGTTTATCTTATCTGGGTTTCTGCGTCGCTATATAGAGACTGAATTATCCCTATAAAATGTTGCGGGATTCCCTGGTGCCTTAGGACTTGCCAAAGGTAATTATGGGACGTCTTATCGTATGCTTTTTCCTGATCCAGGGCAACAATTGCGCCATTCTGAAGCTCTTCCTCCGCATACTCCACCAGTTCGAGGGACAAGAATATTTGGTCAGCTATTTTCCGACCCTTCATAAAACCTGCTTGGTCAGGGTGCACAAGGGATGGTGCTACCTTTGACAGTTTTGTGGAAAGCGCTTTCGTGAATATCTTATAGTCCGTGTTGAGGACTGTGATCGGACGGTAGTTGGCTATGTCCGTTGGATCCTTCTTCTTCCAAATCGGACACATCCACCCCTTTGAAAATTCAGTGCCCTTAGTCACGCCATTTCTCTCGATGTCGTTGTAGACTGTGGTGAGAAGATGGACTACGTTAAAGACAGGTGGTCTCGGAGAGTTCACCTCGGTAACTTCATCATCTTTTGTTTTGACGTATATCTCATTTAGTCGGGACCACAGTTCCGTGGGTATTCCATCCACCCCGGGGGCCTTTCCCTTAGCAAGTGTTCGTAGGGCTGACAGGACGTCTTCCTCTGTCAATTCTTTCGCCAAATCTGACATGTCCGGTAGGTCTGCATGTCGCCCAGTCTGCAGCAGTACTGCATCTATAGCTTCTTGTTTGGCCATCGGATTGAGCTCTGATTCATCCATTTGGAGGTCGTTGTGATAGTTCCGTGCTAGTTCAGCCATTTGGTCGGACCTCGTCCTACTCTGTACCGGTGAGACATCGGTCCTCCGTAGAATATACATATCGTCGCGCGGCTTATTTTCTTTATGGACTCGGACGGAGAACTTTGTGATTCCATCGAGCTCGTTTCGGTATCGTATCTTTGTCGTCATGCGGTTCCTCGCCCACTGTCTCGAGATTAAAGAATTTATCTCGGACTGAAGCTCCCCAACTTTTTTGGCTCGCTCTTGTTCACTCAGTATTACGGTGTCTCCACTAGCGGGTGTGGGTGGGGGGTTCAAAAGGTCTCGTTGCTCTGTCTGCTTCGCGAGTTTCTTTTGCTCAGTGGCTCCAACAGATACCGCAGCTCTTGCTCGTGCAAAGGTCCTGATACTGGCCTTATAATTTTTGTAGCGGGTCTGGAGGTCATCTCGGGTAAGCTCATCCCGTGGATTCAGTACTTTCTCGCCCTCTTCTATGGCATAGGTTATAAATTTCTTGTCTCTCAAGAGAAACAGGGGTATTGAGTAGCGTCCAGGTCCTATAAAAGGTGCCGCAGGGGAGTACACTTCCACGGAGACCAGCTTGTGGTCGGTAAGTTCCCCCGGGGTGTCTGATATACTCCAGTTCCGGCATTTCTTGAAGAGGTCCTGCGGTGTATAGATTCGATCAATGCGGGAGTGCGAAGATCTAGAGGTGCTCGTGAATGTATATGCCTTTTTGTCTGGATATGTAAGTCTCCATCCATCTTTGAGTCCCAGCAGTTGTTTACAGCTAATTGCAGTACCGAAGGTGCGAACAGAAAATTACCGTTTCGGGCGAATTCCAATCCTCACGACCAATTGCCCATAACTCTCTGAGTTTTGCACAGATCAAGCTGAAACCTAGCTAGATAATTCATACTAATTCATACGCAATTAGTGATAGAGAGGGAATTTTTAAAATATCATATTTTGTATCCTCTGGCACTCGAGGGCGAATTCCAATCCTTACGACCGATTTGCCCATAACTCTCTGAGTTTTGCATGGATCAAGCTGAAACCTAGCTAAATAATTCGTACTAATTCATACGCAATTAGTGACAGAGAGAGAATTTTAAAAATATCATATTTTGTATCCTCTGGCACTAGAGGCTCGTTTCGGCGTAAAGTTGGGCTAGTTGGTTCAGTTCTTGTCGGAACGAGCTGATTTCTTAATACCAGGGATTTCGACATGTAAGAAGCAATGTGATAGAGTCAAAAGTACCGATATTTCCCCCCTGCCTTTTCCCTAACCCGTTCGATGGTGTTCTGTACTGTCAAGACAGAATTTGCTGTAATTACCTGATTTACGAAGCGGAGAAAGTGATTCAGAGTGTTGTGTGGTGCAATTCAATACTTATCCCTCTTCCAGTCCCAAAAAATGTGTGTTATATCTAGGTAATTGGGTGGCGTCGCGTCTATATACAGTTGCCATCATGTCATGACTTCCCGTGATTTCATCAGTCCCGACTCATCACTCGACGGGCATCTTTCTTCTCTACCACGACGACAGCACCACTGCACCTCAAAGATGTCTCTAACCCCCAGAGGGATAAGTATTGAATGGCACCACACGACACTCTGAATCACTTTCTCCGCTTCGTAAATCAGGTAATTACAGCAAATTCTGTCTTGACAGTACAGAACACCATCGAACGGGTTAGGGAAAAGGCAGGGGGGAAATATCGGTACTTTTGACTCTATCACATTGCTTCTTACATGTCGAAATCCCTGGTATTAAGAAATCAGCTCGTTCCGACAAGAACTGAACCAACTAGCCCAACTTTACGCCGAAACGAGCCTCTAGTGCCAGAGGATACAAAATATGATATTTTTAAAATTCTCTCTCTGTCACTAATTGCGTATGAATTAGTACGAATTATCTAGCTAGGTTTCAGCTTGATCCATGCAAAACTCAGAGAGTTATGGGCAAATCGGTCGTAAGGATTGGAATTTGCCCCTCGAGTGCCAGAGGATACAAAATATGATATTTTAAAAATTCCCTCTCTATCACTAATTGGGTATGAATTAGTATGAATTATCTAGCTAGGTTTCAGCTTGATCCGTGCAAAACTCAGAGAGTTATGGGCAAATCGGTCGTGAGGATTGGAATTCGCCCAAAACGGTAATTTTCTGTTCGCGCCTTCGGTACTGCAATTAGCTGTAACTCTGGAACCCATCAAATAAAGATGGGTCAGTCAAGAAAATGTTGGAATTCCGAGTCTGTCGCTCAACACCAGCCGGCATATTACTGATTGCCCTATGCACTGCCTTCTTTCATATACCTTGCCTATCTCTCCATTTGATCTAATTATTCCTAGCTAACAGTTTACATCTAATGCCAGAACTGAATGTGCGGCCAATTCTTCTGACTGTATGAGGCTAAGCCCGGGTACCCTCACGAATCTTTGGCTTCATCATCCATGAAGGATGCACTTTTGATCTTGGAGGATTGTGGAGGCCTGCGAGGATGGATCTCAGATGCAGGGCAGGTAATTCATGTATAATTAGATTTGCTAAAAATGGTTCCCTCCTGCAATAAATTCAGACAAGCTCACAAGACAGCAAATGGCAGCGGAGAAGTGTTTATTACATCAAGATATTACCTGATTCAATGACCAGTACTTGATTGTACGAGCAGATGTTCGAATCTCATCAAATACATGGCTGTTATCTCAGTTCTTACCATTACACGGGAGAAATAGTAGGTCCCCGGTGATTATCGAGGAAAGGTATTTGGTAGATGCAAGGCCCACATTTGATGTAAGTGGAATCTAAACATCCCGGGTTGGTCTGCTACTCGTAGATTGAAATCATGATGCCTTGGATAGCCAAGCGACAATCATTCCAGATCTGCTTTTCACATCATGGCCTCAACATGGTCTTGTATCCCGATTCCCCCGTTGTTCTACCCTCTCAAATTACAGTAGAGCAAAAAATCTTCGACACCATCACATATATCCAGACACAATACCTCTCCAGCTGCCAGCTGGACAACATTCTATCCTCGAGAGTGAAGGGATCTCATCATCTCAGCCCTAGGAGCAATCTGAGGATAAAGTACGGAACTCAGGTTTCAATGAATATAGAAGCATCTTCCCTTCCCTTCCATGTTCTTCTTCAGACCATCCTGGCGCATTCAAAACCTGCTTCCATCTTCTGCGACTGCATCCCACATTTTCTTCCCTAATCCAATGCGATTTGAGGGTCACAATAGATGCACATTGATCATAGGCATCCAAATGAGGACAGAAACCACCCTTGCCACTCATTGCGGCCATGGTTTCAAATTCCGAATTCCAGGCCGCAATGGGCATGATTCGGATTTTCAAGCCATTTGGAATTTGAAACCATGGCCCTGCAATGAGTGGCAAGGGTGGTTTCTGTCCTCATTTGGATGCCTATAATCAATGTGCATCTATTGTGACCCTCAAATCGAAAATCCATCCAACAACGGCCTCAGCGGAATTTAAATACTTGTAGAAACACCCATTTTGGGCTATTTTGAGTCTGGATTTTCAAACCATAGCCCCGCAACAGGTGGCAAGACTGGTTTCTGTCCTCATTTGGATGCCTATCATCCATACGCATCCATTGGGACCCTCAAATCGAAAATCCATCCAACATCGGCCTCAGCGGAATTTAAATACTTGTAGAAACACCTATTTTAGCCTATTTTGAGTCCGGATTTTAGAACCATGGCCCCGCAATGAGTGGCAAGGATGGTTTTTGTCCTCATTTGGATGCCTATGCCCCATACACATCTATTGTAACCCTCAAATCAAAAATCCATCCAACAACAGCCTCTACTGCATTTCACATTTTCCACTACAATTCCCAGCAGAAAATGCCTGGAAAATATTTTGATGTTTTCACTTGAATTTACACTGAAAAACGTGGTAAAAAACAATATAAAAGTTTTTCACTCTATTTTTCAGTGAAAAACGGCCAATAAAAAAAGGGTGGAAAATGTGTGAAAATAGTTATTAATTTTATACCATTTTTTCCAGCAGATTATTCACACTTTGTTCCAAGTGAAATGGTGATGAAAAAGGTTTTACATTTTTCACCATCATTTTCAGCCCAAAACTTGCATGAAATATTGGTGTTAATCTCACTGAAAAAGTCATGAATTTTGTTTCAAATTTTTCACTTGGATTCTGGCTCGAAAAAGTGGTGAAAAACATTTTAACTTTTTCACCAATATTTCCACCAGAAAACTTGATATACTCGAGCAATTACAGCTATTGGCAGTACCGAAGGCGCGGATCGAAAATTTCCGTTTTGGGTGGTTTTTGATCCTCTGCAAAGAGTTGTCTCTAGCTCACTCAGTTCTGCACCGTTTGACTTGAAACCGAGCTAGAATTCCCGGAATAATTCATGCGCAATTAGTGATAGAGCTAGATCCCGAATAATACTCTATTTAGGTATGCCCCCCAAATCCAACTTCCCGCGCGAGATTTTCGTCTACGGGCCTCAAATCATGTCCAATGGGTCTGAAATTTTTCGAGGAGCAGTTGTCATACATTAGGAACATTGTCATAGAGCCATAACGAATTATATTGAGGTGAGAACTCGAAGAACTGGAGCCAAATATGTATTTGCTGTTCAAATTGTTCTAAAGCACAATAGACATCATTTGTGACAAATATAATTAGTTATGGCTCTATGACAATACTCCTAATGTATCATACCTGCTTCTCAAAAAATTCCAGACCCATTGGAAATGATTTGAGGCCTGTAGATAAAAATCTCGCGCGGGAAGGTGGATTTTGAGGGTATTCCTAAATAGAATATTATGCCGGATCTGGCTCTATCACTAATTGCGGTTGAATTATTCCAAAAATTCTAGCCTGGTTTCAAGGCAAACGGTGCAGAACTGAGTGAGCTAGACACAATTCTTTGCAGAAGATCAAAAACAGCCGAAAACGGAAATTTTCGATCCGCGCCTTCGGTACTGCCAATAGCTGTAAATGTCTGGAAAAATATTTTAATGTTCCCACCCGAATTTACACTGGAAAATGTAGTAAAAAACATTGTAACTTTTTCACCTCATTTTTCAGTGAAAAACGGCCAATCAAAAATTGTGGGAAATGTGTGAAAACAATTATCAATTTTATGCCATTTTTACTCCACAATATTCACACTTTTTACTGTCTTTTTTTCCAGTGAAAATGATGGTGAAAAAGGTTTAAAATTTTTCACCCTCATTTTCAGCCTAAAACTTGCATGAATTATTGCTGTTAATCTTGCTGAAAAAGTCATGAATTTTGTTTCAAATTTTTCACTTGAATTCTCGCTGAAAAAAGTGCTGAAAAAGTTTTGAATTCTTCACCCACTTTTTCAGTGAAAAATGGGTGAAAAAAATGGACATTTTTCACTAATTTTTTCACCGAAAAACTTGAAATGCTCAACCAGTGCACCCTACCAAACAGTTTGAAAACATTTTATACACAGTTAAACAGTTTCCCCAGATCAATGGTGTGCGAAGGCGTGTAAACCGGTTTCATGGTCCTTTGTTGATGTCTAAAGGCCAATTAGTTCAGGACTAATTATGTCCTCAGCCTAACACTCAATAGGTGGCACCCTCGGATGCCGTGTGCATGCAACATTGATGTGTTAATGATCGGCAACATGGGTGGGATAGTGCGCACAGTGTTGTAACCGATGTCCTGTGTCACTGAACCCAATCTGGAGCAAGCCAGTAGCCTCAAACCAACCCCCTCATGTCTCACTGTACCCAGAGCTGCTCTGTATGCATCAGGGCCGAAGATGAGAAAAAAAACCATTTTCAAATGTTTTAAACGGTTTTTTAAACATTTGTTACCATTTCTGTTTAGTTTGGGCCAAAACTTAAACGAAAACGAAATGGTTGGAGCCTTAGACGGACAACGATGACCTAAGAAATTTTATCTCTGCTTGCAGCGAAATTCGAAGTCTCAGCGGTCCATCATCTACGGCCACACATGCTTTCTGCCTCTGCTGTGCTAAACTTCGAAGGTTAGGGATGTTTGTCCATTGCTTAAATTTATGCAGCCGATGTTTGCCTTTGTTCCTCACATTGAGGTGATGGACATTCATCTTCCAGACGACGGCCTTGCTTATTTTCTTGTTGGATGCCATTTCACTTTCTGATTTCCACTGACCACAGATTTAATTTCCTTGCATCGTAACTTGCGGGAAGCTTGAAGTTCTGATTTGTATGCACCAGTAGCCGGTATGGAGGAGCTCATGTCCGTCGACAGCCGCTTTGTGTAGGTGATGATGGAATGAACTACACCAGATTGTCTGTCTCGGTAACCCAGACGTTCTGTGTGATTTGCTAGCACATTCAGATTCTGTTATCTTATCCGCTTCGGACTGATCCGGCGGGGCTTGAATAAATGATTGCGAGCGAAGCGAAGCAATTCTACCCTAATGCACGTGACGAGGGGGAAGGCTAAGATATGCAGGAAACAAGAACAAACGGTGCTTGCGGTGGATGACGGGCCTTGAGGCAAAGAATGCCCTCAGCGTTCAATTCTCGGTCAATCACTCTGGGGATATCACCAACAGATGCGCCTTTATGGCGCGGTTTGATTGATACCGGATTCAGACCAAACGAGGAGGAAAGAAAATTGAAAGGAAAAGGAGAAATGTAAGCGTGATTACGCCTTGGTCTTCTTCGCGAGCATTTGCGCTTTCAGCGGACCCCTAGTAAGGAAAGATTGACGCAAAGTTCTGGTGTGACTACGCGCATCTTTTTCTTATCATTTATTCAAGCTCCGCCGGATCAGTCCGTGGTACCGATAAGATAAGGATTGGCAGTCACACCAGAACGTCTGGGTTACCGAGACTAAGGCTCCAACCTTTTCCGTTTGTAAACGTTTATACACGGTTTAAACTGTTTTCGTTTCCGTTTTTTGTGTCAGCGGGCTCAAACGGTTTGCAAACCGTTTGTACAAGGTTCAAACGGTTGGAACAAAAGGAGATCTTTTTTCAGCCAAAACCCAACCAAATCTGGCAAGAAAGATGATTCCGGAGAGTCTTTTGAAGATCTCCCATACACACCCCATGCTAACTGTGGAGCTTTCATTTAGTGCGATGCATTCTGGATACTGTGGTGAGGTGATTGATGGTACACTCTCGCAGGTTGCGTTGATACGCCATCTCGCTCGCTGCTCTTTGATAATCCCAATACACGCAATCCGATCCTTTCTGGAATCCTGCACTCGTTGCTCTTCTATATGGTACTCATCCCATTCTTTTGAGGGACCTTACTGGCACAGGTTATGTACCCATAAACGGTTCAACTTGCGCTGAAGAGTTGTACTTTGCGCTCTCACCAGAATTTTGGTTGGTTTTCCACTGGATACCAGTTGCAGAATAATGCAAAAGGACACAGAGTGACAGTGTTGACACGACCTAAGATTAATGATGAAATCAAGATGAAATACACCTCAAAATAATCAGGCTACACCCATGTTCTATCATACACTGGGAAATACCGTGTATAAACCGTTTTAAACGGTTTTACACGTGTGTTGTGCCCGGATCCGTACACGAAAAACAAAAGGTTGGAGCCTTAACCGAGACAGCCGGATTGTTGGGAGGAATGCATTTTTAATTTGGGTCCACACAGATACTTTCATCGCGAAGAAGCGACGTGGAGAATTCAAGCCCAATGATCAATCAGTCTTCTTCGCATTTCCTGTGCTCAGTTTCGCATTGGATTGAGCAAGAATTGGACCTGCGAATTTCATGTAAGTAATTTGCGAAGCTACTCCCTTAATTTCATGATTTTGGATGACGCAAAGCGCATGACCTGATACATCGAAATAAACATCAATTATCTTTGAAACCAACAAACTTGGATTCAGGTCTCTCGAGTATCGTGTATGGTATTACATGCAAGTAGTAAATCTACCATCTGTAGTAGTACGATATGTACTAGTGGTCATGGTGGAAATAATCCAAGATGCATCCTCTGCATTGCATCCCGCAGTGTAGCTGCCCGCGCTTCATTTACGGCTCCTTTCGCACGTTCGATACGCCAAGCCGCAGACCCAGGCCAGACAAGCGGTGCCAGGTAAGCCTATGGGGAATCGCAGACTCCACGGCTGCCCAGAACACGCAACGACTACAATCAGCACGATCGCAATGAAACCCCTTCTCCGCCTGAGCTCGCAAAGCCGTGCGAAATTCAAAAGTATCCAAGGAAGGGTTGTGTAGCGCTCGGGTGTCTCCACCGCTGGTCGGTCATGTTGGATTGGAGGTGGAGGCAATTCACAAGTGGGTGCAGTCGCGTGAGCGAACAATAGATGTGAGCGAGTGGGCGAAGTACGGAGCCAGACGCGAGGATTGGCACGCCGCATGGAATATAAAACAGTCACTCCCTCATGCGGATAGCCCGAGGTACAGATGCCGGATGAACCCTACGGATCTTTCGTGCTCCCGACCATAGCTCAGCCATAGCCAGAAACACTCGACCCAACACGGATGCGCGAGGGCTCCCTGCGCTCGTGGAGCTCCTCCACAAGTCGTGCGGACCAAGCTGCCATCGACAGCTGTATGCGCAACGCAGGTGGACGGGGACCAATGTCCGTGTGCGCAACCCGAGTCTCATAGCGTGAGTAGGGACGAGACGCTATACACATGGTCCAGTCTCCCCTCCTGCCCCCCAATGCCGAATACATTACATATCCCCGTCACCGAGAATCAGCGAGTGCGCTCTACGTGTACGTTGCGGGGCGGTGAGTGATCCACCGGGACTCCGCTGGCGGGATCACCCGGATCGACATGAAACGAGGTACGACGCATGGGTACATGTAGCAATGTTCTGCGGGGAAGTGTAGGGGTCCGGGGTCCGGATAGTGGATGCGTGGGGGGGGTCTAGCGTGCAGCAACATTCCTTGCGCAGATGGGAGAAGCAGAGGTCGCATCAGGCATCGGCATGGACGAGAACACGGGCGAGGTATCGACGAGGAACACGTGGAGCGCGGGACCGTAATGGTGGCCGCGCTCTCGTCTCGTCTCCATCCTCTCCTCGCGCGCAGCGACGGCGAGGTGAGGCGGGGACCGGCATCGCACGGGGGAAGGTTGGTGTAGCGCGCGCGAGGAACACAAGCACGCGAGACTCACACATGCCATGGATCGATATGGGGGCATCTGCAGCGGGGCGAGGGCTGAGATCCATTTGCGCCGGGTACAACTCGGAGGCGAGGCGAGGAGAACGACACCAGCACCCGCAGTGTCGGGCGGCCCCGCGCGAGGCGGCCATATGCATCCTGCGGCTGCGCCAGATTACCAGCGCAGCAACAGGTACCAAATCCGATTTCTCCAGACAATCCCGGTGCACGATGCTCTCGTCTCCGTCATCGTTGTCTTCTCATCTCGATGGGGGATGAGCAGCGTTGCGTTATTCGTTGGTGGGGCGCGTGCGATGAAAAGGACGGGCGCGGACATCTTCGAGTCCATGGATCAATGTGCATCGGTTGGTGTGAGACAAGACTCGACCGGGCCCTCGTTTCCGTTCGATACATGCACAGAAGACGGGCATGCAAGGGTCGAGGTCGTTGCGCTAGCCCTCGAGGTCTGCTGTATGCCTGGCGCCCGCTCTGAGGTACGCGAAAGTGTTGCCAAACGCCTCGAGCGCGCACGCGAGCGCCCTGCTGTCTAGCGCCAAGCGCGCTTCGCGGGCAGAATGACATGCGTGATGGTGATACGCAAAGGATGGCGGCTACGATGTCTGCAGTGGGGATTAGGAACGAAATCAATGAGTGGTGAGCTGCGTACATCTGTGTCTGAAGCACACCACTGCCCCGCGCTTCCCTGGAGCTCGCAGTTCAGGCCTCGCAGTCGGAGAACACGTACTTCCCCTCCCCCTCCCCGCCGCTGCGCCGACGCTCTCGTCGCACCGCTGGAGTGGTGTCTAAATGGAAGGTCGCGACGTCGAGGAAGTAGTGGGGATTAGTGACGAATCCAATGAGGGTAGAGTACTCGTACATTTGGTCTGGGTAATTTTGGTCTGCACACACGCCGCTGCCCTCGGGGCCGCTGAGGTCGAGGCTGAGTGCGGAGCTCGGGCCCCGCGGTCGTCGAACGCATGCTCCCCTCCTTGCCGTTGCTGTATAGCTTCACTTGGCACACTGAATCACGGCAGACGGTGGCCGCCTAGATGACGGTGATGCTTAAAAGATGGGTCCCAACCGCTGTAGCGAGGATCGGGAAGTAGTCGTTCGCGGTACGCAGTCGATGCGGGCTTCGTGCGGGAGGAAGGAAGAAGCGTGCGGAGGATGGCGGATGCCTGGAACGTAGGGAGGCCGCATTCCTGCCCTCGACGTCGCTCGTTGGCTGCCCGCCCACTCGCCCTCGGAGTATCCGGGACGCGCAACACCCATTCCTACATATCCTTCTGCGCTAGCGCGAGTGGGTGCGAGCGCCATCCGTCCCTGTCTCGAATCCGATCCTAGCACCCAATCTGCGAAGAGGGGTGGCACTGGCAGAGGCTGGCTGGCGGGGAGTGTGTGAAAGCGGTAACAACGCATGTGAGACCGGGCTCGAGTGCGAGACGCGCTCGTGTCTTCATCCTGGTTCCGGAGCCTCGTTTCCCCATTCTCGGTGTAGGATCAAGAGCACCTGCTTCGCACAGAAATTAGTACCTGTAAGGCTTCATAGCCGATATATGGGGAATGTACATACATCAAGCCGCAGTCGGGGCGCCAGATGATCATGCCGTGTGCTAGAGACGGGACAATGCATGGCGGAGCGGCGGGATGAAAGAGAGCTAGGTCCGCCTGCCGCGTAGGTCTCGGATATCGCGATACAGCTCGCCGTGCAGACTCCGAGTCGTGCGGGACTAGTTCGTGGGCCGCCTGTTTTGGTGCGGTATGAGGTTGGTGGGTAGGCACGAAGATGCAGACACGGCGTGTAGCGGGGTGGAACCGGGCAGTGGTGTATGGTGTGGTGTCTCCGCACTGGGCACGCTAGTGCGATGCGTCATCGAGTTTAGTACGCATGTGTCTGCACACGAGACACATATTGCGGCTGTGCAGCGAGCCAAGTCAGCTATGTTATAACCCGTAGTAGAAGAACTCGACCTGCTATCGCGCCGAGGCTTGCACAGAATAAAAGTTTTCCGTTTGCATCATCGCGACCAGCTGCTGCTGGACCTTGGATATGGGGACACTTGTTGGTTACAGAGATCTTCAGAGCCTGAAGACTAGGTTCTTGGATTCTGGAGTCGTTCGCGTCCTCCGGGAAGCCCGAGCGCTGAGGTTGGAGTCAAATCCAGCTTTGGTGGTTGAAGACAAGATCATAATGATGGCAGCGCCCGGCCCGATCAGCCCGTACGCACAGACCACTCTGTTCGAGCTTTCAAATCTCATCGCCTTTGCTCCTCCAGTTAACTGAATCTCGAGCTTCTGTGAACCAGTGTAACATTGTCTCCGCGTCGTGTGTGCGAGATTACCGCTGAAATGAGGAGAAGGGGGTTCGAATCCCCATAGAGGCTTAAGCCTGAGACTCGGAAAGCTCTCCGGTTTATTTCTTTTTAGAAATACATTTGAACTCCATACGGGACACCAAGCTTCCAGCGATAGATTACGGGGAAGTATCGGCTACTAGCACATAGCTATTCGAATTAAATGGACTCGTTACAGGTATTCAACCTCAAGTTGGTAATCTCCCTCGAGGCTCGAGAAAATTATTAGCACTGTGACTCCTTGGCTTCAATTTAATTCATCCCAAACACACACTGGAATCCTACCAAGTAAGATAAAACCTCTGAACTCCGGGCAAGTCACCTCACATGTATTAGTCAATACCAAGAGTATAATGAGGAAATGTGGGTTCGAGTCCCACCAGAGGCATGGAGAAATTGAAGAATGTAAAGCTTTTTCTTTCTTTTCCAATCCAATTATTTTGTTCGGATTGCAGTAAAATATAATACCAATTAAAGAGCCAGGAAACCTGTTGACCAGGTCACTTTTGCCTAGGGGGGTTTGATTTTCTCTACCTGCAATTTTCGGAATTTTCCTGTACAGTACAGATGTGTTTGCGGTCCGAAATGCAGCCTCTACAGTGTTCACAAAGGCTGAAATCACACAAGAAGCCTCCGTGGATCACGGTGATCACCTTGTTCAACATTTATTATTATTCTGCAAGCCAAATGCTTTGTAGCAAGGAGGAAGGGACTCGATCCCTCAGGGGCAAAAATTTGTGGGATTTAGATTTTTTTTTCGTAGATGGAGAAAATCTCCGACAAGTCAACCCGATATCAAATTCCACTTTTTGTATCTTAGACTACACCTCGAACAACACCAGGCTCAAGTTCATGGTGAATATCTAATTTCACTCACACTCTACATACCAACCCACAAGCCTCTGCGGACTAATGGATAGTCACCTCATACATATGCAAATATGCAAAGAAAGACTAACGAGGGAATGTGGGTTTGAATCCCACCAGCGGTGTGCACATTTCGATTGGATAGTATTTTTTCCTTCTCTTCCCTTCCCAATCTCGGTATTTTGTATTCATTCCTCTGATATGCACTGCTGAGAGGCAGGAAGCCTGTGGACCTGCCACTTGCCTCACGTGTGTATAATACTTATGCGGTTGGATGTCATTTAAAGCCAAATTTTGTTTTTGTGGTCACCTCATTTCGAAATGAACAATGCCAGTGATACCATACCAGAATCAACCAGGGTCTGGTCTCTGTTCCCGAGTTTGAGCCCCGGGCCGTCTTTCAAGGTTGTACTCGCACAAGTTTCGGTCTGACCATCTGGCTGGCATATCTCAAAATCCACAGAACAGTGTCATTGGATTCAATGTGAAATCCACTGTACATCGACACACACTTCCGAATGAATGAAATCTAAAAAGTAGGAATGAAGCCCCTGTGATTCGGGTAGTTCCGGCGGTACAGGTGGTTTTTATAATCTGCTTTTCATTTATTTATTCCATCCTCAGTCTCGAATTGGATTGTTGGGAGTACTTACAAAGTAATGATCTGCAAGGATAAATTCTCAGTGACAACAGGAGCAAGGGACATGGATCGGTCTTGAACAAAAATTCAACCTAAATTCCATCTCAACTATTTGGCTTGCTTTTTTTCCTTTCTAGGCACCCCTCAGCCTCCCAGGGGAACAGCACAGTTTTATTTTCTTTATTTTCTGTTCTATCTCATTTCGATGAGAGTGAATAGCCAAATCCAACAAAAGTTCAACCTCAATTCCATCCCTCTCTCTCAGAATTACACTCTTTGTAACTGCACTTCAGAGGAAAGAAATAAAACCAAGGAACACCTGTAATCATGTTGATCACCTTGCTTCAATTAGAAGGATGAGTTTCTGAAGTTTGCACGAAGAAGCAGGATTTGAACCTCCCAAAAATCACACACGATGGATATGGGGGATATATTCTCCTGTTTTTTTTTTCTTGTTGCGTTGTGGAAAAAACACTTGATCTATAACTCAACACCTATGTTTTTGCCTGACCATACTGAACCTTATCCTCTCAAGAACGATGGATATGGGGGATATATTCTCCTGTTTTTTTTTTCTTGTTGCATTGTGGAAAAAACACTTGATCTATAACTCAACACCTATGTTTTTGCCTGACCATACTGAACCTTATCCTCTCAAGATGAAATTACACTCAAGCCTGTTGTTAAATAAATATGCTCATTCATTTCAAACCAAACCACAGTGACACATGTAGGAAATCAGTAACCATAAATATCAACATAGAAAATCACCAATAAAAACATACAATTCCTGAACGCCTCAGGCCACAATCAAACCAAGCTCTTTCTTGTCACCCATGTCCACCTTGTCCAGGTCTTCGATGTCAGACAGATTATCCTCCAGTTCTTCCACAGTCCCAGCTGGTGCATTGAGCTCTGCCAGACGAGCCAAGTTGTTTCTGTGTTGCTCCAGCACATCTTCACTGATATTGGCAATCCTTTCATCAATACCGTCAACCTGTTTGGCCTGTGAAGAGCGTTCAAACAAGGGTCTTGCTCTCTCCCAAAACTCCACTGCCTTGAGCAGGTCACCATGTCCCATAGAAATGTCTCCGAATCGGAGCATGCATTCAGCTCTGCTGCGATGCACATCCATCTGGGTAAATCCTTCTAGAGCAACTGTAAACAAACTGATGGCTGTATATTCATCTCCGTGGGAGACGAAAATATCTCCAAGGAATCGGAAAGCCTTGTAGATTCCGAGCTTCTCTTTTGTTTTGAGAGAATTCACAAGATAAATGAATGTCCAGCTAGACATCCCATCCAAATCACCCCAGCAACTGGCATTACCAAGCCGCTCCAGACAACAAGTTCGGATTTGGGAGTATTCCAAACGCGCTGTGAGGCACCTCTTAAAAATAGTCTTGGCTGCCAATGAATTTCCCTTCCTCAGGTAGAGATCTGCAAGAATAATATCACAAAATGTCATGCCCTGAACATTGCCCACAGAGCCTAACATTTTTCTGGCTCTGTCACAATTCCTCTGCACATCCTTTGGAGCACCAATTAACACATCAATTCCAGCCACACTGAGTGAAGCATAACCATAACTGTAGGGATCCTGTATAGAGGTTGCTTCAAGAATGCAAGTATGGATGCTGCGAGCCTCAACATATTCTGATTTCAGCTCGTGGATTTCTGCCTGAGTATTCATGATGTTATGGTCTAAGGTTCCATGGGACATGGCACAAAGACCTAAGAGGTCTCTTGCCCTAATGCAGAGAGACATGGCTTTTGTGCAGTTCCCCAATGTATGGCAGCACATAGCCTCAATATTGAGTGCCTGTGCTTCTCTGTATAAATCTGCAGAAATCAGAGCCAGTCTCTGGGCCTCATTTGCATGCACTTGAGCTGCAGAGTAATCACCAAGGCGCCATTCGACCCATGCAAGATTTCTTAATCCTTGGGAATGCTGTTTGGTGTTTCCAGCTGAAAGTGCTAAAGATATTGCAGCTTCACAAGATTTTGTGGCGGAGGACATATCACCCCTTGTCAGATAGTAGTATGGCAAGGAGTTATAGAATCTGCCTGCATGAATTCATATGAGTGGCAAAAAATTTTGTAGGAGGGCATACATTTAATACTTTGGTCGTCGAACTGCTTGAAGTTTTCCAATGTTTCCGATACCAAAGTATTTGAAATTGCATCTGAAGTCCATGCATCAAGACACTCAATAATGAAGTATGCCTTGAGACGATCGTCACATGGATGTGGAAGGATGTTCCAAATCTGTTGAAGGAGAGAAGTAGGTCCTTGCCCAATTCGTTCGCTAAAACCATTCAGATAGCATGTGCAGTAAATGCTATTTACTAGATCTGGGTGCTCCTGCTGCAACCCATTCTGAAGGACATTTTGTATGTTTGAGTAGTTTGATGATACTCGAGCAACTGTGCTGGAACTTGATTGAGTTCCACAGTATTCCATGAAGAACTCAAGTAATTCCTGGAAATGTTTGAGAAGGGGTCGAATGAGGTGATCTCCAGGTGGTTGAATCTTCTGCATATACTCTCTGATGGGTACCAATGCTTTTAGCCGCTTGTGTTCATCACTGTAGGCTAAGGTGGTACCAACCAATGCTGCTTTGCAACTCAGGATATTATCAATTGGGAGCTTGCTTTGCACCAGCTCAACATCTGAAAGACCATCTGGGAGCATTGACAGGAGGCTCAGGAGATCCTTTGAGTGGGGATTGAGTCTAGGACTTGACAAGGACAGTGAAATTGACAAGTCCAAGTTGGATGTTCTGTCATATCCATCTGAGATCAAAGATGTTTTCTCCTCCTCCCAGCGGGACAATACATAGGAGCAGCCCTCAGAGTCAACCAAATGAGCTATGAGACTGATTGCAAGAGGCATATTGTCTGTCAGAGAGAGGACCTTGTCAACCTGTTCTGGATCATGTGTGTTGTCTGCAATATCTATGAATGTTTGTCGTGCTGCAGCTTGTTCCAAGGGCTTCAGCAGTGGCAGAAATGGATGAGTCCATGCTACTTTAGCAGGCCTTTCTGCCCCTCGCATTGTAATCTAATCATCATGAGTTCAAAGCACAGGTGAGAAATCCTTGAGACCTACCACCAATGCAAGATGATCCACACCTGTGAGGAGTGACAGAAATTCCTCTATTTTGCCTCGGGACTCACTGGCTCCCACAATGTCTCAATATTATCGAGAATCAGGAGACAGTTTGAGCTGCTAGAGAAGTATTGGATGACTGGGTGTGTAAGGTCTTTCCCTGGTTTCAGTCCAACATGATCTCCTATGAGAGCAGCAAGTTCTACTTGGGTTGCTGCTGAATCACAAGCAACAAAGAACCGATGCTGATTATATCTTTCAGTAATCTCTGTATGATGGATGACAGCTCTTGCAAGACTGGTCTTTCCCATTCCACCTGCACCCAAAATTGCAATCCTGGGTGCTCCTTGACTGAAAAGGTGAAGAATGTCTGAAAGCTCTGAGTTTCGCCCATGAAATATCTTTGGCTCTGCTGGTAGCATGGAGATTGACTTGGAGCTTTGATTTATGTCAGATACATGAGATATCATTGAGAAGTGAGTGGAAACTAGCCTGTTGTGGGAGGTCGAATACACCCTGCTGATCTATGCAAAATTTATTAGTTGATTCTCTCAGTGGGTTGGAATTCCTGTACAGAGGATGCTCCATCTGAACTGGTTGCATCTGACAGAGCTTCAATCATGTCAAGCACTTCTTTGTGTTGTCTTTCTGCATCTTCTTGCATTTGTGTAAGGTCCTTCATGTGATTGACCATAGGGACCTACATACCAAGTCCTTCAACGAGTGGTTGAATTGCCAAACAGATGTCATACCTGAAAAATCTCAAGTCCCTGTTGCAATCCTGCCTTGCAATCCTTTAGCAATGTACTCATCTCGCCTTGACGGAAGAAATTCTTGAGTATGCTGCCCTTCTGTTGAGCTTCAACAAAGGTGTGGATTTTGTGGAGGGTCCTGACAACAGTTGTCAAGATGACAGGAGGTTTTCTTTCCCAAGTGAAGCAACATACTCTGTGAACTTTCCAATGTGAGTCAACACACTTGGTGGCAATTCCGCTCCAGTGTCGGAATTGATATGAACCATCAGAATTGCATTCAGCAACTCATAACTTTGCTCCAATAATTGGGCACAGTCATCTTTATTTTGTCTAACAGTCTGTTGTGCTTGGTTAAGATTTTTGGCTGAGACAGATTCAGTGGTAATGTACCTGTATATTTTTCAACAGAGATGTGTTGTGTTAGACATGGCTGCCAAGAAGGGGCTCTTCAGGCTGCTGGCAAGGATTTCCAGAGTATTTTCAGTGATGGTCAAACATTCTGTAATGTTGTTGAGTCGAATTTGAGTGACAGTGGGATGGGGGGGCATCTTGTGAGGTGGATCAGGGGTCTCGAGAGACATAGGTGTTTTATCCTGTGCGCCCATGGAAGTTTCTTTTATTGGCTACTGTTCATCTCCCGCACAGAAGATGTGATCCTCATATCTGGTGTAAAATTTGACCACATCAAATGATACTATTGAATGAGTAGCTGTATTGAGACATCTGGGGAAAAAGTTCTGGTCTCCATCTGAGAAGCTTGTTCATTGATCGTGGGCTCAGCTATATTTGCCATGATACCATGATATCTTCCCATGCACTGCTTGATGGGTACAGATGCATGGTGTAAATGGACACAGCATTTAAATGGTATGACCATAGCAAACCCAAATCAACTTCGGAGCTGCTTCATTATATCAAAGATCCTAAGAAACAACAAGTACATAGCCTGTTGGGAACTCTTCCATAGCCACCAAATCACCAGTTGAAACCAAATCAAGGTCCTCATGGCTAGACTGATCCTGAGAAAGCTAAAAATGTAATCTGAGAGAAGGGATAAACAATTTGCAACCAGGTGAAGCATCGGGCTGAAATATATGGAAAAATCGTAGGTTGAAAATTCAGACTTGATCAGAACATCATCAAAGAAAAGTGCGGTGCTTCGCACCTGACCACTTGGGTTGAAAGATAGCTGTTACTTACTGTATGAACCCAGTAAAGCATCTTTAAATTCTCAAAATGAATTGGTGAAGTCATGAGCTTGTATCCCTCACCGATCTTCAAGATTGTCCCCGAATTAGAGCGAGAAATCTTCGGAACGAACACATAATGTACCCAGACATAATCCCTAGCCTTTTCACGCCATGTCAGCGAGCGGTGAGCTGCTACTTAGCCGGACCAATCATCCTCGATGGTCTCAGCTTATCATAGGATCAAGAGGATAATAAAGTACAATACTTTTACAGTGACCCTTAACTGCAACACTGCACTGGTGTCCTAGACCTGCATAGAACTGTCTTCCTCTCTGTTCCATTTTTTGCTTCAGACCATCTGGCCACAATCAAAACCTGCTTCTGCTGGGCTTTCCCCCCTCAATCAACGGACAACAATGACCTACGGAAATTTCCCTCCGCTGACAGCGAAATTCAACGCCTTGGGGAGGTCCCCTATCCATGCCATGCATGCATATGCTTTCGACCTTTGCTGCGTTGAAACTGCTGAGGTTGAGCCCAAGTTGCCTGTATAAAGCCTTTTGTTGAGTGAGTACTTGGATTTGTGTCAGCTGACATTCGCCTTCGTGAATCGGTACACGTTTCGAGGCGATGGACATTCATCTCCCGGACAACGGTGTTGCTGAGATGTCATTTTTTACCCTCCTCCTCCAGTTGGAGTCCCCACCCCCACATTTGTCGCTGTATTTTGAATTCTGGCCACAGATTTCCCTGCGTTGTGCAGGAAGCTTGAGTTATTCACCAGCAGCCAGCACGGAAGAGTTTGTGTCTGTTGACGAAGATCGCTTTATATACATGCTGATGAAATTGAATGATTACTTGGATCGAGAGGAGGAATCCATTTTTTTGATTTGGGCCCCACAAACACTTTCATCGAAGAAGCAACGCGGAGAGATTGAGCCCAATCAGTCTTATTCATGTTTATGTTCATTCTAACGCGCGTTTTCAGGTTCGCGTTCCTGGATTGAGGAGCGAGATGGAATTGGACCTGCGTATTTCATGTAATTTGCAAATATCAGATTCACAGATTTCAACACTCACATCAGCTCTCGGTCAATGAGACATATATACTACACTCTGCGCCAATTTAAAAAACAGATCCCATACTGTTTGATTCAAGTTCCTGGCGAAATAAGTTACTATTTTCGGCTTGAATTAACGTCAAGACAGGTGCGGCATGTGTGAGCATATTGAAGCTGTAAATCAGACTAGTTCTGCATGTTTGCGATGCATGAACAAATTTCACTGAATCCTTGTAGTCGGTTTTCTTAAATCATGGCAGTTGGGCACAATAATAGCGGGTCAAATTCCATAGAATGAATTAGTATTAGTTCGTATATAGGCTAACGGACCCTCAGGGAAAGACAGACACTCAAATACTAGTAAAGTTTGTTAAAAGGACTCCTCTGGGCAATGTAACCACTCATCCAGCAATCCACAGCAGTACAACAACCAAGATGAGAGGAGGCACTTCAGAATACAAATGAGATTGGCAAGACATGATCTAGAATAGATAATTGCGGGTATATGTAACATGCATGTGGTGCCAAAGTAGATACAGTCATAAGAGGTGCAGATATGAAACATACATATACACGAAAAAGGGTGAGGGATAACACGAGGAAGATGTAGTGGAGATCAAGTAAAGTAACGAGGAAGAGAAGATACAAGGATGAAGCATGGAGGAAGAAATTGAATAATGAAAATGAAAAGAAAAAGCCAAGGCCTAGAAGGCAGGCAAGGACCACACGCTCGCCCCCACTGTGCATCCACCCACCATCGCACACCCGCGCCGTGTGCATCCGCTGCCCACCTACACCCACAACACCTTCTCGTACCCCTTCGGCGACTTCCATTCTATGCGCTGCTCCCACTAATCGCACACCTCCCCAGCGGGGATGTTCCGGCCCTGGAACAGCTCCTTCACCGCGAGGATCGCCCCCCTCGGTACATGCCATGGGGAAAGGGGAATGCACTCGTGCCGGGGGGTTTATCAGGCCTACCCATGCACGAGCGATGGATTGACTGGGATATGCGACGCCAGTGAGGACCCGCTAGGCCGAGGATTGGGGCGCGGAAGGCCATGTGTGCGGTGGTGAGCGATCCATCCGGAGTCCGCTCGGCACAATGGTACCCGAATCTACACAATACGAGCGACGCTGTGGGTAGATCGAGGTACCGGGGAAGGCACGTATTGTGGAGGTTGCGTCTTCTAGGATGTCCGGATAGCGAGTGAGTGAGGAGTGAGGGTCTAGCGCGTAGAAATGAGCATTAACGATACATATCAGCGCTGGGCACGCATTTCCCCACAAGTGGGAGGAGCCGAAGTTGGGGATAAGGCGTGGGCATCGGGCGCGGACAAGGAACAATCGAGCAACGGCACGAGACCTGATCGTGATGCTGAAGATACTCTCGGCTCATTTTCGTCTTCGTCCTCGCTCCGTGCGCAGTGATGGCGAGGTGGGAATCGGCATCGCACGAGGGAAAGCACGGCATCGCGAGTGTGCGATGAGCACAAGCAAACGAAGCTTGTGGTCTCGCGCTCACCGTGGATCGATGTGAGGTGCATCCCTCGAGATCCATGTGCGTGCGGTACGACTCGGATACGCGTGCCTCCTCGCCGCCGGCGTCGAATACACCCCGCGCGCGAGGCAGCCATACACATCCTGCAGCCGTGCCAGATGTCCAGCGCCGTAACGGGTTCCGGATCCGACTTCTCCAGACAACGCGCAGGATTGAAATCTCGCGTCTTCGTCTTCTCGATGGGGGCTGGGCAGCGGTATGTTGATTGAGCGGGGACTGCGGTGTATCGGTGGGGCACGAACTTGGCGTGTGCAATGAGAAGGACGAGTCGGCTACCCCCATAGCTCAACGTACATCCAGGCCCGTGTGAGACAAGGCTCAAGAGAACCCTCGCTTCCATCCGATACACGCACACAAGACGTAAGACGGGCACGCAAGGGTCGAGATCCTTGCGCACCTCTCAAACTCCCAACGTCGAGGTCCGTTGTATCTGGCGGCTGCCCGGAGGTACACGGTATACGGAGGTGTTGCCGTATGTACGCCTTGAGCGCGTCTGGCTGTCTAGTGCCGAGTACACTCCATGCACTGCACCAGCATGCGCGCACGCGGTGATACGTAACGGATGGTGGTTACGATGTCTGTAGTGGGGGTTAGATTCTAGGCTCGCGTTCAGCGAGGATATGGTCTGCTTACCTTCGAAGCACACGTCCCTCGACGTCGCAGCTCGGGCCCCCGCGGTTGGAGAACGCGAAGGCGTACTCCACTCCCCTCTCCTTTGCGTGCCTGTGTTGCACGGACGCTCTCCTCGCACCGCTGGAGGCCCAGATGATGCTGATGTCTAAAACGAAGGCTCCCCATATCTGTACTCAAAATCAGCGACAAATCCAATCCAATGAGGGTATAGGGTGCGTACTGGGTAATCTGTGCACATCTGACGCACACGCCGCTCCCTCAAGTGCGCAGCTCGGGCCCCCACGGTCGGACCGCGTACTCCCCGTCCCGTTGCTGTGTGCCTGCTGTTGCGCGGACGCTCTACTCGCACCACTGGAGGTCGGGATGATGATGATGACCAGAAGGGAAGCTCCCGATATCTGTAGCCAAGATCAACGACGACTCGAAGGAGGGTGGTGGGGTGCGTACTGTGCACATTTGAAGCGCCCTGTGCTTCCCCCAAGTGCGCAGCTCCGGCCTCGCAGTTGGAGAGCACGGCCTCCCATCCCCATCGCCGTTGCGCCGACGCTGAGTCTCCTCGTGCCGCTGGAGGTCCGGAAGATCGTGTATAAGCGGAGACTCTCGACGTCTGTAGTGAAGATAGAGATCAGCGATGAGTTCAGCGATGGTGGTGGTTCGTGTACGCGTACATCTGGTCTGCATACATCTCGATAATCTGCCCACAAGTCCACCGAGGTCGAGGTTGTGGTTCTACCCTCGAGTGAGAACTGGAATTGGCGGATATCGGTCGGGGAAGGGCTGGGTGAATTTTTGCACGGATAGTGGCAGATTCCCCGATTGCAGTAGTCAGACACAGTTTTCTGCTTGGTGCGCAGGAGGAGGAAGAGGCGTGCACACTGAGGATGGTGGACACCGGGAACACTGGGGAACGTAGGGATGCCGCTTTCCTTTCTTCCACGCCACTTCGCCCACCCGTCCTCGGAGTATCCGGGAGGCACGACACCTCTTTCTGCGCTGGCGCGAGTGAGCGCGACCGCCATCCGTCCCCCTCGGATGTCTCGAACCCGATCCTAGCGCCCGATTTGCGAAGAGAGGTGGCAGAGGCTGGCTGCGTGAAAGTGGTACCAGCGCTGGCCATGGCCGCGGTAGGAGATGCCGATGGCTACGGTCGCTCTGCAGCATTCTCGTATACAGGGTACATATGGGGGGCATGAACACGTTGGTCTTGGCGCGAAGATCAGAAAAACCTATTGCATTTAATCAAAATCCTGTAAGGCTGCGTGGCGGAACCAAGAGGTAGGCAGATCATTGATTTGGCATACGACTGATGTCACGTGGTAAAGCTGTGTATTTCCTTTCCAAGACGTATCTCCGAGAGGTGGAAGGAATTTGAGTAAATCCTGAGGTTTTACATTGTGTAGCTACTCAAAATATAATACAGGAGACATAACCAAGGTGCTAGACGACTACCAGAGATATACTGGAAATATACTGTATTGAGGCTGTAAGTTGGTGGCATCCGCATTTGGGAGGGGGGGGGGGGTCATCACGTGGCTTAACTTGTATGGCAGATCAATGATCCGCTTGCCTCTTGGGCGGAACGTACATACATTGAGTCGCAGTTGGGGCGGGCTTCGTGCCGGATGCATGTCATGTGCGAGGGGCGGGACAATGCAGGTCAGGCTGATGCGAACGCGCAGACGCAGCGTGTAGCTGGGGTAGGTGCTGGGCAGCAGTGGTGTTTTCATTGATGCGCGCACTTGCATTGCAGCATACGGACGCTGCAGCGCACTCCTGGTGCACTGGAATAGATGCATAACGATATTGCGACTGTGCAGCGGGTCAGGTCAGCTGCATTATAATCAGTAGTAGAAAAACGCGACCTGCTATCGCGCTGGCTGTCTTGCGCAGCGCAGAAGAAAAGTCTAGCGCGACCAGCTGCTGGGGCCTTGGAGATGGGGACACTTGGGTGCAGGAGATCTTCAGAGATCTGAGGACCAGGTTCTTGGATTCTGGCGTTGTTCATGTCCTCCGGGAAGGCCGAGCGCTGAGGTTGGAGTCGAATCAAGTTTGGTGGTTGATGACAAGATCATGATGACGAGGTCCAGCCCGATCAACCCGTACGCACGGACCATTCAATTCTAGTTGCTCTTATTCCATTCATTCAATCTCTTGATCGATCTTTGCTCCTCCAGTTAACTGAATCGTGGACCAGTGTAATGTCGTCTCCACGTCGTGTATGCGAGATTAACGCCGCTGAAATGAGGAGATGGACTCTGATGGAGGTTTGAATCCTCGCAGAGGCTTAGACCAGGCAAAAAGCTTTTTCTTCTTCTTTTTATTTTCGAAAAAAATACATCAATATGCCACACGGGTCAGCAAGAATCCAACGGAGGTCGCTTGGCTCCATGAGTCTTCGAATTAAAAGAAACCGTGAAGGGTTCAGCCTCGCCGTTACCTTGGGTTGGTAATTTCCCTCCAGAAATTGTTGGCTCCGTGACTCCTTCAACTTTAATTCATCCCAAATAGCACATCCTACCAAGTAATACCAAGCCTCTGTGGACTACTGACAAGTCACCTCATATGTATACTGTGTTGCTGGGATAGTACAATCAGTAAATGTGGGTCCGAGTCCCACCAGAGGATAGAAAAGGACGATTTTTTGGTTATTTTTTTGTAGAATTTGCCACCAATTGCAAGAGCCAGGAGCCTGTGGACCGGGAGAAAACCCAGTCTACCCGCATTACTCCAAGCGGGAAGTTCCTTGTGTTTTGCAGTCCGAAATCCAGATAGTTCACGTTCACAAAGGCTGAAATCACAACAAGTCTTTGTGGATCACGGCATCTGCTTTTCAATGTTATGTGGGAATTCTCTTGTAACAAGGAGGAGGGTGTTCGATTCCTCTCGAGGGCAATAATTCGTGGGGCCTCAGTTTTTTTTCTATCATAGATGAAGAAAATCCCCGACAAGAGTTCAACCTACAGTAATATTGAATTCCACTTTTGCATTTTATACTGCACCTCAAACAAGACCGGGCTCAGAAGTCTTTATGTGAACATCTAATTCAACCACGCTGTACATCCAACCCCCAAGCCTCTGCGGACTAATGGCAGTCACCTCATCCGTATTGGTCAATACCAAGTCTAATGAGGAAATGTGGGTTCGAATCCCCCAGCAGCGTGTGCATTTCAATAGGATGTTTTTTCCCTACCCTTCCAATCCCGGCTTTTTCTGGTCAACTTCGAAGTAAGACAGTTGGAGGCAGGACCAGTCACTCATCTGTGTGGAGTCATCTCAATGGAAAATAGGCGGATTCAAATCCCTCCTCGGCATTTGTTGGCAGTGGTCCACAAACAATGTGGAGGCCTGCTGGTCTCTGTTTCTGAGTTTGAGCCCTGGGCCATCTTCAAGGTTGTACTTGCACAGTTTTCGGTCTGATCATCTGAAGTTCATATCTAAAATCCGCAGAACAGTTTCATTGGATCCAATGTGAATCTACATGACATCACTTCGAATAAATGAAATCTAAAAAACCAGAATGAAGCCCTGTTGATTGTGGGGTACTTTGTGGGTTTTACTGTATAATCTGTTTTCTTTATTTATTCTTCTCAGTCTCACAATGATTGGTGCAGTACTTAAACAGTGGTGATCAGGCAGGATGAATTCCCAGCTCAGTGGCATCGAGTGATACAGGGATCAATCTCTAACAAAAATTCAATCTAAATTCCATCTCAAGTATTCAGTTTTCTTTTCTTTTTGGGCAGCAGGAATCCCTCAGCCTCCCTGGGAAATGTGGTGTTTTTTTTTTTCTGTTTCATCTCATTCCAGTGAGAGTTAATAGCCACAAGATCAAATCTCCAACAAAAGTTCAACCTAATTCCATGTCTCTCATGAAGAATTACACTCTTTGTAACTGCACCTCAAGGAAAGGAATAAACAAGGAACACCTGTGATCCTGGTGATCACCTTGCATGAGTTTCCGAAGTTTGCAAGAAGAAGCAGGATTGAGCCTCCCGAAAAACACAATGGATATGGGAATATATTCTGCTCTTTTTTTTTGTTGCATTGTGGAAAAAAACTTAATCAGCTCACTCACCTTCTGTGTTTTGCCTGACAATAGAACCTTAATGAAATACACCAAGTCTTTATTAAATAAATATGCTCATTCATTTCAAACCAAACCACAGGGACACATGTAGCAAATCAGTAACCATAAATAACAACATAGAAATCACCAACAAAAACATACAATTCCTGGAAGCCTCAGCCACAATCAAACCAAGCTCTTTCTCTTCACCCATGTCCATCTTATCCAGGTCTTCAATGTCAGACAGATCATCCTCCAGTTCCTCAATAGTCCCAGACGGTGCATTGAGCTCTGCCAGATGAGCCAAGTTGTTTCTGTGTTGCTCCAGCACATCTTCGCTGATACCAGCAAGTCTCTCATTATATGTGAACCTGTTTGGCCTGTGAAGAGCGTTCAAACAGGGTCTTGCTCTCTCCCAAAACTCTACTGCCTTGAGCAGGTCACCATGTCCCATAGAAATGTCTCCAAGTCGGAGCATGCATTCAGCTCTGCTGCGATGGACATCCATCTGGTAAATCCTCTAGAGCAACTGTGAACAAACTGGTGGCTGTATGCTCATCATGTTGTGCAGGAAGATATCTCCCAAGGATCGAGAGCCTTGTAGATTCCGAGCTTCTCTTTTCTTTTGAGAGAATTACAAGAAAAACTGTTGTCCAGCTGACATCCCATCCAAATCACCCAGCAACTGGTATCACCAAGCCGTTCCAGACAAAAGTTTGGATTTGGAGTATTCCAGAGTCATTTGAACACCTTGCAAGGATGTCTTTGCTGCCAATGAATTTCCCTCCCTCAGGTAGAGATCTGCAAGAATAACATCACACATTGTCACTCCCTCAACATGCCTACAGTGTCTAACATTTTCTGGCTCTGTCACAATTCCTCTGCACATCATCTTTGGAGCACCAATCAACACATCAATTTCAGCAACATTAAGTAAAGCAAACCATAGTGTAGGGATCCTGTATAGAGGTTCTTCAAGAATCCTAGTATGGATACTGCGAGCCTCAACATATTCTGATTTGAGCTGTGGATTTCTGCCTGATGTCATGATGCATGGTCTAAGTTCCATGGACATGCACAAAGCCTAAGAGTCTCTTGCCCTAATGCAGAGAGACATGGCTTTTGTGTAGTTCCCCAATGTATAGCAGCAAATAGCCTCAATATTGAGTGCCTGGCTTCTCTGTATAAATCTGCAGAAATTATGGCCAGTCTCTGGGCCTCCTTTGCATGCACTTGAGCTGCAGAGTAATCACCAAGTCCATTCAACCCATGCAAGGTTCGCAATCCTTGGAATGCATTTGGTTTCCCAGTGAAAGTGCTAAGATATAGCAGCTCACAAAATTTTTGGCAGAGGATGTATCACCCTTGACCGATAATAGTTGCCAAGATTATAGAATCTGCCTGTGTGAATTCATTAGTCTCAACAACCAGTATTATCAGGGAGCATACATTTAAGATCTGGGTCATCAAATCCTTGAAGTGTTCCAGGGCATCAGAAGCATGTCTCAGATTGGAAATTGAAGAACCATGAGTTAAGCACTCATAATAAGTAGCCTCGAGACGATGGTCACAGGGTGTGGAAGGACATTTGAATCTGTTGAATCAAGAAGATAGCTCCTTGCCCATGCTCGGCTAAAGTATTCAGATAGCATGCCAGTAAATGCTATTCACTAGGTCTGGATGACCCTGTTGCAACCCATTCTGAAGGACATTCTGTATGTTTGAGTAGTTTGATGATACTCGAGCAACTGTGCTAGAACTTGATTGATTTCCATGGTATTCCATGTAGAATTCAAGTATTCCTGGAAATGTTTGAAAGAGGTGAATGAGGTGATCTCCAGGTGGCTGGATCTTCTGCATATACTCTCTGATAGGTACCAATACTTTTAGCCGCTTGTGTTCATCACTGTAGGCAAGGCAGTACGAATCAATGCTGCTTTGCAACCCAGGATATTATCAATTGGGAGCTTGCTCTGCACCAGCTCAACATCTGAAAGACCATCAGGGAGCATTGACAGGAGGCTCAGGAGATCCTTTGAATGGGGATTGAGTCTAGGACTTGACAAGACAGTGAAATTGACAAGTCCAAGTTGGATGTTCTGTCATATCCTCTGAGATCAAGGATGTTTTCTCCTCCTCCCAGCGGGACAATACATGGGAGCAGCCCTCAGAGTCAACCAAATGAGCTATGAGACTGATTGCAGAGGCAGATTGTCTGTCAGAGAGAGGACCTTGTCAACCTCATTTGGATCATGTGTGTTGTCTGCAATATCTATAAATGTTTGTCGTGCTGCATCTTGTTCCAAGGGCTTCAGCAGTGGCAGAAATGGATGAGTCCATGCCACTTTAGCAGGCCTTTCTGCTCCTCGCATTGTAATCTAATTGTATAAGTTGAAAGCATAGGTGGAAAAATTTGGAACCTACCACCAATGCAGATGATCCACACCTGTGAGCAGTGACAGAAATTCCTCATTTTGCCTCGGGACTCAACTGGCTCCCACAATGTCTCAAGATTATCCAGAATCAGGAGAGATTTGAGCTGCTAGAGAAGTATTGGATGACTGGGCGTGTAAGGTCTTTTCCTGGCTTCATCCAACATGGGCTCCTATGAGAGCAGCAAGTCCACTTGGGTTGCTGCTGAATCACAAGCAACAAAGAACCGATGCTGATTATATCTCTTGGTAATTTCTGTATGATGGATAATAGCTCTCGCAAGACTGGTCTTTCCATTCCACCTGCACCCAAAATGGCAATCCTGGGTGTTCCTTGACCGAAAAGGTGAAGAATGTCTGAAAGCTCTGAGTCTCGTCCATGGAATATCTTGGGCTCCGATGGTAGCATGGAGATTGAGTTGGAGCTTGAATATATGTCAGATACAAAAGATATTGTTGGAAGACAAGCAGAGACTGACCTGTTATGAGAGCCTGAATAAAGCCCACTGATCTATGTGACATTGATTATTTTATCTCTCAGCGGAGTAAAATTCCCTTACAGAAGATGATCTATCTGAACTGGTTGTGTCGGACAGGCTTCAATCATGTCAAGCACTTCTTTGTTTCGTTTTTTTGCATCTTCTTGCATTTGTGTAATGTCCTTCATATGATTGACCATTGGGACCTATCAAATCCTTCAATGAGTGGTTGAATTACCAAACAGATGTCACACCTGAAAAACTCAAGTCCTTGTTGCAATCCTGCCTTGCAATCCTTCAGCAATGCACTCATCTCGCCTTGACGAAAGAAATTCTTGAGTGTGCTGCCCTTCTGTTGAGCTTCAACAAAGGTGTGGATTTTGTGGAGGGTCCTGACAACAGTTGTCAAGATGACAGGAGGTTTCTTTCCCAAGTGAAGCAAATACTCTGTGAACTTTCCAATGTGAGTTAACACACTTGGTGGCAATTCCGCTCCAGTGTCGGAATTGATATGAACCATCAGAATTGCATTCAGCAACTCATAATTTTGCTCCAATAATTGGGTACAGTCATGCTTATTTTGTCTAACAGTCTATTGTGCTTGGTTAAGATTTTTGGCTGAGACAGATTCAGTGGTAATGTACCTGTATATTTTTCAACAGAGATTGTGTTGTGTTAGACATGGCTGCAAGAAGGGGCTCTTCAGGCTGCTGGCAAGGATTCCAGAGTATTTTCAGTGATGGTCAAACATTCTGTACTGTTGTTGAGTCGAATTTGAGTGACGGTGAGTGGGGGGGCATCTTGTGAGGTGGATCAGGGGTCTCGAGAGACATAAGTGTTTTATCCTGTGTGCCCATGGGAAGTTTCTTTTATTGGCTACTGTTCATCTCCCGCACAGAAGATGTGATCCTCATACACTGCGTTCAGACCCCCTGTAGGCAACAATGTGTCTACCAGCGTAGACACACGTAGACAAAGCCGTTTGCCTACATATGCCTAATCATGTAGACACTGTTGGTGTACGTGAGTCTACATTGGTCTGCATATGCCTATGTTGGTCTACCGCAGTAGACCAATGTAGACGAACATAGTGGGATGTAGACCCATTTGGTATATCAAATTTGCAGTTATGACAAGTGGGGGACCAAGGTGTGTCTACGGCTGTGGACACACTTAGGCGAAGTATGTCTACGTGACGTAGGCTGACGTAGACGAACGTAGCCGAACGTAGGCAACGCTATGCCGATGTCCCCTTGCCTACGGCGATCGACGTACTTTGACACATGTAGACCAACGTAGACGAACGTAGGCAAGGGTGTGCCTACAGGGGGTCTGAACGCAGTGATATCTGGTGTAAAATTTGACCACATCAAATGATACTATTGAATGAGTAGCTGTATTGAGACATCTAGGGAAAAAGTTCTGATCTCCATCTGAGAAGCTTGTTCATTGATCGTGGGCTCAGCTATATTTGCCATGATACCATGATATCTTCCCATGCACTTCTTGATGGGTACAGATGCATGGTGTAAATGGACACAGCATTTAAATGGTATGACCATAGCAAACCCAAATCAACTTCGGAGCCGCTTGATTATATCAAAGATCCTAAGAAACAACAAGTACACAGCCTGTTGGGAACTCTTCCGTAGCCACCAAATCACCAGTGAAACCAATCAAGGTCCTCAGGGCTAGACTGATCCTGAGAAAGCTAAAAATGTAATCCGAGAGAAGGGATAAACAATTTGCAACCAGGTGAAGCATCGGACTGAAATTATGACGAAATTGTAGGTTAACAAGTGCATCAGAAATATGTGTTGAAGCCTTTACGAGTAGTAGGAAGGGGTACGATGGTGTGGGAGCGGGGGAAGAGTAGCAAAGAGCCGGTGCTTAAAGACACAGCCCAGATACACAGCCTGTCATACAGCTTCTTGCCGGATCACTCGTCTCGATGATCCGAATATCTGGTTGGCCGCTTCGCGGCCTCCTCCCTTTTGTGAAAGTTGTTCACTCTTCAAGGTTAACACTGCCACCAGCCAAATCTATGGTCCACTTGTTGAATTGACTTGGCTATTCACTGCGCAGGGTCTGGTATATTTCCGTTCTCCTTCGAATGTAATTTCAATTCTGTCGAAGGTGTTCCAAATCCAGGGAAAATTGCTAATGAGTTGACATTTTATACAGCAACGAAACTGGACTGCAGTTTATCTGTCTAGTTACTGACTTTGTGAATTGAGCTGAGTCGATTCAATCATTCATCAAGCGCTCGGGATCAAAAATGTAAAAACTCTGGATTACAGCCGTTTGTGTAAGAAAACAAATTAATAAATCAGCAGACGAACGAAAGATATAATATTTGCGATGTACAGTGGTATCGATGAGGTTTCGGGGTCAAATGTTCTAATGAAAAGTTTGAAATTTTGCTATGGTGCGCATCACCTAGCTGCCACTTCCAAGAATCAGTGACAGATTGGCCAGAGAAAAAAATTGGCCGGCACGCCTCAACATTTTTTTTCATTTATGTGGCCATATCCACCCAGAAATATGTTCAGCTCACTCAGTTTTAAATTGGCTAGCAGATCTGTGCAGACAAAAAACCTAGGGGGAAAACCTGGGCAAAACTGGGGCCCAGAAAATTTCAAGCATGAATTTAAAAATGGGTTTCTTTTTGTGAGACACTGAAGTTTTCATGAATTTCATGAGGTTTTCATAGTTGGCCTGTATTTTACTTCATCATTGCTAAATTCTAATTTGCCAATACTCCAAAGCGGACTGATAATTGGCATTAGCGCCAGTTTGGTGCTTGAGGAAAGTTTAACGTTGATACCCCAGGCAAAGTGGAGTTTTGGCATTGTGTACACTTTTAGGTGCCCGCACGCTTAAAGTTGATCATCGGGCCAAAAGCCCGAGGAAGCGCCTTTCATTGAGCGCTTCCAAAGCCTCGGGCCTGATCTCCCGAAAGCGGAGTTTAAAAAGCTTCAGACAGACAGGGATAATAAAAGAGAAGAGAGAGAATTGAGACTTGATCAGAACATTGTTAAAGAAAAGTGCGGTGCTTCGCACCGACACTTGGGTTGAAAGATAGCTGTTACTTACTGTATGAACCCAGTAAGCATCTTTAAATTCTAAATGAATTGGTGAACTCATGACACGAGCTAATTTGGAGAAGTGATACACGGAGACAGCCAAAGTGCCGGGGCAACATAAATACCGAATGTGAACCATCCTGCCGAAGAGCCAGCATTGAACCTGTTTGCGGAGACATAAAGAGTTGTGGACTCGTGGCCCAGCAAATCATGCTATCACAGACACCCACCCCAGAATATAGGGATCAAGTCACCACTTCAAGTCTTCTCTGCGTGGGAGGGCTATTTGGAGCCCAGACAAAAACCATCTGAGTTAATGTTCAGAATTAAAATACGACTCTTCTGGTGCAAGTTCAGACTACTTCAATTCTCAACCGTCAGCACACCATCCTGGAGATACAGTCTGCAATTGGAATTTGCGCGCTGAAAGTCGAGGCAGATTCGCGCGGGTCAATCAAGTAGATCTAGAGGTGATACGTAACGAGAGCGAAACACAAGATTACTTCAATCAACTCAAGGCATCAAGCACTGGAATCTGGATAGACACTCGACATTTGGACTGTCAGTTATGGCAAAATTTTCTGGAAATAATGCATGTCAGACCCGATATAACGCCGCACCGGATTCAAGCGAGGGCAGCTCGGTCGCTATACACATTTAACTTGTATCTATATAAGAAATGAAGACGGCATGTCCCCCGCACACAAACCTGTTTATGTGGCCACACATTCGTATTGGCTCCCCGAACTCCACATGCGTCAACATGTCGTCACCTGCTCCACGGTCCGACGGAAAACCGTCGAGATGTTGACTTTTGCACAACCGCTCCACTCAATTGTTGAGCTTCTATTTATAACTGTTCAGATGGTCAGCGAACGCAGCTCCAACGCAACTCTCTGTCTACAACGTCAATATGCGACCTCTGCTCCCCAAAGCTGAATCTCTCAACCACACTCCGACCTTATTGGAGGTACACTTCACATAATATGCATACTTCAATATTGATCTGATAAATAATTTGACAGTTGGGTATTCATCTGCAACGCGATAGTGTTTCACCTATCTGTCGCGGTCCGGACAAGACTTTGAAGGTGATGGCATTAATGCTTATTGGACGCTGATACGAGTGCTTTCAAGGGTAAATTATCAACTGCCAAACCCAAGGCCCACAGACAGGATGAGAATGCCTCGCCTCAAGAGCAAGAAGTGAGTTGTTGTATATAGTAGGTTTATTGTATGTCTCATAACACTTGGGCAGGCTCTCAAGGCCAATCGACGTTCCACGGGACAACGTGCACGGAGACAACGAGAGCTTGCGACCGAGATCACCGCACTCAATGTGCATGGAGAGGTGGATCGAAGAAGCATTCGCTCTCGCGGTCAAAGGCTACGTAGGAAACTGGAAGCTGCAAAGAGATGTCTTGAACATGATCCCAGTTGTGGTATGCACTCTATATATCATTTTCCTCATCTCACCCAGTGTATCAGATTCAACCAACGCTCTATCAAAAGCAATCAATAGGTGTGAGTCAAGCAACCCATTCCGTCGTCGACGGGATTTGCCGAGTTATCAAGAACGGATGCTTGGAAGAGATGAATATCTCAGAATGCAGGCTATTGCGAAGGAAATTGACCGTGAAGCCGGGAAGCGGAGGAGAATACACTATAGTAGTCTACTATGAACCCCAAGTCTTTCGAACTCTGTCTTGAGATTGACTTGCATAAAAGCTTTTAAAAGGTCCATGACGAGAACTTCGGCATACATACAGAAAGTATTTGCACGCATATTAGTGTGCACTGAGATATGAGAACATGCCCGAGATGCCTGATACATGGGGAAGTTCAAAATTAATTAATCACGGCTCCTGGAGATTCATGGGAAGGAGGGAGTCAAGCGGCTATCAAAATGATTGGCCCGCAGCACACCAATCATGATGTTGAGTAGTCAGAGGGTCCCGGTAGGTTAAGCTCAACCTGGAATATTGGATGAGGGAAAGAAAGCAGATTATATGAAGGAGACAAGCGAGGGAAGCTGATATTAGTTAATATTGAGAATTACAATACTGAGCAAGGTAGTATAGGTCAATTGCCCTAGATTTTGATTGGGAGTGTCACCATGGACTTTGAATCTTCTCTAAATTTATATGGTGTCCGTAGCGTAGCACGGGTCAACTGCTAGTGTACATAAATCGGCATTTACAGCCGTTATACAACTCGTTACAGCGCCTCTATTATACATCCCCGGATCCCAGTTTATACACAAATTTAAACTTACACCTCTCCCTTCCCTTCCCTGAGCGTGTCATTCCGACTTCATATCTGTTTTCATTTCTATTCCCACCTTAAACTCTAACGCAACTCGAACCCATCCTATTTATTTACGAAGTCTTTCAGTTCCAAGTTCAACCACACTTGAATAAAAATAATTCCAATTGAACAAAAGACATTCATCTTGTAAGTATGTATACATCGACATTTACAACAGCTAGTTATAGCACTTTACACAGCACCTCTATTATACATCCATCCTGGCTCCCATGGCCAATTTACACAAAAATTTACACTTCTCCCCCTCCCCTTCCCTCTGCCTGCCAATGCCACATAGTACACTCCTCTCCCCGACCTCGTTTCTCCCTCACGCACGAACGTCAAAACGTCGCTCACAAAACCTCAATCCCCCTCTCCTCATCCAATCCACCCCATTCTTCAGCTGCTCCAGCGTCAAAAAGATTAATATTGTCGTCGGCTGGAGCCTCGTCCACGCGGGCACCCAGCCCTTGAACATGAACATTGCGCCCTCGGTCTGGAATGACATGCGGATGACGCCGAGTGTCGAGTTGGAGCCGGGGCCGGAGGCGTTCATGATGCGGCTCTGCACGCGAACACGAGATTCGGTTAGTATTGGCGTCGTGTTTGGTTATGAAGGGAGAGGGGAGACGAACCTTGAGCACGTCCACGGGGGAGCAGACTGTGGTCGCGACCGTACCCTGTACACAACGCAACGCAAATCAGCATTCAATATTTCAATGCCATGCAAAGGAGTTCGAGCTCGGGAGTTAAAGGTTCGGATTGAGGGGAAGGGGCGGATTTGAGGGGGAAGTGGTCGGAATTAAGCGGAAAGATAGAGGAAGAGAGGAACAAGAGCAGAGCGAGGAAAGAGGAAAGAGGCAATTAGAAACGCACAGCAGCGAAGCTCGCCGTAAAATGGCACATGATGTTATCCTCAAAGTACCTCGTCTTGAGCAGCTCGGCTTTGAAGAAGTCGTATCTGCAGTAAACCGAGTATTAGTATCGAGTAAACGAGGGGAGAGAAATGGTAAACGAGAGAGAGATGGAGAGAAAGAGCAAACGAAAGGGAGAGGGAGAGAGTAAATGAAAGAGAGCGAAAATGAGAGAACACACGAAGCAAGCTGGCTGGCATTCATCAGGATCGCGCGGAAGACGTTGGGTCCGACACCGCGCGCGAGGGAGGAGGGGCCTTCTTCGTGGACCATCTGTGCACGAAATTCAACGTCAGTATAAGTAACAACACAAATCGTGGACGGAGATGCACACGAAAGAGCGCATCGAAACAGTTCTTGTAGTTGAACCACTTCTCCGGCGGCTTCGCAAAATCGCCCTGCAGCCGGACCATGACGATTTCTGTGCAAACAGCAATCAGCAAGCACTTTGGTTCACCGAACAATAGACAAACGCACCACTGGGGTTCCCACAAATCCCGCAATACCACCCGCTATCCAACGCCTCACGCATCAGCGCTAAGCCAGCTAACCTCGTTGATGGGTGCACGCACCCATATTCCCCGCCAACGCCAACTTCCACGTGGGCGCGTCCTTCCCCGCGCCGAGGAATTCCTTGTTCTCGTCGTATGCCCAGAAGCGGTGTGGGACGTCTTCTTGATGCTCTCAATCATGTGCTTGTTGCCCGAGGCCTGCAGCCGGACCTTCGTTAGGTTGAGCGGGCTGTGGGTGCGCGTGGTGTCAGTGCTAATCGGCACCCAGTGGTAAGGGATGGATGCACGCACTGGGTTATGGAGGCGGCAATCGTCGCGGCGACCCCTGAGGCCGATGAGCATTACATCCACGTATATTGAGGGGGTGAGCAGATGCACCACTGAGCCAGAAAGAATAGGGCTGTTTCTTCTGTGGACCGGATGACATGGTGGTAAGTGTCTTAGTCTCTTGGTCATTTGAACACAGGGCCGGTCTAATGGAGCGGGATGCCGATGGTGTGCAGCAGAGAATCGGTCGGGATTCGGGTATAGTGTATGGGATCACACCACGGAAGGTGGACGGGCAAGGTCGGGAGGGATGGCGTCCGCGTGGAGGTCCTGGTCGTGGTCGTGGATGGAGGTGAAGGACAGGGATTGACACGGGACTGCATCAAGTAGCAGGCGATCGAAGTATGGTCATGCTAAGCGGTGAGAGTTTATTCGATGTGCGGCACTACGGTTTTAGTGCCCGACGTCTTGGCTGGGAGGTCCATGTTCTAGCTCAGGCTGTAAGGGCACGACGGCGGCAGATGAATGGAGGCCCTTCACCTGTGCCAAAATTGAAACGCACCCAGTCTCATCGCGTCATCGCGTCATACTTAGATACTAGAGCATCGTCTCGTAAGTCCGTCCACGTTTGAATTTAGCTGCGTAAGCAAGAAGAGCGCGATGCCGGATGGTAGGGGATGTGCTGCGCGGGCAGCAGATTCGTTTAGACTTAAGCGAGACTTCGAGTATCAGAACCAAGGTCGCTGAGGGTCGTTGTCGAAAACACAAGTGCAAGCGGCATCAGCTCGGACAGGCCAGCCGGTGCGCACAGACCACATTCTTAATTAAATCTCTTCCCTTTGCTGTTTGGATACCAGGGCCACAAGCCTCTATGGACTGGTAAAAAATCGCTTCATTCATTGAGAACATTAGACGAGCATCTATTCAAAAAAAGTACTGTTTTCGAGCTGAGTTATTGTTCGCAGTCCAGATCTGGACTCTTCTTTCCAAGCCAGAATTCAATGATTCAAATGAACAAAGAAGCAGCGCATACATACTTAACAAGCTGGTAGGATGTCTTCACAGCCTCGAAACCCCGCTTCGGAACCAAGTATCAAGTAGTCAACCTTGTGTTTTATTCGCATCTCAAGAAGGGTCATCGCCGGTGCCCCCTTCCCCGCCTTTCCTTGTATTTCCTTCGTTTCCTCTCCACACCTCAGGCTGCCTTTAGCACCTCCTCGACTGAACACCCCACCCACTGCCGTGGGCCTGCAGACTTCGCTGTTTTGTTTACGGGGAGGGGTTAAAGTTAAAAGGGCGATGGTGTGCTAGATTCGCGCGGCTAACTGGAGTGCGACAGATGCAGATTGGATCGGTGCGCGAGAAACTCGTGCATCCTACAGTGCGAGTAGCCCGAGTCGCGCCATATCGCCGGAACGAAGTCTACGCTTACGATGCGCAGCGGCAAGCGATCTACCATCCCCCGACAAGGTGGAACCCGGATCGGCTTGACACAGGTGTACCACAGTCCGGGCGGTGGCAGCAGGTGGATCATGTCGACGACAGAGTGTAGGGGTACGGGGTCCGGATAGTGGGTTTGCGTGAGGGTCTAGCGCGCAGCAATGCATTAACGATCCATATCAGTGGTGGGTGCGTATTCCCCGTGCAGGTGGGAGGAGCTCGGGGATAAGGGTGCGCAGGGACGAGGATACGAGCGGGGTGCAGACAAGGAGCAATTGAGACGGCTCGGGACATGACCCTGGACACGACCCTGGACTGCGAGAACGCAATGATGGTAGTGCTCTCGTCTCGGCTTCGCTCGCAGCGATGGCGAGGTCAAGTGGCGACGGGCATCGCACGGGGGTCGTGCGCACGTGCGTGAGGAGAGCACAAGCACAAGCACACGAGCGGTCTCGCGCTCGCCATGGATCGATAATGTGCATCCTCTTGTCGTCCTCTTCTCGATGGTGGGTGGTGGGCGAGTGGATCCGACTTCGATGACCCGCGGGACGCCGCCTGCGCTCGTGCCTCGTCTGTGTCTTCGCGCGTGGGGACTGCTGTACCTCGGTGCGGGCTTGGCGTGCACGACGAAAGGGACGAAGACAAATGCTGGCCATCCCCATCGATCGACGTACATCCAGCCGGTGTGAGCAAGAGGTGGGCCCGCGCTTCCGTCCGATACACGCACGGAAGACGGGCACACAAGGGTCGAGGTCGTAGCACTACCCCTCGAGCTCGCCTCGCTCGAGGTCTGAGTACGTCTGGTGCTGCCCTGAGGTCCGCGAAGGCGTTGTCGTATGCCTCGAGCACGAGCGCGCCTTCAAGTTGCTGTCAAGCGCAAATAGGTATGGTCACGGGTCCGGGTCCGGGTATAAATCAGTCAACCCGGACCCTGACCCGCAAAACCCCAACCCCAACCCGCGGGTCTATGGGTTGTCCACGGGTCGTCCGATTGATCGGATCAGGACTGCCAAGGCTTGCCGGGCACGTTCAACACCTTCAAAACATGAAATGTGTCCAATAATTGGAACTTTTGAGTGCATCAGGAGCTTAACAGAAGCTTGGGGGTGCAATTTATAGCTAGTAGCACCTTGAAATAACTTAGATTCCATGAGAAAATCAAATATCTGCAGACCCGTGGTGTACCCGCGGGTTTCGGGTCCACTAAAATTGTAACCCGTACCCGTACCCGCGCTCGCCCGACCCGGAAACCCGCCGGGTTGACCCGTACCCGTGACCATCCCTAAGCGCAAAGTACGTTCCGCGCTGGAACAGGATTTGTGGTACGCAGCAGATGGCAGCTACGATGTCTGCAGTGAGGATTAGGAACGAAATCAATGAGTGGTGAGCTGCGTACGTACATCTGCGTAACCTGCGACCACTCTGAAGAGCCCCGCGCTTTCCTCGAGTGCGCAGCTCAGGCCCCGCGGTTAGAGAACGCGCGCTCTCCCTCCCTGTTGCTGCGTGCTTCCCGTTCCTCCGAAGCTCTCCTAGCACCGCTGGACATCCGGACGATAATGAAGTCCAGAAGGGAGGCTCCCAACGTCTGTCTGTGGTGAGAATCAGCGATAAACTCAACGAGGGTGGTGGGGTACGTGCACGTACATCCAGTTAGGATGATCCCAGTCTGTACAGCTGACGCACGCGGGGCTGCCGAGGTCGACGCCGAGTGCAGAGCTCAGGCTCCGTAGTCGTCGAACGCATGCTCCCCTCCTTCGTCGCTGTACAACTCCACTCGGTGCACTGAATCGCGGAAGACGATGTCGTTAGAACGATGATGACCAAAAGCGGCTCCTGAATGCTCTGGCGAGGATCGGGAAGTGATCCTGTAGAGAGGATCAATAGGTAATCCATCGCTGGTGAGATATGGTGTACGCTGTACAGTCGATGTGGATCTAACTGTGGCTCGGGAGAATCGGTGGATGTCGGTCGAGGAAGGGTGGATTTCAGTGCAGATATTGGGAACGATTGAGGTACGTAGTCGATGCGGCGGAGGAAGAAGCGCGCTGCGGGACGACTTCCAAATGGGAATGTAGGCTCGGGATGCCGCTTTCCTTCGCTCGACGCCGTTCATCACCGACCCGCCCTTGGAGTATCCGGGAGCTGCGACACCGATCTCTTTCTGCGAGGGCGCGAGAGGGCGCGACTGCGATCCGTCCCCTCCGAGTGTCTCGAGCACGATTTGTGAAGAGGGCAGAGGCCGGCTGGCAGGGAGTGCGTGCAAGTGGTAAAAGTGCATCGCCAATGGCGTTGTCATGGCCGAGTGCGAGACGTGCGCACGCGCCCATCCTGATTCCTGAGCCTCGTTTCCCCATTCTCGTATGCGGTGTTCGCACAGAAGGGCATTAGTATCTATAGCATTGAATCAGCATGTTACATTGGGGAACAGACATACGTCAAGCCGCTGCTAGAGCATACCTTGTGGTAGATGAATCATGATGCGGACGTGCGCAGGCAGGGCGGTGAGTGCCGGGGTCGGAGAATGCATGCCGGGATGAACAATGGCTAGTCCCGCTTGCCGCGTAGACTACGAGTCGCGCGAGAACAGTTCTTGGACCGCGCCAGCAGACGATGTACTCGGTGGGGTACGAGGTTGGTGGGTGGGAGCGAATGCGTGGACGCGGCGTGTAGCTGGGGTGGTGCAGGGCAGTATGGGCGCGGGGTCTCCGCACAGGGCACGCTAGTGCGATGAGCTCAGCATGGATGCGTGCAGTTGCGCAAAGACACACATACCTTATGCACTTTAAGGCACCTGCACGCGGGACAGGATAGGTCATGTAGGCATGGAAACATCTTGCGACTGTGCACAGCGAGTCGAGCCAGCTAGTGCAGCAGTCGCCGTCGTACGCAGAACAAAAGCCTTGCGTTTCACAATCATCGTGACCGGCTGGGGGACAGGGAAACTTGTTGTCTGCAGGGGGAGGAGATCCTGAGAGACCCAGAAGACGGATTCTGGCGTTGTTCACGTAGCTGAGCTGGGAGTTGGCTGGGAGTCGAATCAAGTTTGGTGGTTGATGACGAGGTCCAGCCCGATCAACCTGTACGCACGGACCATTCAATTCTAGTTGCATTCATTCCATTCATTCAATCTCTTGATCTTTGCTCCTCCAGTTAACTGAATCTCAAGCTTCTGTGGACCAGTGTAACGTCGTCTCTGCATCGTGTATGCGAGATTAACGCCGCTGAAATGAGGAGATGGACTCTGATGGAGGTTCGAATCCTCGTAGAGGCTTAGACCAGGCAAAAAGCTTTTTCTTCTTCTTTTTATTTTCGAAAAAAATACATCAATATACCATACGGGTCAGCAAGAATCCAACGGAGGTCGCTTGGCTCAATGAGTCTTCGAATTAAAAGAAACCGTGACGGGTTCAGCCTCGCCGTTACCTCGGGCTGGTAATTTCCCTCCGGAAATTGTTGGCTCCGTGACTCCTTCAATTTTAATTCATTCCAAATAGCACATCCTCCCAACACCAAGCCTCTGTGGACTCCCAGCAAGTCAACTCATATGTATTGTGTATGTAGTGCACAAAAACTGCAATGAGGAAATGTGGGTTCGAATTCCGCCGGAGGCATTGAGAAATTGAAGAACGTGAATTTTCTTTCGGTATTATTTTAAAAAATAAATGTGCTACCAAGAGCAAGCCTATGGGCCAAAACAAAACAAACCAGGTCACTTTTGCCTAGGGGAGTTTGAATCCTTCTGCCTGCATTTCTCGCAATTTTCCTATACAAAATGTGTTTTTGGTCCGAAATCCAAACATTCACTACTCACAAATGCTGAAATCACACAACTAGAAGCCTCTGTAGATCACGATGATTACCTTCTTCCACGCTACATGCTAAATCTCTTGTAGCAAGGAGGAAGGGGTTTGATTCCCTCGGGGAAATAATTCGTGGGACCTCATTTTTTTCCCCATCATAGATGAAGTAAATCTCCGACAAGTTCAACCTACAGTAATATTGAATTTCAACTCTCTTTATCTTAGACTACACCTCGAACAAGACCGGGCTCAGAGTTCTCACCCCATCTCACTCACGCTGTACATACAACCCCCCAAGCCTCTGCGGACTAATGGCAAATCACGCAATGACAGGGTTTTAAAAGTGTAATGAGGAAATGTGGGTTCGAGTCCCACCAGTGGCGTGTGCATTTCAATAGGATGTCAATTTTTTCCCTTCTCTTCCCAATCCCGGTATTTTGTGTTCATTCCTCTAATAGTGCTGCAAGGCATGAAGTCCATGGACCGGTCACTCATATTGTATGCAGTATGGAGGTCATCTACGATGATGACATGGGGGTTTGAATCCCTTGTCGGCATTTGTTAGCAGCAGTCCACAGCACAATGCGGAGAGCCTGCTGGTTTCTGTTTCCGAGTTTGAGCCTTGGCCCTCTTTCAAGGCTGTACATGCACAAGTTTCGGTCTGACCATCTGAAATTCATATCTGAAAAATACAGGAGAACAGGTTCTTTCATTGGATTCGACACAGAATCTATATCAACACGCACTTCCGAATACTTGAATGAAATCTAAAACCAGGAATGAAGGCCCTGTTGATTGTGAGGTATTTTACTGCATAATCTGCTTTTCATTTATTTATTCAATCCTCAGTCTCAGACTGGATTGTTGGGAGTATTTGAACAGTAGTGATCAGTGAGGATGAATTGCCAGGAGTAAGGGACACAGATTGATCTCCAACAAAATTTCAACCTAAATTCCATCTCAACTATTCAGCTTGCTTTTTCTCTCTCTGGGCAGCAGGGAGTCCCCCAGCCTCCCAGGGGAACAGTGCTGTTTTATATCCATTTATTTTCTGTTCCATCTCATTCCGATGAGAGTGAATAGCCAGAGGATCAAATCTCCTACACAAGTTCAACCTCAATTCCATCTCTCTTGCTCAGAATTACACTCTTTGTATTTGCAAGTCAACAGAAAGGAATAGACCAAGAAACCCCTGTGATTGTGGTGATCACATTGCTTCAATTAGAAGGATGAGTTTCCGAAGTTTGCAAAAGAAGCAGGGTGCCTCCCGAAAAACACAATGGATATGGGAATAAGTATATTCTGCCTTTTTTTTGTTGCATTGTGGAAAAAACAACACTTGGATCCAACTAAACTCTCTACCTTCTGTGTTTTTGCCTGACAATACAGAACCTTATCCTCCAAGATGAAATTACACCCAAGTCTCTTGTTAAATAAATATGCTCATTCATTTCAAACCAAACCACAGGGACACAAGTAGCAAATCAGTAACCATAAGTAACTACACAGAAAATCACCAACAAAAACATATAATTCCTGGAAGCCTCAGGCCACAATCAAACCAAGCTCTTTCTCTTCACCCATATCCATCTTATCCAGGTTCTCAATGTCAGACAGATCCTCCTCCTGTTCCTCCACAGTCCCAGATGGTGCAGTGAGCTGTGCGAGACAAGCCAAGTTGTTTCTGTGTTGCTCCAGCACATCTTCACTGATATTGGCAACCCTTTCATCAATACACTGAACTTGTTTGGCCTGTGAGGAACGTTCAAACAAGGGTCTTGCTCTCTCCCAAAACTCCACTGCTTTGAGTGACTCACTGTGTCCCAGAGAAATGTCTCCAAATCGGAGCATGCATTCAGCTCTGCTGCGATGCACATCCATCTTGGTGAATCCCTCTAGAGCAACTGTGAACAAACTGGTGGCTGTATGCTCATCATTCTGGTAGAGGAAGATATCTCCCAAGGATCGGAGAGCCTTGGACATTCCGAGCTTCTCTTTTCTTCTGAGAGAAATCACAAGATAAACAGTTGTCCAGCTGTCCATCCCATCCAGATCACCCCAGCAACTGGCATCACCAAGTCGGTCCAGACAGTAAGTTGTAACTTGAGAGTATTCCAAGCTCAATTTGAAGCACTTTCAAAATAGTCTTTGCTGCCAATGAATTTCCCTCCCTCAGGTAGAGATCTGCAAGAACAACATCACACATTGTCACTCCCTCAACAAAGCCCACAGTTTCAAACATTTTTCTGGCTCTGTCACAATTCCTCTGCACATCATCCTTTGGAGCACCAATCAACCCATCAATTTCAGTGAGATTGAGTAAAGCAACACCATAAATGTAAGGATCCTATAGAGGTTGCTTCAAGAATGCTGGCATAGATACTGCGAGCCTCAGCATATTCTGATTTGTACCTGTGGACTTCTGCCTGAGTAGTCATTATATTATGGTCTAAGGTTCCACCAGATAAGGCACAAAGACCTAAGAGGTCTCTTGCCTTAATGCAGAGAGACATGGCTTTTGTGTAGTTCCCCAATGTTTAGCAGCAAGTAGCCTCAATATCGAGTGCCTGTGCTTCTCTGTATAAATCTGCAGAAATTATGGCCAGTCTCTGGGCCTCAATTGCATGCACTTGAGCTGCGGAGTAATCACCAAGGGTCCATTGAACCCATGCAAGGCTGAGCAGTCCTAGAGAATGCATGTTGGTGTTCCCAGCTGAATGAGCTAAAGATATACCAGCTCCACCATTTTTTTTGGCAGAGGATATATCACCCTTTAGCCGATAATAATCTGCCAAAGAGTTATAGAATCTGCCTGTGTGAGTTCATGTGAGTGCCAACAACCAGTATTAATCAGGGAGCATACATTTAAGATCTGGGTCATCAAACTCTTGGAAGTGTTTCAGGGCCTCGGAAGCCAATATCTCTGGATTGGAAATTTGATACAAATGCCATGAATCAAGGCGTTCAGTAATAAAGTATGCTTCAAGATGATGGTCACATGGGTGTGGAAGGACATTGTGAATCTGTTGAATCAAAGAAATAACTCCTTGCCCCATGAATCGGCTAAATCTATTCAGATTGCATGCACAGTAAATACTATTCACTAGGTCTGGATGACCCTTTTGCAACCCATTCTGAAGGACATTTTTATGTTTGAATAGTTCGATGATACTCGACCAACTGTGCTAGAACTTAATTCAGTTCCTTGGTATTCCATGTATAATTCAAGTAATTCCTGGAAATGTTTGCGAAGAGGTCGAATAAGATGACCTCCAGGTGGTTGAATCCTCTGCATGTACTCTCTAATAGGTACCAATACTTTTAGCCGTTTGTGCTCATCACTGTAGGCCAAGGCAGTACAAATCAATGCTGCTCTGCAACCCAGGATATTAGCAATTGGGAACTTGCTCTGCACAAGTTCAACATCTGAAAGACCATCGGGAAGCATTGACAGAAGGCTCAGCAGATCCTTTGAATGGAGATTGAGTCTCGAACTTGACAAGGACAGTGAAATCGACAAGTCCAAGTTAGATGTTCTGTCATATCCATTTGAGATCAAGGATGTTTTCTCCTCCTCCCAGTGGGACAATACATGGGAGCAGCCCTCAGTGTCAACCAAATGAGCTATCAGACTGACTGCAAGGGGCATATAATCTGTCAGAGAGAGGACCTTGTCAACCTCTTTTGGATCATGTGTGTTGTCTGCAATATCTATAAATGTTTGTCGAGCTGCATCTTGTTCCAAGGGCTTCAGAGCTGGCAAAAATGGATGAGTCCATGCCACCTTAGCTGGCCTTTCTGCTCCTCGCATTGTGATCTAATGTGTATAAGCTGAACATCTAGGTGGAAGAACTATGGGGACCTACCACCAATGCAAGATGATCCACACCTGTGAGGAGTGACAGAAATTCCTCTATTTTGCCTCGGGACTCAACTGGCTCCCACAATGTCTCAAGATTATCCAGAATCAGGAGAGATTTTGAGCTGCTAGAAAAGTATTGGATGACTGGGTGTGTAAGGTCTTTTCCTGGCTTCAGTCCAACATGGGCTCCTATGAGAGCAGCAAGTTCTACTTGGGTTGCTGCTGAATCACAAGCAACAAAGAACTGATGCTGATTATATCTCTCGGTAATTTCTGTACGATGGATGATAGCTCTCGCAAGACTGGTCTTTCCCATTCCACCTGCACCCAAAATGGCAATCCTGGGAGTTCCTTGACTGAAAAGTTGAAGAATGTTTGACAGCTCTGAGTCTCGTCCATGGAATATCTTGGGCTCTGATGGTAGCATGGAGACTGAGTTGGAGCTTGAATACATGTCAGATACAAGAGATATATCATGGAGAACTGAACAGAAACTGACCTGTTATGAGAGCCTGAATAAAGCCTGCTGATCTGTGCAATATTTATTGGTGGATTCTCTCAGATAACTAGAATTCACATAAGGAGGATGCTCTATCTGAACTGGTTGTGTCCGACAGAGCTTCAATCATGTCAAGCACTTCTTTGTTTCGCTTCTCTGCATCTTCTTGCATCTGTGTAATGTCCTTCATGTGATTAACCATTGGGACCTATATACCAAATCCTTCAATGAGTAGTAAATCACCAAACAGATGGCACACCTGAAAATTCTCAAGTCCTTGTTGCAATCCAGCCTTGCAATCTTTGAGCAGTGTGCTCATCTCGCTTTGACGGAAGAATTTCTTGAGTATGCTGCCCTTCTGTTGAGCTTCAACAAATGTGTGGATTTTGTGGAGGGTCCTGACAACAGTGATCAATATCAAATGGAGTTTTTTTTCTAAGTCAAGCAATGTACTCTGTGAACTTTGCAATGTGAGTTAACACACTTGGTGACAATTCTGCTCCAGCGTCAGAATTTATGTGAACCATCAGAATTGCATTCAGCAACTCGTAAGTTTGCTCCAATAATTGGCTACATTCATTCTTGTTTTGGTTAACTGTCTGTTGTAGCTGACTGAGATTTATTGTTGTGACAGACTCAATGGTAATTTACCTCCATATTTTTCAAGAGAGACTGAGTTGTCATGGAAATGGCTTCCAAGAAGGGGCTCTTCAGATTACCAACAAGGATTTCCAGAGTGTTTGCAGTAATAGTCAAACATGTTGTAATGTTGTTGAGTCGAATTTGAGTGACAGTGGGTTGTAGGGGCATTTTTGTGGTGGATCATGGGTGTGCGACACATGTAGATATTTATCCTGTGTGTGCATGGGAATTTTCACTTTCATTGGCTACTGTTCATCTCCTGCACAGCAGATGTGATGCTCATGTCTGGTGTAGAACTTGACCACATCAAATGATTCATATGTATAGGTTTTGCTTCTTCCTAATTTGCACCTTTTTTCCCATCTACCCACCCAGTTCCGTTATCCTGGGTAGCCTCGAGGCCTTTTCCCTGCAGCTATTTTTTAAACATCACAGTTTAACCTCTCAGGGGATCTTTGACAAGCTGTCAGTTATGACATGCCAGTCCATTTTTGACAGACCACATGCCCGTGAGTCAAGCAAGTAATGATGAGAAGGGTGGGAGTGGGACAAGAGTGGGAGTTGACTAATTCAATCTCCGAGATCCTAACATGTGTTTTACATCCCTTATTCTCCCTTGCCCCGAGGAGTTTTCTTCAATCCTCCATTTGCCTTGCTTAACTTGCCGGTCAAAAGTAAGTTCTTCTTTCTTACACGTGAGAGAGTTTGTACCAATGCATTTATAGATGTAGATGTGGGATGGTGGCTCGAGCGCTCGAGCGGACGTGTAGCACAAGCCGGTGGGTGCCACCACCACTGTTGCGACGAAAAATTTACAAATTTAAGCTACAGTTTAATTCGCGAGATCATGATGGGCGCAATACATTCCTTATTCTACCCTGGCTCGAGGAGTTTGCGTCAACACCCCATTTGCTCGAGTCGGCTCGGCGGTCGCAAGCACTTTGTAGCTCGAGCAGCTGGTTGGCTCGAGCAGGTGCTGGTTCAAGCGGGTGGATTGTACATAATATAGTACAATTATAATATAGAGCACATTCGTAAAATATATGCTGGGCTCGAGTAACTCGAGCCGAGTTCCTGTTCAGACATCTGTGGCTCGAGTTTGGCTAAGGTGGATTTATGCGCCAATGCCCGAGGGCCGAAATAATTTGTTTCACCCCGGAAACACCCAACGTGCCCGTCGACTCTGAACCATCGCCCCGCTTTCGCTTCTAATGGAGTTAATCAGTAAATAAATATCGGTCGACAAAACAGAGGATACCGCACCTGTGGACGTGTTGTTTTATGAACAAAGAAACTTGTGCTGGAATGACCATGTGAGACGTGGTTTCGTTGCAGAGGTCAGCTTGAAACAGATCCCATTAGAGCTCGTAATTGTTGACATGGCGAACATATGTAGCCCCGGTTTCCTTGTCCGACTGTTCCTCAGCAGCAATTTTCTGCCGAATTACATGAGACCTCGTTTCCAAGTCCTCAAGAGATCGTTTCATACCAGAATCATCCGCAACAGGCACGGACGAGGTCTCTAGGGGAACGCCGGCGATGAAAGAAGGAAGGATAGGCAGTGGTTTATCCACAACCTCGTTGTTTGAATTAAATCTATACGGTGAGTGCGGCAGAACAGATATAGTATGCTGGGGTCGGGTTGGTGTTGCGGGCATAGGAGATGCCGATATGCTGTTCAATCGCTGTCATTTGCGAGTTACAGAGGATGGAGACATCAAAAAATGAAATAAATCTGAGTGGCCGAGCAGGACTGGACCCGGAGTTGGACATAATGGAATCTGCCAGAATGATGCGTTATTAGGCTGCTTTGACGCGTTTTAACGTGGTAAATGACTGTTGGAATGTACTGGATAGTGATATATATCCTGGAATGTCCGGGATATAGGTCTGGATACATCCCTCACCGCTCCCCTACAAAGGAAATTCCTGCAAGAATTGTGTTAATTTGATACACGGCAAAAACTGCCTGACTAAACATATACAGCTGCGCAGAAACACGAGGGCAGATCAGCCCCGAGGTTGCGTTCTGGAAGACCAACTCGTTGAAAAGACCGCTTGTGAACGGCGGTGGCAAGAACAGCTCGTCGAGAATGAAAATTACGACACAACGTGCGTACGTGCAGCCGCCAGCGTGATGTGGATAAAATTACTGGACAGGTCGAGTGGCCATATAATTTGACAGAATAGGAGAGCAGGATTTATTGTAGAAATTACTGGCCAAGAGTGTTGTCTAGTGAGAATTAATGCAGTTAAGACACCAAGACTCCTGCTCTAGGGGCGAGAAAGCCAGGACGCGGCAAGTGTACGCAAGCTCACTGCATTGTCAGTATCCACTTTGGGTGTGGGAAGGAGGCTAACGTGAGTGTGGCGCTGCTTCAGTCCTATATATATTCTATATACACGAAGAAGGGGACGATACAAGGAAGATGTAGTAGAGATCAAGTAAGGTAAGGAACGAGAGGAAGTGAATATATACGAATGAAGCACGGAGGAAGAAATTGAATAACAAAAGCAAAAACAAAAAGCCTGGAAGGCAGGCAAGGGGTGCGTACTTAGTCCTCAGTGCTCATGAGCACCCCCATGCCCGCCCCCGCTCTGCGTCCAACCATCGCGTGCCCGCGCCATGCGCATCCGCTGCCCACCTCACCCGCGCCACCCGCTCGTACCCCTTCCATTCTATGCGCTGCTCCAGCTTATTGCGCACCTCTGCAGCGCGAACGTTCCGGCCCAGGAGCAGCTCATTCACCGCGAGGATCTTCCCCCTCCGAGCATAGGAGCATGGTGAGGGGGAGAGGGGGAATGTGAACTCATGCTGAGGCTCCATATCCTACCCACGCATGAGCAGTAAGTTGAATAGGATTATGATATGCAGCGCCAGCAAGGACCCGCCAGGCCAAGAGTTGGCATGCGTGAGGACGGCGTACGGTGCGTGCGCGGCGGCGAACAATTGCCCGGATCCACTCGACAAAAGGTCGTACCCGGATCGACTTGATAGGTGGTATGGTACACGCAGCATTGGATCGACGTCTGCAGGTAAATGTACGGGTACGGGGTTGTGAGGTGGCGTCTTCCAGGACGTCTGGATAGCGGGTGTATGAGGGGTCTAATGTGCAGCAGTAACACTACATATCGCCGCCGGGCGGATCTGCGCGCTGGTGGGAGGAGCCAATGTCGGGGAGGCGCGGACGAGGAACAATTGGGCGACATCGAGGAAGGCATGGTTTTGCACGCGCGACCGCGACGAGCACAAACACACGAGCGCTCGTCATGCATCGAGGGGAGGTGCATCCCCCGAGATCCATGTGCGTGCGGTACGACTCGAAGCGCTCTCGCCAAGATATAACGCATGGGCGACCGTGCGCGCGAGGCTCCTGCAGCTGCGCCCGATGACGAGCGTGGCAACGGATCCCGGATCCGACCAACCCGGTAGGCAATGGGAGCGCTCTCATCTTCATGGTCGACTTCACTGTTGTCTCGTCTCGTTGGCGGCCAAGCGGCTTGCGTTGGTCGGGCGGGGACTGCAGTGCGTAGCTGGGGCGTGTGCGATGGAAAGGACGAGCGCAGGACGTCTCCGAGTCCATGGATCGACGTGCATTGGTTGGTGTGAGACAAGACTCGACAGGGGCTCTCGTTCCCATCCGATACACGCTCAGAAGGCGGGCACGCAAGGGTGGAGGTAGTCGTGATAGCCCTCGAGGTCTGCTGAATGCCTGGCGCATGCTCTGAGGTATGCGAAGATGATGTCGTATGCCTCGAGCGCAAGCGCGCACCAGGTACGCTCCGCACGCAGGAACGATATGCGCAGGTGTGGTGGTACGCAATGGATGGTGGCTACGCTGTCTGTCGTGAAGATCAGCGACAAATCCAATGAGGCTGATGGGCCACGTACGTCTGTGTAACCTGCGGACATCTGAAGATCCCCGCGCTTCCCTCGACGTCGCAGCTCGGGCCCCTGCAGTCGGACCGCGTACTCCCCACCCCGTTGCTGCACGCCTCCATTTGCACCGCCGCTCTCCTCACACCGCTGGACATCCGGACGATAATGAAGTCCAGAAGGGAGGCTCCCAACGTCTGTCTGTGGTGAGAATCAGCGATAAATTCAACGAGGGTGGTGGGGTACGTACGTGTACATCCAGTTAGGATGATCCCAGTCTGTACAGCTGACGCACGCGGGGCTGCCGAGGTCGACGCCGAGTGCAGAGCTCAGGCTCCGCAGTCGTCGAACGCATGCTCCCCTCCTTCGTCGCTGTACAGCACCACTCGGTGCACTGAATCACGGAAGATGTCGTTAGAACAATGATGACCAAAAGCGGCTCCTGAATGCTCTGGCGAGGATCGGGAAGTGATCCTGTAGAGAGAATCAGCAGGTAATCCATCGACGGTGAGATATGGTGTACACTGTACAGTCGATGTAGATCTAACTGTGGCTCGGGAGAATCGGCAGATGTCGGTCGAGGAAGGGTGGATTTCGATGCGGATATTGGGAACGATTGAGGTACGTAGTCGATACGGCGGAGGAAGAAGCGCGCTGCGGGACGACTTCCACATGAAATGTAGGCTCGGGATGCCGCTTTCCTTCGCTCGACGCCGCTCGTCACCGACCCGCCCTTGGAGTATCCGGGACCTGCGACACCAATCTCTTTCTGCGAGGGCGCGAGAGGGCGCGACTGCGATCCGTCCCCTCCGAGTGTCTCGAGCACGATTTGTGAATAGGGCAGAGGCCGGCTAGCAGGGAGTGCGTGCAAATGGTAAAAGTGCATCGCCAATGGCGTTGTCATGGCCGAGTACGAGACGTGCGCACGCGCCCATCCTGATTCCTGAGCCTTGTTTCCCCATTCTTGTATGCGGTGTTCGCACAGAAGGGCATTAGTATCTATAGCATTGAATCAGAATGTTACATTGGGGAACGGACATACGTCAAGCCGCTGCTAGAGCGTACCTTGTGGTAGATGAATCATGATGCGGACGTGCGCAGGCAGGGCAGTGAGTGCCGGGGTCGGAGAATGCATGCCGGGATGAACAATGGCTAGTCCCGCTTGCCGCGTAGACTACGAGTCGCGCGAGAACAGTTCTTGGACCGCGCCAGCAGACGATGTACTCGGTGGGGTACGAGGTTGGTGGGTGGGAGTGAACGCGTGGATGCGGCGTGTAGCTGGGGTGGCGCAGGGCAGTATGGGCGCGGTGTCTCCGCACAGGGCATGCTAGTGCGAGTTTAGCATGGATGCGCGCAGTTGTAGCGTAAAGCCACGCACCTTATGCACTTCGAGGCACCTGCGCACACGATGGGATAGGTTGTGCGGGCATGGACCTGTCTTGCGACTGTGCACAGCGAGTCGAGCCAGCTGTTGCAGCAGTACTATCTCGCCCTCTAAGCTTGCGTTCACGAATCATCGAGATCGGCTGCTGGGAGACTTGGACACTAGTTGCTTGCAGGGGGGAGGATATCCGAAGAGACCTAGAAGATGGATTCAGGTATTCTTCACGCAGCTGAGGTGGGAGTCGAATCAAGTTTGGTGGTTGATGACAAGATCATGATGACGAGGTCCAGCCCGATCAACCTGTACGCACGGACCTTCAATTCTAGTTGCTCTTATTCCATTCATTCAGAGTCACTCCGGCGTCACATTCGGAGATAAATTCCCATTCCCATTCATTATGTAAGGTAGTTACGTGCGTGACATAACACTGCAAATTTTCGTCATTCTCGACGCGTTCTGCGCTAGAGGCTCAAAATGTCGCGCCAGAGTGCTGCCAACTGGATCGTTGACCCGTCTGACACCACCCACTTGGTTGATTACTTCCACAGTGTGCGTGAAAGCATCGGACAAGGTGGAAATTGGACCAAGACAGAATTAAATGGTGCGGCTCAGCATTTGAGCTCATTCGGGCCACCAAAGGCTGGTGCAGCCAAGACTGCGGATGCATGTGCGACCCGATGGGCAAAGGTGCGTCCCTATATTTGTTTCAAGGCTACATTGACCTCAATTTCTTCGTAGCTGCGCAGTCTTCACGACGATATCCTCAAACTGAAGCACCATGCGTATCCCGGAGCTTCTGGGTTCACCTGGACCGATGAGGGTGGCTTCAACATCAAGGAAGCTGACCGCGACGCCTGGGAGGTGTTTACCAAGACACATTCACAGTTCAAGCCATTTGCGAACACCGGGTGGCCACTCTGGGACAAAATCCATGAGATCTTGCCGTCGCGTGCTCGGGGCCGATATGTTTTCAATGCGGCCTCAGCACAGATGATTGACTCCGGGCTGTCCCTCTCCTCGCAGTCCCAGAATGACGACGAACAGTCCCAGCTAGGCTCCGACAGCTCGCAGCCGATCAGCAACTGGTCGCAATCCAATTTCGGTGATTCACAACCATCCGGAAACACCGACGGCGATATTCCCACCTCCCAGACCACCACACGCAGCGCTTCTGAGCCTGCTTCTGCCTCGACAGCCCCCACATCTGCTTCCCAGTCCACCATCCCAGCGACTCCCACATCTGGTGTGAAGCGAACAGCCTCGGACGATGCTGAGGTACCATGGAGTAGTGTTATATCCCGAGTCGAGGTCGGATGACCGGATGCCGGCCAGTCGTTCGGAAGCCGGTTACCGGAAGAAAGTACCGGACAATAACAAGATGACCGGTAGGGAAGACGCAAGCACCACAAAAGTGACGTATAGGGTGAGCGTTGCTATCTGGCCAATCGAGCGGAGAGGATGAGAGATAGACGTCCGGATGAAGTCCGGACGAGAGGACTCAAGGAGCCAAGCATAGGATAAGAGGCTAAGCACGTTAATTATCAAACTGAAGAATACAGCATAGTACATAGGGCTTAAATACGTAGACATACGTGTCACTACTATAAGTAGTAGTATCAAAGCAAAGTCCAAATTAGGAGATAGAAGTTTGAGTCGGACAAAACGACATCTAAAACTGGAAGTTGGAATCGTATGGACATACGGATAAACAGGAAACGCTCAGTAATCCTTCATTGCGTAAAAACCCGTTCCGAGCGGCAACCGGGTCGACCGGTTGCCGGAAGTCCGGAAGGACGGCCGGTCGAGTCCGGCTGAAGGGAGAATACCGGCCGAGGGCCGGGGGTGTGTGTGCACGGATATAACAAGTAGCAAGCACAGCAAGGTTTCGGGCCCTGAGGCAATCTTGGGACTCAGCCGCTCTGTCGACGGCATCGGAAATGTGCTTCGGGACTGTTTCATGCCCAAGTCATCGTCGGCAATGTCTCCCACCAAAAAAGTCGCCGCTGCACGTCAGCTTCTGAAGGCAGATTATGAGGAGGGCAGTCTCAGTGAAGAGGAACGCACAAAGCTTACCATCCTTTTTGCGAGCGATGCAGCTGCTGTTGATGCCTATCTCTCCGAGTCCGATGCTTACTTCCGTGGTAGCATTTCACGCCATCTTCTCCGGCGCTGTGATTAAAATCAGTCGTCTACAGGCTCGATGTAATTGTTGTAGTTGTCGTCAACATCCATCCTGTCTGCCAAATACTGCTCATAATCATCCCACATAGTCTGAGCAAGTTCATCCCTTTTGATCCCTGCACGTCGTTTCTCAGTGTTTGAGATAGTTTGGGCTGTCGAGAGCTGTCCAAAATCAACGGGTGCAGCCCGACGGTTCCCTGGAAGGAGATCCTCTGCTTGCTCATCAACAATCCAGCGATCCAGGTCAGTGGTGTCATGATCGAGGATGAAGTTGTGCAATGCGACAAGAGCTGCTGGGATTTTTGCCTGTACATGCATGTTGTAGTGGGGTGGGCGAGTCAAAATTGACCATCTTGCTTTGATGACACCGAAAATACGTTCAACAACGTTACGAGCTGAGGCATGGCGAAGATTGTAGAGTTCTTTCATGTTGATCGGGCTGGCAAGACTTCAGCAACAGGTATATCGGAAAGCCAAAGAAGTAATACCCCTGATTTCCCCTTGCCCATTCAGCCAGATGATAGCGCACATTGCGATAGGGTACTAGAAGTGCATCGCAGATTCCGAACCCTGCATCGGCAAGATAACATTTGCCTGCTGGGATATGGAAGTCCTTCAATCTGGCTGCAGCATACATTGATGAATCGGCTGCACAGCCATCCCAGCCCCCTGTGAAAAATAGAAATCGCATGTTGAAGGAGACCACTGCCAGGCAGTTCTGAGTAACCCCGCCTTTTCGGTTCCGCGCTGTATGCAAGTCATTTGCAGTCGGAGTACAGTTGATGTGAGTGCCATCAAGTGCACCAAGCACATCCTTGAAATATGGCCACCACTTGGGGTTGTTGCGAATGGCGTCTGGAACTGGATCACTGGATTTTGGAAGGTGCACATATTTTGTATAGAATTCAGGCCCCGATAAAATATCCAACACATTTCGGAAATGTCTATTATATGAATCAGATACAGAATGAAAGAATACTACTGGACAAACTCGGATATTGTGGAGTGCGAGTGTTGGAACCGTTCAGCTACATGATCTATAGCCAGCCCGGTGACACAGGTATAGAGGAATATCGCAAGAGATTCATCAAGAAGGATCTGAGCTCTCTCGGATTCCATATGGCCTAGTGCACGGAGTTGGAAGACAAGTGCCAAGAACACATGCCGTCTCATTCCTAGAGCAATATAGATGCGGTCTCCATGGCCATGGAGGAGTTCATCAAGCCATGCACGTCCAGAGAGAGCAGAAGTATGCAAATCCTCTTTGCAGTATTGCGGATAGACATAGAGTGCCACACCAAGCACAATATATTGAAGTAAGGCTACCACAAGTGTGGCAACCCATCGAGGAATGTCTCCAGGCTTTAAATTGGGCGGGGCATGACAATACAGCCGTAGAATGAGAGAAGCTTATCGCGATCACGATTATCTGGTAGCCATCACTACATTATGTAACCGAATGGGAATGGGAATTTATCTCCGAATGTGACGCCGGAGTGACTCTCAGTCTCTTGATCTTTGCAGCTGGTTAATGGACCATACACAGACCATTATGACCTCGCCTCGTGCCTGTGGAAATTCCATAAATGAAATGGGGGGTTACCGTTCAAATCCCCTTAGAGCCTCGACACGCGACAAGATTTTTTTCTTTCGTTTGCAAATTTTGAGAAAGACATCCGAACTCCACACGGGACACCAAGCTTCCAATGATAGATTGCGGGGAAATTGTCTTGGCTACATAATAACCATTCCAATTAAATTTCCCTCAAGACCATGACCCCTTCAATTTTAATTCAGCTCAAATAGCACATCCTACCAAGCAAGATAAAGCCTCTGTGGACTCCTGCCAAGTTACCCTCATATTTATTGCGTGATCCAAAACAAGGGCAATGAGGAAATGTGAAAATAGCGATTTTTTTTTTTGTTTATTTTTTGTAGAATGTGCTACCAATTGCAAGAGCCAGGAGCCTGTGGACCGAAAGAAAACCAGGTGAGACTCCCTCTGCCTGCTTTTTTCGGATTTTTCCGGTACAGTACAGTGTGTGTTTTGCGGTCCGAAATTCCAGACACTACACACACTAACCACAAACGCTGAATCCCACGACAATTAGAAGCCTCTGTGGATCACGGTGACTGCCTTGTTCAATGTGATTATTATTCGACAAGCCAAATGCTTTGTAGCAAGGAGCTCGAGGAGGGTGTTCGATTCCCTTGCGGGCAATGGACTCAGATTTTTTCCTAAAATAGATAAAGAAAATCTCCGACAAGAGTTCAACCTACAGTAATATTGAAGTCCATGTATATCTCACATTGCACCACGAACAACACCAGGCGCAAGAAGCCTTCACAGTGAACATCTAATTTCAACTGTACTGTACATACAACCCCAAGCCTCTGCGGACTAATGGCAAATCATGCAAAGACAGGGTTTTAAAAGTGTAATGAGGAAGTGTGGGTTCGAATCCCACTAGTAGCATGTACATTTCAATAGGATATCATTTTCTCCCCTTCCTTTCCAAACCCGGTATATTGTTCATTCCTCTAATAGTGCTGCAAGGCAGGAAGCCCGTGGACCAGTCACTCATCTGGTATGCAGTGTGGTGGTCACTCACAATGAACGGCAAAATAGGGAGTTCGAATCCCTCCTCGGCATTTGTTGGCAGAGGTCCACAAAAGAATGTGGAGGGCCTGCTGGTCTCTGTTTCCGAGTTTGAACCCCGGGCCCTCTTTCAAGGTTGTACTTGCACAGGTTTCAGTCTGACCATCTGAAATTCATATCTGAAAAATACAGGAGAACAGGTTCATTGGATTTGATGCAGAATCTATATCAACACGCACTTCCGAATACTTGAATGAAATCTAAAACCAGGAATGAAGGCCCTGTTGATTGTGGGGTACTCTGTGGATTTTACTGGATAATCTGCTTTTCATTTATTTATTCAATCCTCAGTCTCAGATTGGATTGTTGGGAGTATTTGAACAGTGGTGATCGGTGAGGATGAATTGCCAGGAGTAAGGGATACAGATTGATCTCCAACAAAATTTCAACCTAAATTCCATCTCAACTATTTGGCTTGCTTTTTTCTTCTTTCTGGGCAGCAGGAAGTTCCCTCAGCCTTCCAGGAGGAACAGCACAGTTTGTTTTCTGTTCCATCTCATTCTGATGAGAGTGAATAGCCAGAGGATCAAATCTCTTACACAAGTTCAACCTCAATTCCATCCCTCACTCTCAGAATTACACTCTTTGTAACTGCACCAACAGAAAGGAGTAAAATCAAGGAACACCTGGGATCTTGATGATCAGCTCGCTTCAATTGGAAGGATGAGTTTCAAAAGTTTGCAAGAAGAAGCAGGATTTGAACCTCCCAAAAAAACACAATGGATATGGGAAATATATTCTCCTCTTTTTGTTTGTTGTATTGTAGAAAAAACACTTAGATCTCTACCTTCTGTGTTTTTGCCTGACAATATGGAACCTTATTCTCTCAAGATGAAATCCCACCCAAGTCTCTTATTAAATAAATATGCTCATTCATTTCAAACCAAACCACAGGGATACAAGTAGCAAATCAGTAACCATAAATAACAATGTAGAAAAAATTCCTGGAAGCCTCAGGCCACAATCAAACCAAGCTCTTTCTCATCACCAATGTCCACCTTATCCAGGTCTTCAATGTCGGACAGATCATCCTCCAGTTCCTGCACAGTCCCAGCTGGTGCATTGAGCTCTGCCAGACGAGCCAAGTTGTTTCTGTGTTGCTCCAGCACATCTTTGCTGATATTGGCAACCCTTTCATCAATACACTGAACTTGTTTGGCCTGTGAGGAGCGTTCAAACAGGGGTCTTGCTCTCTCCCAAATCTCCACTGCCTTGAATGGGTCACCATGTCCCATGACAATGTCTCCAAGTCGCAGCATGCATTCAGCTCTGCTGCGATGCACATCCATCTGGGTAAATCCCTCTAGAGCAACTGTGAACAAATTGGTGGCTGTATGCTCATCATTCTGGTGGAGGAAGATATCTCCGAGGAATTTTAGAGCTTTGTAGATTCCAAGCTTCTCTGTTCTTCTAAGAGAATGCACAAGAAACACTGTTGTCCAGCTGGACATCTGTTCTGAACCACCCCAGCAACTAGCATTACCAAGCCGTTCCAGACAATAAGTTTGCATTTGCGAGTATTCCAGAGTCACTTTAAGACACCTTGCAAGGATTGTCTTTGCTGCCAATGAATTTCCCTCCATCAGGTGGAGATCTGCAAGGGTAGTATCACACATTGTCACTCCCTTAACATAGCCCGCAGTTTCAAACATTGTTCTGGCTCTGTCGCAATTCCTCTGCACATCATCCTTTGGAGCACCAATCAACACATCAATTTCAGCAACATTAACTAAAGCAAGACCATAGGTGTAGGGATCCTGTATAGTGGTTCCTTCAAGAATCTGAGTATGGATATTGCGAGCCTCAACATATTCTGATTTGAGCCGGTGGATTTCTGCCTGAGTGGTCATGATGCCAAGGTCTAAGGCTCCATGGGACATGCCACAAAGACCTAAGAGGTCTCTTGCTCTAATGCAGAGAGACATGGCCTTTGTGTAGTTCCCCAGTGTAAAGCAGCAAGCAGCCTCAATATCGAGTGCCTGTGCTTCTGTGTATAAATCTGCAGAAATTAGAGCCAATCTCTGGGCCTCATTTGCATGCACTTGAGCTGCAGAGTATTCACCGAGGTTCCATTGAACCCATGCAAGGTTGTACAATCCTTGAGAATGTCTTTTGGAGTTCCCAGCTGAAAGAGCTAAAGATATACCAGCTCCACCAATTTTTTTGGCAGAGGATATATCACCCTTTAGCCGATAATAATCTGCCAAAGAGTCATAGAATCTGCCTGTGTGAATTCATGTGAGTGCCAACAACCAGTATTAATCAGGGAGCATACATTTAAGATCTGGGTCATCAAATTCCTTGAAGTGTTCCAGGGCATCTGAGTGTAGTGTCTCCAGATTGAAAATAGAATGAAGAACCCGCGAGTTGAGCTGCTCAATAATAAGGTATGCCTCAAGACGATGGTCACATGGGTGTGGAAGGACATTGTGAATCTGTTGAATCAAAGAAATAGCTCCTTGCCCCATGAATCGGCTAAATCTATTCAGATTGCATACACAGTAAATACTATTCACTAGGTCTGGATGACCCTTTTGCAACCCATTCTGAAGGACATTTTGTATGTTTGAATAGTTCGATGATACTCGAGCAACTGTGCTAGAACTTAATTGAGTTCCTTGGTATTCCATGTATAATTCAAGTAATTCCTGGAAATGTTCGCGAAGAGGTCGAATGAGATGACCTCCAGGTGGTTGAATCTTCTGCATGTACTCTCTAATAGGTACCAATACTTTTAGCCGTTTGTGTTCATCACTGTAGGCCAAGGCAGTACAAATCAATGCTGCTCTGCAACCCAGGATATTAGCAATTGAGAACTTGCTCTGCACAAGTTCAACATCTGAAAGACCATCGGGAAGCATTGACAGGAGGCTCAGCAGATCCTTTGAATGAGGATTGAGTCTAGGACTTGACAGGGACAGTGAAATCGACAAGTCCAAGTTAGATGTTCTGTCATATCCATCTGAGATCAAAGATGTTTTCTCCTCCTCCCAACGGGATAATACATGGGAGCAGCCCTCAGAGTCAACCAAATGGGCCATAAGATTGATTGCGAGAGGCAGATTGTCTGTCAGGGAGAGGACTTTGTCAACCTGTTCTGGATCATGGGTGCTGTCTGCAATATCTATAAATGTTTGTCGTGCTGCAGCTTGTTCCAAGGGCTTCAATGGGGACAGAAATGGATGAGTCCAGGCTACTTTAGCAGGCCGTTCTGCTCCTCGCATAGTAATCTAATTATCATGAGTTCAAATCACAGGTGAAAAATCTTTGAGACCTACCACCAATGCAAGATGATCCACACCTGTGAGGAGAGACAGAAATTCCTCAATTTTGCCTCGGGACTCCACTGGCTCCCACAATGTCTCAAGATTATCGAGAATCAGGAAACAGTCTGAGCTGCTAGAGAAGTATTGGATGACTGGGTGTGTAAGGTCTTTTCCTGGCTTTAGTCCAACATGGGCTCCTATGAGAGCAGCAAGTTCCACTTGGGTTGCTGCTGAATCACAAGCAACAAAGAACCGATGCTGATTATATCTCTCAGTAATTTCTGTATGATGGATGATAGCTCTTGCAAGACTGGTTTTTCCCATTCCACCTGCACCCAAAATTGCAATCCTGGGTGTTCCTTGACTGAAAAGGTGAAGAACATTTGATAGCTCTGAGTCTCGTCCATGGAATATCTTGGGTTCTGATGGCAACATGGAGATTGAGTTGGAGCTTGAATATATGTCAGACACAGAAGATATCATTGGAAGACAAGCAGAAACTGACCTGTTATGAGAGCCTGAATAAAGCCCACTGATCTGTGCAACATTGATTAGTTGATTCCTCCAGAGGACTGGAATTCCCATACAGAGGATGCTCTATCTGAACTGGTTGCATCTGACAGAGCTTCGATCATGGCAAGCACTTTTTGGTGTCGCCTTTCTGCATCTTCTTGCATCTCTATAAGGTCCTTCATGTGATTGACCATTGTGTCCTACATATCACATGCTTTAATGAGTGGTTGAATGACCAAACAGATGGCACACCTGAAAAATCTCAAGTCCTTGTCGCAATCCTGTCTTGCAATCCTTGAGCAGTGTGCTCATTTCACCTTGACGGAAAAAATTCTTGACCTTGCTGCTCTTCTGTTGAGCTTCAACAAATGTGTGGACTTTGTGGAGGGTCCTGATAGTAATCTATGTCAAGGGGAGTGTTTTTCTAAATCAAACAACATACTCTGTGAACTTTCCAATATGAGTCAACACATTTGGTGGCAATTCTCCTCCTGTGTCAGACTCGATGTAAACCACCAGAATTGCATTCAACAACTCATAAGTTTGTTCCATCAATTGAGTACATTCATTCTTATTTTGTCTAACAGTCTGTGATGGTTGATTGAGATTCATGGTTGTGGCAGACTCAATTGCAATTTACCTGCATATTTTTCAACAGAGACTGAGTTGTGTTTGAGATGGCCTCCAATAAGGTGCTCTTCAGACTGCTGGCAAGGATTCCCGCAGTATTTGCACTGATAGTCAAACATGTTGTAATGTTGTTCAGTCGAATCTGAGTGACAGTGGGTTGGGGGGGCATCCTGTGAGGTGGATCAAGGGTCTTGAGAGACCTAAGTGTTTTATCCTGTGTGCCCATGGGAAGTTTCTTTTATTGGCTACTGTTCATCTCCCGCACAGAAGATGTGATCCTCATATCTGGTGTAAAATTTGACCATATCAAATGATACTATTGAATGAGTGGCTGTATTGAGATATCTGGGGAAAAAGTTCTGGTCTCCATCTGAGAAGCTTGTTCATTGATCGTGGGCTCAGCTATATTTGCCATGATACCATGATATCTTCCCATGCACTGCTTGATGGGTACAGATGCATGGTGTAAATGGACACAGCATTTAAATGGTATGACCATAACAAACCCAAATCAACTTCGGAGCTGCTTGATTATATCAAAGATCCTAAGAAACAACAAATACATAGCCTGTTGGGAACTCTTCCGTAGCCACCAAATCAAGGTCCTCAGGGCTAGACTGATCCTGAGAAAGTTAAAAATGCAATGTGAGAGAAGATGGGATAAACAATTTGCAACCAGGTGAAGCATCAAACTGTGGAATATATGGCGGAATTGTAGGTTACAAATTGAGACTTGATCAGAACATTGTGAAAGAAAATAAGAGCGCAGTGCAGTGTTTCGCATCCCAGCACTTTGGTTGAAAGATAGTGATTACTTACTGTAGGAAGGCAGTCAAGCATCTTTAGACTCCTAAAATGAATTGGTGAACCCATGATACGACTAATTTGAAGGAGAAGTGATGCAAAGAGCAGCCGAAAGCGCCGGGGGAGGGGTATAACTGCTGAATGTGAACCACCCTGCTGAAGAGCCCAGCATTGAACAGCCCTAAGGGTTAAGGCCTTAATTCGAAGGCTTATTAAGGCCTTAAGATAAGCCTTAACCGCCAGGCCCCCAGAGCTTAAGGCTTAAGAGTGCGGGCCGCCTCGGCACGGACCGTCGGGCACTGATCGCCGCTTTGATCAAATCTTTTTGCGCTCGCAGCGCTCACGGCGCTCCACCCTGTCTCGGTAACCCAGACGTTCTGGTGTGACCCTTATCTTATCAGTGCCACGGACTGATCCGGCGGAGTTTGAATAAATGATAAGAAAAGATACGCGCAGATCACACCAGAACGTCTGGGGCAATTGGTATAGCAACACCCCTCATATGGTCACAGCCCTCCTTGCCCCTCCCTCCTCCGCCTTTCTGGCCTTATGGGCGGTGACTACCATCTGGCCTATGTCCGTGGATTGACTCCCCAATTTTTTCCGATTTTTTTAGGGCACTTTGTGGGCTGTTGTGTGCCATTCAAAAGTGCAGGTTTTGTGCGGCTTTCGAGTGCCATTTCGCGTCAAGTCGAGCTTGGGCGGCCCAAATAAAACTTCCATTCTGTTACATGCACTTATGAAGTTCTTCCCTCCAATCATGGGCATTATTTGAAGGGTACTGAGTGCACACAACGCGAAATTGAGGCGAGCGTGACATCCGATTTGTGACGGTATGAGGGGTGTCTCTATACCAATTGCCCCAGACGTTCTAGTGTGATTTGCGCCATCTTTTTCTTATCATTTATGCCGGATCAATCCGAAAGCGATAAGATATCAATCACGCGTAGCAAATCACACTTGAACGTCTGGGTCACCGAGACAGCGCTCCACCATGGTCAACACACTGCAATCATACTTCCACAAAGGCACGGAAACACAGAACTCTAGCACTGGATCAACTATTGCAAGGGTTGTGTCAAGCACGAAAAGAAATTACTGCAAGATGCCGGTACTTTCGATCTGGTAGATTCGCAGGAAGGCGGCCAGTCTTTCCGCGACGGTGAGCTCAAAGTTCTTCCATTTATATTCCATCTCCTTATTTGTGGGCAGCATGTCAACGTACAGTGTCTGTCCGCAGCGACAAAATCACCTGGATCACTCACATCTTGGGAGGAAAGAATTCCAAGGTGTGCGTACATGTCACGGATGCCGCCCGGCAAGAAGCTACTAGCCAACGGGATGCGGGCTTCGCAGAGGAACAAAAGGCAAAAGTAGCTGCTGCTGAGACTAGCAGAAACATGACAACAGTCTTTGGTACGAGCACGACGTCTGCCGGAAAGCATGGCAGATCAGTGTCGGCCGCAGACAACCCCGAGCCGAACCGTCTGAAGCAAGGAGTCTTCCAGGTCTTTAGCGGCAAGGACCAGCCTTCTACCACGGCTGAGGCTGCCGAGCTTCAGGCCCAGGCTTTGCGAGCGACTGTCTCCGCGGGATTGCCGTTTCGGGTGTGGGAGAACAGAGAAGTCCAGAAACTCATCGGGCTTCTACGGAGCGCAGGACCAGAAATTCTGCCGTCTCGCAAGGTTGTCGCTGGCAGATTACTTGACGATGCCGCAGAAAAAGTAGAAGTCCAGGTCAAGCGAGCGCTGCAAGGGAAAGAAGCGGGACTTGTGTACGTCAATTGACTTCCGTTGCAAGCCGTACTGATTTAATTTAGTTCTGACGGATGGAAGGCGCAGAAAAATATTGATGTTAACGCCCTTTGTGCCAACGTCGACTACAAGGTGCGCTGCTATTTTATTTTACCCGTGGATTCAGATTCTCAGCCGTAATATGTAGGTGTACACGTTAGAACTAGTCGACATGACAGCGCTAAGTAAAGATGGCCCTGCGCTCTGTAAACAATTCGCGGATATGATCGCCCGTGTCGAAGCAGAATACAAATGCTACATCATATTCTTCATGACGGACGCCGATGGTGGGAGCAAAAGGGGCGGACACTTTTGGGGAAGGAACGGCCGTGGTTATTTGTCCCCTCTTGTTGGGCACACCAGGTCCGTTTTACTCGGAGTATTATATCAATATTCATGTCGAACCCTCCAACAGTTCCAGCTGATCCTCGGGGATTATTTCAAGGTATATCCGTATGCAGCAGAGATCGCCGAGACGGCGACGGGTCTGATTGCATGGATAAATAACCACGGAAAGGTTCGTAAAATCTTCGACGGTGTTCAGGCGGAGCTGAGCAAAGATCGGCTCGGACATGTGCTCGTTTTGGCTTACCTTGTCGCAAACCTCACGCGGTGGACCACCCATTGCATCGCCTTTCTCAGGCTGCTTGTTCTGCGCGAATATCTGCAGTTTGCAGTCATGCAGAGTCGTGGTGCCATCATTGCGGTACAAGTTGGTGCAGCCAAATCCACCGAAGGGGAGAGACTAAAGGAAGCTATCCACTATTGCGACCTTATCTCGGATCCTGCCTTCTGGAGTGGTCTCACCTCTGTCGTCGAGGACATTGAACCTATCTGTTACGGAACAAACATCAACCAGAAGGATAATACTAGGGCAGATCAAGTTCTTTTGATAACACGAGGAAGATGTAGTGGAGATCAAGTAAAGTAAGGCAAGTAATGAGGAAGACAAGATATAAGGGCGAAGCACGGAGGAAGAAATTGAATAATGAAAATGAAATGAAAAGCCAAGGCCTGGAAGGCAGGCAAGGACCCCACGCCCGCCCCCGCTTTGCGTCCACCCACCATCGCGTGCCCGCGCTATGTGCATCCGCTGCCCTCCTACACCCGCGTCACCCACTTATACCCCTTCCTTTCTACGTGCTGCTCCAGCTTATCGCGCACCTCCGCAGCGCGAACGTTCCGGCCCAGGAGCAGCTCATTCACCGCGAGGATCTTCCCCCCTCCGAGCATGAGGGGGAATGTACACTCATGTCGAGGGGTTTATCGACAGCGCCGACCTCGCGCACGCTGTGCACAGCGATGATTTGACAGGGAGGCGGCACCGAGAATGAGTAAGAGAAGTCTATGATGCGCGTCGAGCGATCTACCCGGATCCCTGACAAGGTGGTACCCGAATTTACACAGTACGAGCAATGGCGGCGGGTGAATCCATGTCGCGGGGAAGTATACAGAGGTACGAATGGTGGTGCGTGAGGGTCTAGCGCACATCAATGAGCATTAACGATATATATCGGCGCTGGGTGCGTGATTCCCCGCACAATCGGCAGTAGTTGAGGCTGGGAATAAGGTGTGGACGTCGGCGTGGACGAGGACATGAGCCGGGTGGACGAGGAACAATTGAGCGATGGCTCGGGACACGATCGTAACACTGACAGCACTCTCGTCTCATCTTCGCGCGAAGCGATGGCGAGGTGGGGACCAGCATCGCACGGGGGTCGCGCGCAGGAAGAGGAGCATAAGCACACGAGCACATGAAGCTCGCGGTCTCGTGCTCGCCATGCATCGAGGTGAGGTGCATCCCCCGAGATCCATGCGCCTCCGGTACGACTGCAAGCGCTTCCTCGCCGCCAGCGTCGAATACACCCCGCGCGCGAGGTGGTTATATGCGTCTTGTAGCCATGCCCGATGGGCTGCGCAGCGACGGGTACCGGATCCGATGTCTCCAGACAACGCGGTGGACGATGAGCACTGCTCTCGTCTTCATTGTCGTCTTCTCGTCTCGATGGCGGCTGGCGTTGGTCGCGCGGGGACTGCGTGGGTCGGTGGGGCATGGGCTTGGCGTGTGCGATGAGGAGGAGTGCGAGAGCGTCCGATGTGCTTCCCGGGTCGAGTGAGAGGGCCGTGCTTCCCTCCGATACATGCACACAAAATGCGAGACGCACACGCAAGGGTGAAGGCCCTCTGGCACTAGCCCTCGAGGTCTGCTCTATGTCTCCGCCCGCTCCGAGGTACGCGAAGGTGTTGCCGTATGTACACCTCGAGCACGAGCGCAAGCGCACCCCGCTGTCTAGCGCCAAGCACGCTCCGCTGGAACGACATCTAGGGTACGCAACGAATGGTGGCTCTGATGTCTGCAGTGGGGATTAGGAACGAAATCAATGGGAGTGGTGAGCTGCATACATCTGAAACGCCCGCGCTTCGCTCAAGTACGCAGCTCCGGCCCCGCGGTTGGAGAACATATTCTGCCGCTCCCTGCTCCCTGTTGCCAAGTGCCTTCTTTTGCACCGATGCTCCGAGGCTCCTTGCACCGCTGGAGATTCGGATCATGGTGATGAGACTCCCGACATCTGTACTACTAGACTGTAGTAAAAATGAGCGACGAATCGAATGGGGATGTGGTCTGCGTAGGCGTACCTCTGTTCTGGGTAATGTCGATCAGTGCAGATCTACACAGGCCGCCGAAGGACGAGGTCGAGATCGTGGTGCAATTGAGTGCGCAGCTCATCTCGTGGTTGTCGTTCTTCGATGTGTATGTCCAGGTAAACTCCACGCATTGAATCACCGACGCGCCCTGCCCGCAGTGCCTGCAGAGATCACGGTCATGCTAAAACATAGGCTCTCGACTGCTGTAGCCGGATCAGAAAATAGTCCTGTAGGGAAGATCAGCGGGTAATCCATCAATGGTGAGGGATGGCGTACACTGCAGTACATGTGGATCTATTTGCGGCTCGCGAGAACTGGATGTCGGCCGGGGAAGGTAGATTTCTACGCAAATACTTCTAACCATCGCTCGATGTGGGTTTCGTGGTGGGGCGCATGAGGAGAAGGAAGAAGCGTGCTGGGGATCGCGGAGCCAGGAACATCCGACCGCTTGGGAATGCAGGATGCCGCTCGTCTGGTGGCTCATCACCCGCTTGCCATCGATATCCGGGTGCAGGAGACTCATTCCTACATCTTCTGCACTGGCGCCAGTGGGCGCAACCGCGATCCGTCCGCCTCTGGTCTCCCGAAACAGATGCTAGCGCCTGATTTACGAAGAGGGATGGCAGAGGCTCGCTGGCGGGGAGTGTGTGCAAGTGTTAAGAGTACGCCGCCGATCGCGCTGAAAATGAGCCGCGGTAGGAGATGTCGTTGTTGATCTGCGGTGCATGGGAGGCCAGGGCCGAGTGTAAGGCGCACGCAGGTCTTCGTCCCGATTCCTGAGCGCTTGAGCGCTTGAGCTTTGATATGCCTGCTTCGCAAGTGACAGTGGTGAATCTATGGCGTTGAGTCAAAACCCTGTAAGGCTGTACAATATCTGGGGAACGTACAGACAAGCCGCAGCTGGAGTGGGCTGTGGCAGATGAATCATGACGCGGGACGTGCACAAGGGCAAGGGCAGTGAGTGCGAGCCCGGGACAATGCACGCCGGGGCGGCGGGATGAAAGACGACTAGTCCCACTTTCCATGTAGCGTCTTGCATGCAACTCGCCACATAGCCTGCGAGTCGCACGAGACTAGTGCCTGGGCCACCTGTTTCAGTGGGGTATGAGGTTGGTGGGTGGGAGCGAACGCACGGACGCAGCGTGTAGCTGGGATGGCGTAGGGCAGTATGAATGTGTTAGGGCACGCTAGTGTGATGAGTTTAGCATGGGTGCGCGCAGTTGTAGTGTAAAGACACACCTTATGCACTTTGAGGCACCTGCATGCAGGACGGGATTGGTTGTGCAGGCATGGACGCGCCTTGCGATTGTGCACATCGAGCGGAGCGAGCTGGAGCAAATTCAAATGCTTGCGTTCACGATTCACGAATCATCCCGATCGGCTGCTGACTTGGACACTTGTTGGTTGCAAGACGAAGGAGATCCTGGGAGGCCCAGAAGAGGGATTTAGGCATTCTTCACGTAGCTGAGCTAGGAGTTTGGTGGTTGATGACGAGATCATGATGATGACGAGGTCCAGCCCGATCAACCTGTACGCACGGACCATTCAATTCTAGTTGCTCTTATTCCATTCATTCAATCTCTTGATCTTTGCTGCTCCAGTTAATAAAACCATAAGCCTCAGCTGACCAGTGCAAAATCATCTCCGATTCGTGCATGCAAGATTAATGCCGCTGAAATGAGGAGATGGACTCTGATGGAGGTTCGAATCCCCGTAGAGGCTTTGACCAGGCAAAAGCCTTTTCTTCTTGTCTTTGGTTTCGGAAAAAATACATCAATACGCTGCATGGGTTGCCAAGAATTCAACGCTATAATCTTCGAATTAAAAGTTGATTAAAAGACACCTGTTACGGGTTCAGGCTCAAGTCGGCAATTTTCGCTCCAGGAAATCATTCACTCGTGACTCAGTGGCTTCCATCTAATTCATTCAAACAGCACACTGGGATCCTACCAAGTAACACTAAGCCTCTGTGGACTCCTGGCAAGTCACCTCATATGTATTGTGTATGTAGTGCACAAAAACTGCAATTAGGAAACCTGGGTTCGAATTCCGCCGGAGGCATTGAGAAATTGGAGAATGTGAATTTTTTTGCGGTATTCTTTCTTAAAATAAGTGTGCTACCAAGAGCCATGAAGCCTATGGGCCAAAACAAAACAAACCAGGTCACTTTTGCCTAGGGGAGTTTCAATCCTTCTGCCTGCATTTCTCGCAATTTTCCTGTACAGAATGTGTTTTGTGGTCAGACATAATTCGCAAATGCTGAAATCATAATAAGCATCTGTGGTTCACGGCGATTGCCTCGTTCAACCTTTATCATCATTCTGCAAGCCAAATGCAAATACTTTTTAGCAAGGAGGAAGGGGTTCGATTCCCCTGCGGGAAATATTTGGGGCAGATTCAGTTTTTCTTTTTCATAGATGAAGAAAATCTCTGACAATATTGAATTCCATGTATATCTCACATTGCACCATGAACAACACTGGGCTCAAGAAGCCTTCATGGTGAACATCTAATTTCAGCCATACCTAAATACCAATCCATAAGCCTCTGTGGACTAATGGACAGTCACCTCATATGTCGTATGTATTGGTCAATATGCAAAGAAAGTCGAATGAGAGAATGTGGGTTCGAGTCCCACCAGCAGCGTGTGCATTTCAATAGGATGCCATTTTTTCCTTCCCCTTCTAATCCCGGTATTTTGTGTTCATTCCTCTGATACGCATTGCTGAGAGGCAGAAAGCCCATGGACCGGCCACTCATCTGGTATGCAATGAGGTGGTCATTCACAATGAACAGCAAAATAGGCGGGATTTGAACCCCCCCTCGGAATTTGTTGGCAGTGGTCCACAAAACAATGTGGAGGTGGTCACTGTTCCCGAGTTTGAGCCTCGGACTGTCTTTCAAGGTTGGACTTGCACAGGTTTCGGTCTCGACCATCTGAAAAGTCATATCTAAAAATCCACAGAACAAGTTCTTCGGGTTCAATGCCAAATCTACTGGACATGCACTCCAAAATAAATGATATCTGAAAAACAAAAATGAAGCCCCTGTTGATTGTGGGGGAACTTTGTGGGTTTTACTGTATAATGTGCTTTTCGTTTATTTATTCCATTCCCAGTCTCACAATGCATATTTTTAAACCATGGTGATCAGTGAGCGAGGATGAATTCCCAGTGGCATTGGGAGTGAGTGACATGGATTGATCTCCAACAAAAATTCAACCTAAATTCCATCTCAACTATTCGGCTTGCTTTTTTTCTGGACAGCAGGAAGTCCCCTCAGCCTCCCAGGGGAACAGCGCAGTTTGGTTTTTGTTTATTCTGTTCCATCTCATTCCGGTGAGAGTTAATAGCCATAAGATCACATCTCCAACAAAAGTTCAACCTGAATTCCATCTCTCTCATAATTACACTTTTTTGTATCTAAACCTGAGCGGAAAGAAATAAGACCAAGAAACTTCTGTGATTGTGATCACCTTGCATCAATTGCAGGGATGAGTTTCTGAAGTCCCCAAGAAGCAGATTTAAACCTCCCAAAAGAACATGCGATGGATATGGGGAATATATTCTGCTCTTTTTTTTTTTGTTGCATTGTGGAAAAAACACTTCGATCTAGTTTGACTCTACCTTCTGTGTTTTTGCCTGACAATACAGAACCTTATCCTCTCAAGATGAAATTGCACCCAAGTCTCTTATTAAATAAATATGCTGATTCATTTCAAACCAAACCACATGGACACATGTATCAAAACAGTAACCATAAATAACAACAGAGAAAATCACCAACAAAAAACATACAATTCCTGGAAGCTTCAGGCTGCAATCAAACCAAGCTCTTTCTCTTCACCCATGTCCATCTTATCCAGATCTTCGATGTCAGATAGATCCTCTTCCAGTTCCTCAATAGTCCCAGATGGTGCATTGAGCTCTGCAAGATGAGCCAAGTTGTTTCTGTGTTGCTCCAGCACATCTTCGCTGATACCAGCAAGTCTCTCATTGATATGTTGAACCTGTTGAGCCTGCGAGGAACATTCAAACAAGGGTCTTGCTCTCTCCCAAAACTCCACTGCCTTGAGTGGGTCACTGTGTCCCATAGAAATGTCTCCGAGTCGCAGCATGCATTCAGCTCTGCTGCGATGCACATCCATCTGGGTAAATCCCTCTAGAGCAACTGTGAACAAATTGGTGGCTGTATGCTCGTCATTCTGGTAGAGGAAGATATCTCCCATGGATCGGAGTGCCTTGAAGATTCCGAGCTTCTCATTTCTTTTGAGAGAATTCACAAGAGAAATGGCTACCCTGCTGGACATCCCATCCAAATAGCCCCAGTAACTGACATCACCAAGTCGTTCCAGACAGTAAGTTGTGATTTGAGAGAATCCCAAGTTCAATTTGAAGCACCTTTCATAAATAGTCTGTGCTGCCAATGAATCTCCCTCCCTCAGGTAGAGATCTGCAAGAATAATATCACACAGTGCCACTCCCTCAACATCGCCCAAAGTGTCTAATATTTTTCTGGCTCTGTCACAATTCCTCTGCACATCATCCTTTGGAGTACCAATTAACACGTCAATTTCAGCGACATTAAGTAAAGCAAGACCATAGCTGTAGGGATCCTGTATAGAGGTTGTTTCGAGGATGAAGTATGGATACTGCGAGCCTCAATATATTCTGATTTGTGCCTGTGGACTTCTGCTTGAGCATTCATGCTATCATGGTCCAAAGTTCCATTGGACATGCCACAAAGACCTAAGAGTCTCTTGCCCTAATGCAGAGAGACATGGCTTTTGTGTAGTTCCCCAATGTATTGCAGCAAATAGCCTCAATACGGAGTGTCCATGCTTCTCTGTATAAATCTGCAGAAATTATGGCCAGTCTCTGGGCCTCAATTGCATGCACTTGAGCCGGAGAGTAATTCCAAGGGTCCATTCCAACGATGCGAGGTTGCACAATGCTTGTGAATGCAAGTTGTTGTTCCCAGTTGATAGTGCTAAAGATATAGCAGCTGCACAAAATCTTTTGGCAGAAGATATATCACCCTTTATCTGATAATAGTTTGCCAAGGAGTTATAGATTCTGCCTGTGTGAACTTAGTTAGTCTCAACAGCTCAGCAATCATTGGAGACCATACATTTAAGATCTGGGTCATCAAACTCTTTGAAGTGTTCCAGGACATCAGATTCTGCATTGGAAATTGAATACATCCATGAGTTGCAACACTCCATAATGAAGTAAGCCTCGAGACGATGGTCATGAGGGTATGGAAGGACATTTCGGATATGTTGGAGCAAAGAAATAGCTCCTTGCCCAGTGTGTTGACTAAAGTGATTCAGATAGCATGTGCAATAAATGCTGTTCACTAGGTCTGGATGACCCTGTTGCAACCTATTCTGAAGGACATTCTGTATGTTTGAGTAGTTTGATGATACTCGAGCAACCATGCTGGAACTTGATTGAGTTCCACGGTATTCCATGAAGAACTCAAGTAATTCCTGGAAATGTTTGAGAAGAGGTCGAATGAGGTGATCACCAGGTGGCTGGATCCTCTGCATATACTCTCTGATGGGTACTAATACTTTTAGCTGCTTGTGTTCATCACTGTAGGCCAAGGCAGTACCAATCAATGCTGCTCTACAACCCAGGATATTATCAATTGGGAACTTGCTCTGCACAAGTTCAACATCTGAAAGACCATCGGGGAGCATCGAAAGGAGGCTCAAGAGATCCTTTGAATGGGGATTGAGCCTAGGACTTGACAAGGAAAGTGAAATTGACAAGTCCAAGTTGGATGTTCTGTCATATCCATCTGAGATCAAGGATGTTTTCTCCTCCTCCCAGTGGGACAATACATGGGAGCAGCCTTCAGAGTCAACCAAATGAGCTATGAGACTGATTGCGAGAGGCATATTGTCTGTCAGAGAGAGGACCTTGTCAACCTGTTCTGGATCATGTGTGTTGTCTGCAATATCTATGAATGTTTGTCGTGCTGCAGCTTGTTCCAAGGGCTTCAGAGTTGGCAGAAATGGATGAGTCCATGCCACTTTAGCAGGTCTTTCTGCTCCTCGCATTGTGATCTGAGGTTCATAAGTTCAAAGCACAGGTGAAAAATGCTTGAGACCTACCACCAATGCAAGATGATCCACACCTGTGAGCAGTGACAGAAATTCCTCTATTTTGCCTCGGGACTCAACTGGCTCCCACAATGTCTCAAGATTATCCAGAATCAGGAGAGATTTTGAGCTGCTAGAGAAGTATTGGATGACTGGGCGTGTAAGGTCTTTTCCTGGCTTCAATCCAACATGGGCTCCTATGAGAGCAGCAAGTTCTACTTGGGTTTCTGCTAAATCACAAGCAACAAAGAACCGATGCTGATTATATCTCTCAGTAATTTCTGTACGATGGATGATAGCTCTCGCAAGACTGGTCTTTCCCATTCCACCTGCACCCAAAATGGCAATCCTGGGTGTTCCTTGACCGAAAAGGTGAAGAATGTCTGAAAGCTCTGAGTCTCGTCCATGGAATATCTTGGGCTCTGATGGTAGCATGGAGATTGAGTTGGAGCTTGAATATATGTTAGATACAAAAGATAGAATGGAGAGCTAATTGGAAAATGACCTGTTATGAGAGCCCGAATAAAGCCCACTGATCTGTGCAACATTCATGATTTGATTCTCAGTAGAGTAGAATTTCCTTACAGATGATGATCTGTCTGAACTGGTTGTGTCCAACAGTGCTTCAATCATGGCAAGCACTTCTGTGCTTCGCTTTTCTGCATCTTCTTGCATTTGTATAATGTCCTTCATATGATTGACCATTGGAACCTACATATCACATTCTTCATTGAGTGGTTGAATCACCAAACAAATGCCACACCTGAAAAAACTCAAATCCTTGTTGCAATCCTGCCTTGCAATCATTGAGCAATGTGCTCATCTCGCCTTGACGGAAAAACTTCTTGACCCTGCTGCCATTCTGTTGAGCTTCAACAAATGTGTGGATTTTGTGGAGAGTCCTATTAGCAGTAGTCAATACCAAACAGAGTTTTTTTTTTTCCAAGGCAAGCAACATACTCTGTGAACTTTCCAATATGAGTCAACACACTTGGTGGCAGTTCTCCTCCTGTATCTGACTTGATGTGAACAATTAGAATTGCATTGAGCAACTCATAAGTTTGCTCCATCAATTGGCTACATTCATTCTTATTTTTTTTAACTGTCTGCCATGACTGGCTGAGATTTATGGTTGCAGCAGATTCACTGACAATGTACCTGCATATTTTTCAAGAGAGACTGGGTTGTATTAGCCATGGCCGTCAAGAGGGGGCTCTTCAGACTGCTGGCAAGGGTTTCCAGAGTGCATATAGTGAGATTCAAACATGTTATAATGTTGTTCAATCGAATTGTGGCGACAGTAGGTTGGGGGGGCATCTTGGGAGGTGGCTCATGGGACTCGAGACACGTAGGTATTTATCTTGTATGCTGATGGTATCGCGCACATAATGCACATAAGCTGTGACGCTTTCCCTCTCTCTGAGACTCCGGAGCCTCCTTAACTCCGCTGATAGATGTTTGAACCTGTCAAATAAAGATGGGTCAGTCAAAAAAATGTTGGAATCCCGAGTCCGTTGCTTGATGCCAACCGGCATATTACTGATTGCCCCATGCACTGCCTTCTTTCATGTACCTTGCATATCTCTCCATTTGGTCTAATTATCCCTAGCTAGCAGTTTACGGCTAATGTCGGAACCGAATGTGCGGACAACTTTTTTTTGCCTGTTTGAGGCTAATTCATGCACAATAAAAATATTTCCTCCCACCGAAAATTCAGAGAAGCTCATAAGGGAGCAAATAGCAGCAGAGAAGCATTTATTACTTCAAGATATTCCCTGATTCAATGGCCATTACTTGATTGTACAGTAAGGAGGAGTGGACGTTCAAATTGTTCCCAAGACATGGCTGTTACTCTCAGTTCTTACCATTGCACAGGAGAAATAGTAGGTCCCCCAAGGGTAGATGCAAGGCAGTGCAAGGCCCACATTTGACGTAGACAGAGTCCAAAAATCTTGATCTGCTAGTCGGAGATTGAAATGGTTTGGCTGAGCAGCAATCATCCCTGAGACCTACTTTTCACTGTCATGAGCTCGTATCTTTGCCCTCGAATTAAAGCGAGAAATCTTCGAAACGGATGCATACATGTACTTTTCAGTGTGTCAATGAATGGTGAGCTGCTAGCTGGACCAATCATCCTCGAGGGTCTTAGCTTGTCATAGGATCGAGAGGATAAAGTACAGAACTGTTTCATTGAAATGGAACTGTCTTCCTGTCCATTCCACTTTTTCCTTCAGACCATCTTGGCACATTCAAAACCTGCTTCTGTCTTCCACCACTGCGTCCCACCTTAGTGGATAACAATGACCTACGAAAATTTCTCTCTGCTTGCAGCGAAGTTTGAAGTCCATTTATTTACGGCACATATGCTTTCAGCCCATGCTGTGCTACAACTGCGAAGGTTAGGCATTTTAGTTGACTGCTTGGATTTATGCAGCCAATGTTCGCCTTTGTTACCCATGTCAAGGGATGGACATACATCTCCCGAACAACGATATTGCTGGTTGGATGACATTTTCGCTCTCCTCCCTGCTCTTACGCATTTGTCACTATATTTTGGAATTCCTCCAGCCACAGATTTCCTTGTGTCATGTAGGACAGTGATATCAGTGATGGCGATTAATCCTAGCCTTAATAGCGGGGGAATCCTACATACTAATAACAGTGAACTTATTCAGTGTAAATAATACATGGGATTAATCTACGATTATCTACAAGAGGTAGCTAGGATTATCCTATCCAAAGTGACCATGTCCAGGATTATCGGGTCAACCAGGATTATTGCTACTCCGCGGATTAATCCACTGGTAGGATTATCGCGAGGATTATCGGTGGGAGTCGTGTGTACGGATTATCTGGTGCAGATTATATGCAGGATTATATCTGCAGGATTATTTCGAATGTCTTGTCTTTATTTTCTGGGATTATCGTTATCAAGAGATTATCGACACTTTGCGGATTAAATTAGAGATTGACGTCGTGGCGATGCCACTGGCGATCATAAAATCTTGAATTACCGATTTATCTATACACTTGGAGAATAAATCTCGATGGTCTCATAATATGCCTGTGCGCCAGGTCAGATTAGGGATCGGGCTTGTATGAAATCAACATACCGAGAAGTCGTCGTCATCCCCATGCTTTTCCCTGTACTCTGCCATCCGCCGCTCCGCCTGAACCCGTTCCTTCTCCTCTTTTTCTTCTTCCTTTGTCTTATCCTTCGCCACCCACTCCGGCGCGCTTGCCCACGCCGCACTAACCTTTTCGCCCAGCTTCTTATACATTGTCGCCTGCTTGTAGGCGTAAGCTTTGGCACCCACCTCGAGCTCCCCGTCTCCAAGCGCGGTCCAGACGTCACTCGACGCCGAGAACCAAGGGGCGGCGCGACCGAACTCCTCCTCAAGTGTTTCTGCTTCTTCGACAGCTCGGTCTCGGAGCGCGCGGTCTTGGAACCACTTGACCCTGTCCACTATGCAATATTCAGAACACGCCACGGGAAACAAAAGAAAAACCCACGTTCTGCTTCCCATTCCGCCTCTTCTGCTTCACTAAGGTTCGCCGCACGGCCAGTCGTCCAGATCCACGGTTCGTGTGTCTTCGAATCCCCCATCTTCGCTCGCCAACCGCCTTTCCCGAAAAGGTCGGATCTCAGAAGTTCCTTCAAGCTGGCATCGTTCTCGTTCAGCCCCAGCGCCAGGAGCGCTCTTCTTGCGCAGCGATAGGTGTCAGCAGCTACCTGGATGTCGTTGCTCAGCGTCTTAAGAAAATTTTGGCCTTTAGTGTTCGGGCCGACACCGTGGATCTGCGTCTTCTTGAATGCTAGATTGTAATTCAGTGTGCGGATCGCTGTACGGACGTCGCACAGAGCATCGAAGGCCTGGCCCTCACGCAGACTGTACTCGACTTGCGCTAGCGCCGCCAGCTTCATCTCGTTACGCACGGTTTCTGTGAAATGTGAGGGGAGGAAGAGCGCCTCCTTCTCCGGTCGCTCAGGATCAGCATCCAGAATATGCTTCTCCAGCGCTGGCGTGCGCGCCACCAGACGCCTCCTCAGATCCATCACAGAGTCATATAGGCGCCCTCGCGCTGCCGACACCAGGTCCTCCTCGGCATGGGTGGCGATCATCCGTTTAACGTGGTGCCTGTGCCGGATAAGTTGAGGCATCGAGTGAAAAGAAAATATGCACTGATCCCTTTCTACCAGCATGCCGCTACTTATCAGACCAGAATCGCCCGTCTTCTGCTCGCCAACAGCGGCTGAAGTGGCTTCCGACTCGGCCTCCGCCCTGAGAAGCTTTGCATAAGCCTCTGCATGCGTTGGTGGCCCTGGTGTTGGCGTCGTCAGCTGCCTCTATGTCGTATGGCGAGACCTCTCACCATTCTTGAAGTTAACCTGGAACACGCTGGGCATCATCGGCGTATTTTCTCACTTTTTGATCAGCTTGGCCGGATGCTTCGCATTCAAGACCGCGAAATTGGTGGATCATTTGCGAAGCTCCACTTGGCATACTCGGTACAGCCGTAGCAACGCAGCCGCTACAAACAGGGCTTGAGATGAAGCCGTACAGGGGAGAGATAGGCATACCTAATCCGACCAGTTTGTTCAGTTGTGGTTGCCACTTGTGTTGTCGACCAAATCGTGACGGTTACCGTCGTTTTGCTTCTTGGTGCTCCCGCTGTCAGGTTGTGTTCCACCCACCCGGCCTCGATCATCTCCCCCGCCGTGAACGCCGAGTAGATCAACCAGTTCAGGTTCCAGATTAGCTGGCAGAGTTCAATGTGGTTGTGGATGTGCATCTTAGGAATCGCTCCGCGGACGAGGTCGATGATATCTGCCATCGCGGGGAACCATTGGGCTACTCTTGTCTTGAATTTGATGCTGTATTGACACCAGATATCGTATGTAAATAGGATCCATCTTTGCAGCGACGCCTAGGCCAGACTGTGAATCACCGCATAGTCTGTATTCGCAAAACTATCACCCACTCAGCACCAAGCCTGCCAAGGAAGAACAAGCACTTACACTTCCCCTTTCTTAAGATCCACCATCCCCTGAGGTAGATAGAATCTGTGGCGAGCGCATTGCACTGCTACCACCCCACTTATTACAGCGTTCTTGAATTTCGAAATGTTTTGCATGCGGGCCGCCCGCAAATGCGAACATGTGCCCGCCTATCGCACGCATGAGCCGAGATAAATGTAAGATAGGTACAATCGACTTACATCTTCCGTCGGCTTCACCAACTTCAAGTACCGCTGGTATTCTTCTGTCTCCACAAAATAGCTGTTGCCTGCGTTGAGCGCAACGTCATCGGGGTCGTTGCACTTGTTTTTCCGCTGTAACTTGAAATTGCTGTCGCCGGATAAGTACAACTTGAATTTGTGCCTGAGATGCATGTCAGTACTGTCCAATGACTGTCGCGAATGAAACACGTACTGCTCCGACTCCAACGCCGCTTTCATCGTTTCGGGCGAGATATTGAAGCCGACCTCCGGACATGCTGGGCATCTGACAGTGAGGGAACCAGGCCTTCGATGGGGCATTAGGTGGTCGATTCCATGAGCTTGACCTGTTCGGTGTTGCAACGCAAGATATCTCCAGATCCGATAGCCAAAGAGGAACTCGCGATAACGATCCTAAATCGGGTAAGCATCTATATTTCAAAAGCACCAGACTTTTTACCATGACGTCCGGGGCGAAAGCATTGTCAGTCAGTTTGCACAACGCCTTGATGTAGTCATAGGGCGACTTTTTAGACGTTAGACAATGAACATGAAACTCTTTCATAACGGCCCACGTGAAGACCGTCTTCGGTGTCGAGTAAGACGCCGGAAACAGTCCTAGAGCAAGGAGCTGCTCCCAATGGGGGAGAACTGGCGCCCCACGGCCCGCCATGCACGCACAGAATTCGAAGTCCATGCTATGCAGGCCGTTGTGGTGGCACACTGTCACCGTTTGGGACCTGACCGACTTGTCTGTGACCTCGGGGCATCGTGCGGTACGGGTTTTCAGACACGTCTGCAGCACAAGTCTTGGCTCGTCGTTCTGGGAGTCTTCCCAACACACGCGCTTGAAATGCTTCCCAGTCCAGCATTCCAGCCGATGGAGGGGATTGTCCTCGTGTTTGTTGATGATGCACCGCCTACAGCACATCTGGGGCTTGAAGCAGTCCTGGCAACGGAAGAGTGTTGCTTCAGGCTTCGCTCTGCAAGCGCAGCCCTTCCCCAGGTCCCGGTGAGCGAAGCTGGAGAGAATAGCTTTCTGCATAGTCGCAAAGTGAGTCCTAGCCTCGTTAATCTTCTTGGATGCACCCTGAACCACAACGCGTGAGATATGGCACCAAGACGGGCTAGTATTGCAAACCGACCTGGGGAGCTACCTGTTTTTTCTCCTGGAGGGGTCCAAACTTTTCCAGAACTGGTTCTGCGTCCATCGGTGACGGCGGTGGGGCAGCGGTGGATCAGAGTATACGCTGAGGTGGACTCTATGGGAGGTAACGGGTCCACCTCTGCCTCCACGGGTTTGACGTCCCCCTCGGCCTCGCCTCGAATGCGCTTGAGTCTGTGGTCGTCGATGGGCCGCGCTGGCGCAGTCACGACGCTTGCCGCCGTGATGATGGTCCCGCGACAGGGGTTTCTTCGTTATCGCTGTCGCTTTGGCCTCTTCGTCGACGTTTGCGATGAGTCATGGCACCATCATCCTCGCCCCGTATATGTGGAGCCATATCATTGTGGATGCGACCAAGAAAACTATGGAATGATTAGCGTCGTCAGCGATCGCTGATTGTATCGTAGATAGGGTGACTTGCCACACAATCACACACTACCACTCGCGATCGCGACGTCCTAGTGGGCTGATACCAGCAACAGAGCAACTAAACAACGTGTGGATGAGTGAATTCTTCAATATGCAGACAGGATGAAGCCACTTACGTTGTCGAGATTATTGTTTTGGCTGTCGCAGAGTCGGGACCGACACAAATTCTGGGAGCGCACGCACAGGAGGTTAGTCAGGGCCGACACACAGTCTGGCAATTGTGGTCGACACCAAGTATTCAATGTAGCCACCCGGGATTATTGGTTTTGCAGCCGCACAGCAGGGACCGACACAAAGTCTGGCAGTCGTGGTTGACTCAAAGTCTAACCAGTAATCGTGGCCACACAAAGTCTGGCGTACTTCGAGGACGTGGTCTTGATCGTCTTGACGTGGTCTTCAAAGAAAGGCGAAGGGACCACGTGCTCTGTGCATTACAAATCGGCGCCTAATTGACAGGCGCCGAATAAGCGCCGATACACATTTTAATCTTAATTTCCGACGGGATTGCAAAAAATAGTGTGCTTGAACGCCCACAGCACACTATACAGCTCAATTTTATCACAAAGATTTCAAATAGCATTAAATTGTGTATTTAAATGTGAGCTGTGGTGAACTCAGCCCAATGCGCTAATTCCTTCAAGCCTTTTGTGCGGAAAAAAAGCACTTTCACCCCCCTGCGTCGCGGAATAGGCGTCTTCAAGCAAACGGGGACCCATTTCCATTCCTTCCTCTCCTTATGGTACATCTCGATATCTGTTGGCAGCCTGCCAGCATGAGGCTCGAGCGACGTCAAATCGTTTTCCACGAAACCATCGAGTTCCCGTGGGTCGCACCCGGCCTGAAAATGCAGAGACCTCTTTAGCCGTAGTCAAAAAACTGGTGCTAGCTCAGTCACATACCTTGAACCAGCAGAGCAGCTTGACAGAAGCCCTGCCACTGCGAGCACCACTGCCCTTGCTCCGATTTCCAGAGCTAGCCGAAGATCCGGTGGTCGCTGGCGCTGCCCGTTTCTGCGGCGGTTGAGTCGGTTTGCGGTTTGCGAGAAGGAGGTATCGTTCAACATGGCGGCGGTCGGTGTCGGAAAGTTGGGCAAGAGCCACTACGGCGAGTGAGGGCACGTCTGTCTCTGCCAAAGATCTCGAAATCTCCCCTTGGCCGAGAGCGTTGAGAAGCCTGGAGTGGGTGGTGGAGTTGTTGGTTGTGAGTGGCATATCTGTGGATCAAAGCGCGCCAGCTCACCTTATGTACACAGGAATTTCAAAGTGTTAGGTCAAAGCGTTGCCAAAAAAGAAAAAAACCTCAATCGTCTTGAAAGGAGTGCAGCGGCGCGCCCAAAGCGGACCCAAGAACGCAGTGCTAAGCTGAGGTCAAGTTGATCGTTATCGAAATCCGAGGCGATGAGGAAGAAGAATGATAGCATTGCACGCGGTCAGATTCAGGATTCTGTAGCTAACAAGCTACTGCACCGGCATATTAATCTTTAAGTGGTGTCCTCGGACCTCAAATCCGCTGCGAGTTTACACCGTTGCTGTTCGAGGGCATGGAGCTCTGCGTCCTCAGCCTGGCGTTGGACAAGGATTTGTGCCGAGAGCTGTCTGCCATAAGTCAGTTCTGAGCGGCCTCTTCTTCGCAGAAGTACGCACTGTTTCTTCTCCACAGGGAGCCCGTTCAGATAGACCCAGAAATCCAAGGGGGAGCCTGCGGCGACAGTTTTTAGTGACAAGTCCACAGCAATTCAAAGAGAGCTCTCCAACTATTCTGACCATTCTGTATGCTGACCCCACTGGTTTCGGCCATTGTCTCGTGCGACGCGCTGTTATCTTCTGGGGCGGTCATCGTGGTAGGAAGTAATCTAGAGGGAATTCAGGACGCAGGCGGTGTGATCGGACTAGTCGCCCACCTGAGACGGTAAAACAATAAGAGTGATCGCCTGACAATAGACGAGTGATCGAGATTTTGAGGGTTATCGTCCAATGTGCGCTCGAGCTACCAAAAGATGACCAGGGAAGCTGACGCGAAGTCAGGCACGACCAATACGAAGACCGACGCAAAGTCAGGCGCAACCGACGGGAAGTCTGGTTGGAGGTCAAAAGCAAGCGTGTGTGTGACTGTTTGTTTCCAAGTCCTTCGGCCTCCTCACGATTCCCAAAAAGGAAATCAGCGGCAGCGACGAGTCTCTTTCATAGCGGAGTCTAGACAGCACTGTGGCTTTTACACCCTCAGTATGCTGCTCCTTGTAGTAGAGTTCATCGGAATGTCAAGAGTTTTTAACGACGCGATGTTACAATCTAAGAAAAACCTGGACGGTCACAAGGGAATTGAGAATCTTCAATTTTGGGAAAGCTACATGTCAGGATAGTATATGTACAGCTAGTAACAATATATTGACGATACATTATACAATATTTGATTTAGAGCAGCAACAAGATCGCTGGTAGACGTCCTGGTCAAGAAAAAAGATTGTCGTGACGGCGGTGCATTCTCCTCATGTACTTCTTCTTTCCTCTACATCCTGAATTCATGCTCGATGCGCATGGGGATGACCGCCGCACGTCCAAAATATTCATAAAACTCCTGGCAATAGAACGCAGCGACTGTCTTTCCCAGCTCTCTCATCTCCACATCTGGCCATGCCCTCTCCACTCCTGCTTCGCGGACAACACTCGGGGCCCCAGGCCACGCACACATCAGCTTGGCGAGCCACACATTGTATGGGTGTCGCTTCGTGAGCACCGTAGATGCGAAGCCCCTTTTGCTAGCCTCGATGGGGACGCCAATGAGCATGCACCCCGGGAAACACTCCCTGCATTCGTCAGGGCGGTCGAGTCCAGAAGCACGGCGGTCGAGAGACAGCAACTCGAAGCAGAAATTGGTTTCCGCAACCTCCCAAATGATCTCTTTGGCCCGGTTGTTCGTGATGGGCGGAATGTTTGTTACATCGGCCGGGAAGCCACTGTACGAGTCGACACCACACGCTTGCATTGCGGGAGTAAGAAGACGCTCGATGCCCTCTGATCTCGCTTGAGCCTTGGTGTCCACGCGCCCTTGAGTTGTCACCTTCCCCGCGAGGATGTCTCGCCATTCCTGCGATTTGAGGAGAAGCTGGTTTGCTGGCGCGTGGGCAATACAATAGAGGAGCGCATCGTGGAGCATCGTGAAATGATGGAGACGCAACTGGCGATGGGCCGGCGTGTCTGGCGAGGCGAGCAACGCTGGCTCAGGGAGAACGTAGCACAAGTCAATCAGGCGCGGGCTGCGCAATGGATGCTGAGTCCTGTCCACCTCTTTGAGCGCCACCTCCCAGACGGGTATGGTAGGGGGCATTTCGGGCCGGTCGCGAAGTGGCTCGAATTTGTCGCGCCCGGGATGCTTGACTGGCTGTGAGGATTTGTCTGAAGGAGTATTAGTTATCCGGGAGAGGAAAGAGAGACAAAAATCCGTACAAGGCGAGTGACGGGAATTGCTTTCTTGGTTGCGACCCCCAGGCCCTGACCTACCACCACCACCGCGCGATTTATTACCACGGGCACCCCCAACGTTCGAGCTCGCCGCTTGCGCTGTGGATGTGGACCCGGATGCGGGTATCGGCAGCGAGTCAAAGGGGTCCTTGTACCACTCGAGGCAGTGCGACACCTGGTGGATTGCTGCGATCTTCGCGTCGGTGTTCTGGCCAGTTTTGCAGACCACCGAATTGTAAAGCAGGTGCGGCTCGAGTTCGACCTCAGACGGGGGGCGCAGGGCGACAATCTCGAGGATGTTCTCTTTTGAGAACTGGATCGCTTGTCGGATATACCAATATGGGATCCCCACTAGGTGGAACTGCTGCGCTATCTTTGGATTGGAGGTGTACACCCCCATCAAGCAAGTCGACGCTCGACCCGGATGAAGGCTGGGATTTTCCATGAACGGCTTGTAAAGGGACATATAGTCCACAAAGGCGACCACCTCCAGGCAAGTCCGCTGCAAGCTCCGGACAGCCTGGACCATATGCTCATAGGTCCACGGCAGACTCTCGAGACGTTCGAGGCATAAGCGCATTGAGAGGACCAATTGGCTGAGGGGAACAGGGATCTTGTCCTTCGAGGTCTGAGCAGCGTAGGCTGCATAATCCAGGTTAATTTCCTTGACCAGCCCACCGAAAGACGCCAAGCGTCCGCTCTCCAGTCTGCCAAGTGATACCGCAAGGATGCGATTGTCTTGGGAAACGACAAAGTCCGCGCGACTGGGTTCCCACCAAAGTATAGCGGATTCAGTGGGGTTCCCGGCCTTCGTACGAATCGCCCCAAGGTGGCAGTATGTCTCACTGTACATCTGCAGCCAGCTGGTGGGATCGTCAAGCCCATAACGGAGATCCTTGCAGAGGACAACATCGTGTTCACTCATCGGAGGCAGGGCGGGAACGTAGCTTGCATGCGTGGTGATGAGATACTCCTCGCCATTCATCTCGATGACAGCAGCAACTTTGCCATCGAAAGCCCCAAGTGCGGCTACTCGCTCTGCATCAGCAGGGAAATAAATCCTCCCGATAGAAAGCCAACATACCAGTGTAGTTGCGGTTGCTGAGAAATCGGGCATGCTGAATTTCCTCCGCAGAGGGCGCGTCGATGTTGATGGCGGTAGGATCCGGGTCAGACATGCCGACTCAAAAAGTCTAGCAGGAAGGAAGGATGGTGGAATTGCCGACACGAAGTCTAACGAAAATGCTTGAAGAATTGCCGACACTAAGTCTGGCTGTGGTGATGGTTGGAGGAAGGAGTTGTTGTGGAATGTTTGGCAGCGGCATTGTTCTGATCAGAGTCCTTCTCTTCCAAAACCGTCAAGTCCCGATCGCCTTGGACTTCGCGTCGAGGCCGCCAGACGTTGACGTCGGCTTTGACCAGACTAGACTGTGTGTCGGTCTTGATATGAATAAACCTCCGAATGTCCGAAGAAAGCTTCTCATTGCTTTGTTTCAAATCGGGCTTGACGCTTTGAAGGTATGTCTCCTGTTTATTGTCCTGCTCATTCCACTCAGGTTTCCAGCCAGTCGATGCTTTGGCCATGCGCTTTGACTTGATGCTTTTTAAATACGCTCATTTCTCCTCCTTCATTCGTTCTCCTCTATCATGAACGCACCAATCGTACCGGGAGACGACGTCCACTATTCGCCACTCTTAGACCTATATCGTCAATTATTTGAAGATTCAGATGGTGACTATTTTTTAGCGTGTTGGAGTTACTCCCGCTCATTTTTCTTAGTGGAGGAACTCTTCTTGTCTGAAGATGAAGATAGTCAGTGTTCCAGCGCCATCTCACAATTTGCCTCGCTCATCTTTCCTTCTAGTGCAACTTTCCGTGTCCGAAGAAGAGGGTTCCGTCGTTGTAGAGGAATCCCTGTCTGAAGATGAAGACAGTCGGTATCTGTGTTGTCTTCAATTCGCCTTGCTCATCTTTCTACCTAGTGGAACTTTCCTCTTCTGAAGATTCTTTGCAACCAGTCTTCCCTGAAGACGAAGACAGTCAGTATTTTGCATTCTCTTGTATTCAGCTCGCCGCGCTCATCTTTCCTCCCTAGTGGAACTTTCCTTGTCCGAAGGAGAGCAAGAAGATGAACTATCGTTTCATGAGGATGAAGGTCTGCTATTGTCGTTGCGTTGTAGCCCACCCCCTGATTTTTTTATTCCAGATATGCTCGTCTCGTCTGAAGAGGAAGAAGGTATGTGATTTCTCGTCGTCTATTGCTGCAATTTATCTGATATTCTGGTGCAGACGATCTTCCAGACTTCTATTTGATTCCTAGCTTCGAACCCGAGCCATCCAAGACGCCAAATGACACAAGTCCGTCCCTTTATTATCATTCCCTCTTCCGCTAACATCTCTCGCTAGGACGCTTCATCCGTGTCATCGCACACGATGTACCCAACGAGCCAGCACGGCACGTTAGGTGGTGGGTTCCCAGGGCGCGCTCCATGCGGCCTCAGAACTACCCTACCCTCTCAGCTGGCCATCCCTGGGAACAGTTCAACTTCTACTCGGTTGCCCACAAGACGTACAAACGTATCGATTTGGCGGAATTCGTGGATATGATTGGCCGCGCGCGCATCTTCCTTTGCGTGAGGCGCGATTTGCTCAGAGCCGAGTGTCCGGAAATCGACAGATGGGAGAATATTGCCGAAATATGGGCTAAGCTCTTGGATGAGCCGTTTGTGGATGGAGATGGCTCTTCCACCGACCCCTATGTCATCTACGACTAGTTCTTTCTGCCTTGTAATAGACCAAATTGTCTTTCACCACATGATCGCGTTTCCAACAGTTGAACAGATACATCAAACTTGCATTTGCTTGGCGCCGGGCGACCGATCATTTCTTATTGTTTTTTTTCTCTCCTCCGGGCCGAGTTCCAACCGGCTTCATAAGAGAAGGAACGGCCAACTCCTTCCAACGTTTCTCCCCACCACCATGCTGTCATGCAAGCAGATTTTCGTTGAGCAAAGGATTGTTTGTACAAAGAAACAGTGTACGTCGCTCGCATTCCTCACGCTCAACCCATCTGAGATGTTTTCTCAAATCAGACCTCGTTCACCAACTTCCTAGGGTAACTCAGGGGGAGCGACGTGCGTCTATACTTACATCTCACATCTTCCATTACAGCTGTTTGCAAAAGTAATGACACTTCGCTAAAAATAGTAAAAGAAAGCATTTTGAGTCGGCACTTTACCAATGTGATTTCTCGGCCAATTCTCAACCGAAACTCTTGAAAATAGGTGCGTTCGAAAGCGCTTAAGCGGCGCTTTCGAATAGTACCCTACGTGTTCGAAGAGTTCTAAAATTCTCAAGTCCACGAATTCTGGCGGCCCGATTTGAACTGAACACATCAGCAACCGATTCTCGGTCAATATTCAGCCGATCTGCTTGAATCCAAGTGATTCTTAAAGCTGAAACTGAGGTGGCCACAGCTATGCACTCATAAAATGAAACAACCCTAATACACACATGCAGGAATAGAATTACTGATTGGAGCTGAAAATTCATTACTGGTACGTTGTTTCGGAGAAAATCCAAAATCTCTCAGAATACAATGCTTTGCCTCGATATTTCCTTCCAGATGAGCTCCGAATCATTCAAATCGGCTCACTATTGATGCAGAAATGGCTCCTGATCCGTTTGGTTCAAATCAGACAGCCGGGATCTTTGGACTTGGCAATTTCCAAATTCACCGAACATATAGGATACTGTGTGAAAGCGTCGCTTAAGCGCTTTCGAACGCACTGACTTTCACGTAGATCCGTTCACAACTCAATGAGAAACGAGCGTGTCAATCAGGCGGATCAAAAACACTTTCTTAACTATTTTTAGCGAAGTGTCATTACTTTTGCAAACAGCTGTAATCAGTCTTTAGGTAGAGTGCAGGCCCGCCTCCGCAAATTACTCCTCCAGGAAAAACGGCTGCAGGAAATCTTGGCACAAGGCAACCAAAATCATTGACCTGGTGTTCAAATTTATAACCGCACACACAACACCATGATTGGAATGTTGCTGAAGTAGATACGTTACGCCTTTGTAAATCCCCAAATTAAAGCGTAGTTTCCCCCCAAAAAACCTTGCATGCCGTCTCCCTTTGCTGTCGTTCACGTTGACCTCGTGAAATACACTGTTCTAATTCAGGTCATTTCGCGACCTACTCTTTCACGTGATCGCGTTTGAAGCCCGACATGTCATTTCATCACGGGCCGTGACTGCCAGCTCGTCTGCTTCATGCATTCATGGTTGACTCCGCGTTGCTTTGCTCTTGACTTCGCGTCAGTGGATCTGACTCTGCGTCGATCCAACCGCTATGCAAATATCCCATCACGGCCCAGTCGAGCCAGCCAAACCCAAATCTCGTTATATATGGTACAGTTGTACGTCTACCTTATTTCAGGCCCGATTCTCGAGTAAGGTATTTTTCGTACCAGCTATCAGTTAAATATCGAAACTTTGTGATCATAGGGAACACTATTTAGGTTTGATCTGAAAGACTACAGTGATTAAGCGTGAATAGGGACTCTGATAGGGTCCTCCCCGATCCGTCGCATCCAATACTCAATTATTCCCGCCACAACTTCCAACCCGCCTTTCGCTTCGGAGGAGTGCTCCCTGTGCCGGACGGCGCAACCGTAACACGGGTATGGGACGTGCTGGGCGCCCATTGTGCGCAGTGTAAGGTGGGTCAGGCGTTCTAGCGACCCGGTGGTAAGTCAAGTAGGAAAAAAATGAAATGCACTCACCGATGAGCTTCGGGTTGGATGTTTGGTAGTAATACGCCCAGAGGATCAGCTTGTCGACGCAATCGCGCTCGTAGTACTCGCGCCGCACATCCATATCCTCAGCTTCGCCGACTTTGACATCCACCCAGTCCAACTCCTCGTCGTCCGGAATGTCCGCGGCATTGTCGAGGACCTCCCAGTTCGGGCGAAGGTGTGTGTAGACGACACCCAGGCGTTCTTTGTGAGGACGAATATTGAGATACGCCTCTGCGGCTTCCAGGGGTTCGCGCACGGCAAGGCGGCAACTACGGAGGTAAGTTTTTATGGCAGTCTAGGTGGGAACAACTCACAGTCGAGCCATAAGTATTTTGCGATCATCATCCGGCAAGCTGGCCGCAAAGTCGTCCATAATCCATGGCATCTGAAGGGAAGAAGGATCAGTCAACGCCATTGGGAGGTGAAAGAATGCGGGCTCACCGTGCAGCGGAGAAGCAATTTTGAGACGAGGAAGTTGTCGGGAACCGCGCGAGAACTGGGTTTCTGGGCGGCGCCAAAATAGAGGTGCGAGACAACAGGAAGAAGGTGAAGGGTGAGAGAAGATAATAGCCCGGAAACGACTTGAGCTCCGTAGCTGGCTCACTAGAGCTGACTTACCGTGAAATCCTTTGAGAATCGCTTGGTGGTGATTGAAAATGGGATCTGAAGGAAAGGAAGAAGAACCGTTCAAAGCCGTTGAGAGGTAAAGAAAGCGGGATTACCGTGCAGCGGAGTGAGAAGGAATTCTGAGACGAGGAATTCACTCGCAATCGCGCGAGACTAAGTCTCCGGGCAAAGCAGAGTTGCGAGATAACAGGAGGAAAGGTGAAGGAAATTGAATCGGAATGCAGAAAGCAGATCAAAAAGTAGACGCCGTTATAGGGAAATGAAACGGAGCGTACTGAGTTGGAGGAAATACACCGAAAACGATGAAGTTGGTGAGTATTGGCAGAACTAACGTGGTTCTGGATGCAGGAGAATCGCTCGGAGGTGGTCGAATGGTCAAGCGAGTTCTGGGTGACCTGGCTTATTTTGTAGTGCCAATGAGCTGAGATTGAGGAGAGGGCCAGCCCTACGAAAATAATGTACTTGGGAATAAAGTGCGCTATATATAACGTGGCAGTCAAGGCAAATTTCGGGCGTAAGAATCTCTATTTTCCCATTGAAAAGTAAAATAATCGCCACAACGAAAGATTCCCAATTGCCCGCGACGTGTTCCGTCACGTGACCGCATTCTGACAGTGATGATCAATCAATGTTCCCTTCTCTTCATCCTTCATGGTCATTTGCATCGCTGACTCTGCGTCGCGGCATCGCTGACTTTGTGTCGCAAGGGAGCCGACTCTCCATCAACATTGAGCTGACTTTGCGTCGCCACCATCTGCCTGGATGAGACTTTCGGCGTCGATGACTCCGAAATACGAATGGAGAACGGCGCTTTGACCTTGCCGCCGTTACTTCAACTCGTTTGTTTATGACCTTGAATAGTAAGCGCTTTACGGATGAGCCACTTGGGCTTCAATAAATGACCGCTCTTTGATGCTCAACCATTTATCTATGCGAAAGCCAACGAACTCTGTCGTATGTGGTACATCCGTACGTCTACCTTATAATTACGATGCCCCGCTTTCATTAATCAGCTCATCTTCCATGCCTTTCCATGTCTTCCGCAATCTAGCATCCCGACACACATCCCGGATTCTCAATATCGATAGACCTACACTCGTACGTTCTTGTTTAATCGGTGGTGATTTATGAAGGTAGCTTTATTGTTCACCAACACAAAACACACCTAATTCGATATTTATTCGACAGCTCTACTGTGTCGCAGTTGAACTACTTACTACGAGATCATGCTGGCATGTTTGGGGTCTTTGTGACGATCAGTGTTGAATCGATTTCAGTCAATCGCTTTTCAGATTTCAGTGAATGACACATATAGTTATTAAGCGTAAAGAGGCATTCTCATAGGGTCCTCCCCGATCCGGCGCATCCAATATTCGATAATTGCCGCTACGATTTCCAACCCACCCAACTTTGCTTCAGAGAAGTGCTCCCGGTGCTGGACGGCGCAACCGTGGCATGGGTACGGGACGTGCTGGGCTCCCATTGCGCGCAGTGTGAGGCGGGTGAGGCGCTCTGGTGGCCCGGTGATAAGTTCAAGCAGCGAAAATAAAATCCACTCACCTATGAGCTTCGGATAGGATGTTTGGTAGCAATACGCCCAGAGGATCAGCTCGTCCTCGCAATCGCACTCGTAGTAGTCGCGCCGCACGTCCATATCCCCAGCTTCGCCGACTTTTACATCAACCCAGTCAAGCTCCTCGTCGTCCGGAATGTCCGTGGCGTTGTCGAGGACCTCCCAGTTCAGGCGAAGGTGAGTATAGACGAAACCTGCGTCTGCGCGTTCTTTATAGGGGCGGAGATTGAGGTATGCCTCGGCGGCTTCGAGTGGTTCGCGCGCGGCGAGGCGGCAGCTGCCGATGTCAGGCTCAGGCACGAAACAGGGGCGAAGAACTCACAGTCGCGACATCATATTTTTGCGAACATGGTCCGGCAGGCTGGCTGCAAAGTCGTCCATCACCCACGGCATCTGAAGATAAACGCAAGAAGAGCGGAGAGGAATTAGGTCAAACCGTCCAGAGAGGGGATACAGCGAGCTTACTGTGCAGCTGAGGAAGAATGGAAGCACCAGTGTAGGTCAACAAAAATTCTAGTGAAGTGCACGAGAAAGAACCGGCGTACAGTTCAACAGAAAGCGATTCCGCTAACGAGTACGATTCGGGAAGTGGGAACTGCAAAGGGAAATTCGGAATCAGTCAAAACAAGACGAGAACTGACTTACCGTAAGAGTGCAACACCCACAATCGAAAGGATGAGGCGAACTCGCCGAGACGAACACAACGAGCTTACCGTAAAAGCTGAGCAATCGACACGATGGGACGACGGATTGGGACTCTGGAAGAACACCGACCTTGGCAGCAGCCAACAAAATACCGATGATTCACTTACCGTACAGCTGAGCAATGGGACGACGCAATGGAGCTCTGAGTAGAGGTGCGAATACTGGGCAGCGAATGGGAAAAAGTCCGCAGATGATTTTCGTGGTGTAAATGCGACGTGCCATCTCTCAGCAGGCCAAAAATATTTGGATAGCACACGTCGAGTTGTAAAAATGTGGATAGGTTGGTTCAATAAATTGCAAGGTTGGGTCTGCACCGTGACATCGAAGCAATGGTTTTTCTAGATAGGTTGGATCAATGAATTGCAAGGTTTGCTCCACAGCGTGACATTGAATCAATGGTTTTTGTAAATGAGGGTCTCCAGTTAATTTCGCGTATTCATCGCACACGTGATCGCGTTTGAAAGTCCGACATGTCATTTCGTCACTGCCACACTACTCTTCCTCTCCCTTCGGACCATGGTGGACTCCACGTCGCCTTGCTCTTGACTTCGCGTCGGCAGTAGATCTGACTATGCGTCGATCCCACTTCTATGAAGCAACTCATCGCGGCCAAACCAACACATCCGAAGCTCAACACATCTTAGTGTTCCTCCATTTTTCAAAATATCTACTTTATACCTCCAGTGGAACCTTTTCATTCATTGGCTCGTGTTCCATCCTCACGCTATCCTTCATTCTTCAGGATTGCAATCTTGGACACAGGCCAGCCCGCATTCGCAAGAGCTCGGTTGCAGAAATGCATGAGTGGCCGCTGCAAAATTCAAGGTTCCCGCCGCAGTTAGTTTATTGATTTCTCTCGCCCACCTAGTTGCCCAATTCAACGGCTCTGTCATTGAGTATGCTGCCGCGAATTGTGATTCGCTGCAGAGGGCCGAACTACTTACTACACGACCATTACTTGCATGTTTGCGGTTTCAATATTAGCTTTTTCTGTCACGAACAACGAATCGATTTCAGTTAAATTTCTTTTCATTCAAATGACACGCCGCAAGAAAAGATCTGGTAACTATTTCGGGCCTGGTTCTCGAGTAAGGTATATTTTGTACAGGTTATCAGTTATATATGGGATTCCTGACAGGCACTTCCCCGATTCGTTGCATCCAATACTCAATTATCGCAGCCACGACCTCCAATCCGCCGGATTTCGCCTCCGAGTAATGCTCCCTGTGTCGGACGCCGCAACCATAGCACGAGTACAGGACGCGCTTGGCGCCCATTGCGAGCAGTGTCAGATGGGTGAGGCGTTCTGGTGTCGCAGCGGTAAGCTCACGCTGAAACGAAATGAGGCACTCACCGATGAGCTTAGGATGGGAGGTCTTGTAGCAATAGGCCCAGAGAATGGGCTCGTCAACGCAATCGCGCCGCACGTCCAAATCGCGTGCTTCGCCCACTTTGATATCCACCCAGTCCAATTCTTCGTCGTCCGGGATGTTCGCGGCATTGTCGAGCACCTCCCAGTTCGGGCGAAGGTGGGTATACGCGATACCGGGACGTTCCTTGTATGGACAAAGATTCAAATACGCCTCTGCGGCTGCGAGGGGATCGCACGCACTGAGGCGGCAACTATGGAGGTAGTGTAAATTACAGCAGTAGGGGAAAGAAATGAACAGAAAAGAAACGCTCACAGTCGAGACATAATACTCTTGCGAACATCATCGGGAAGGCTAGCCGCGAACTTGTCCATATTCCAGGGCATCTGAAGGACGACCTAAGTCAAACCGTCCATAAGAAAAGCCGGCTTACCGTGCAGCGGAGGAACTCAAAGTGTAAGGAAAGGAAAGGTAGTCCAGCTAAACAAAAACCCGGAAGAGAATCACGATCAATGAGTTCAGGGAAAAGGCTGGCTTACGGTGCAGCGGAAGGAACTTCAAGTGCAAGACAGGGAAAGGTAGTCAAGTTAAGCAAAGACACGCAAGATCAATGAATCGAATCGTTGGTTATCGTGGAGGAGCTGCCTTACCGTGCAGAAGAGGAGTAGAAATTGATCTCAAATCGCCGAAAGCCGACGGGATCTAGTAGGGAGCTGGCAGATGCGAGGAAATATTCAGGAGATGATAAGCGAACGAGGAATGGACTCACGAGACAGGAAGTTGCTTGGAGATGGAGGTGGTCAGTCGCAACGGGGTAAGAAATTGAGGGAGGTAAGCTGACCTATTGAAAAAACAAGAAAGTTTGTCGGAGCTCGACGGTCAAAATACTCTGGCAGTAATCGAGGTTGCGGTACTGACCAGGCCTTGGAGGTAGGTCAAAACGGAAACAGAATTGTACCGGGAGTCAACTATTCTGAAGTAATCATTACTGACTAGACACAAAACTTGGTCGGACGTCTGCAGTCGAAATAGAAATGGAGAAGTGACGAATGGTGAAAGGAATCCCTGGAGCCCGGATTGCAGATCTGAGAACGACATTTTAAAATAATGTACAGTGTGTATGCCGCAGTAGGAAAAGTTTCATGCATCGCGACCAGTTTTGCTGTGAGTTCGTTAAATTTAAATTTTGTCTGAACGCGCCTTGCTTGACAAACCACTAATTTTAATTAAGACGCGTTCAATTGATCAACGCGTTGAAGCACGTGACCGAATCAGTTGTGTCGTTGATCATCAATCAGTTCCTGCTCTCGACTAAGTGACTTCGTTCTTCACCCGCTGACTTTGCGTCGCCATTGAGCTGAATTTGCGTCGCCATTGAGCTGACTTTGCGTCGCCACTGAGTTGACTTGATCTCGCAATTGAGCTGACTTGGCGTTGCGCATTGAGCTGACTTTGCGTCGCTACACAGACTTTCTGCGTCGATGACTTCGGCTTGCACGAAATACAAAGTGTGAGCAGCGCTTTGTGGGCACCGTGCTGCAATTCATTCAACCCACTTGCTCGTAACCTTGAATAGGAAGCGCTTTGCTTGAGGGTGAGCCGCTTGGGCAATAAATGGACGCTTTGACCTTCAGCCATTTAAAAGCCCACCAGGTCATAGATACTTTTCATTCATATCGATGATTTATATCAAGGACCCCGTTAATGCTACTGAAGCTGTGCTCCGTGAACTAGTGCCGCCACCCAGGCATGACAAGTTCGACCTCAGTGTCTGCCTGTTGGGAGCCCCGCATGGTTTCCGACTCGATATTGGCGATGTTGTTGCACATCGCATCGCATCGTGGGCACTCCACTGCAACGGTTCTTTCTACGGGCTCGGGAGATGCGCTTCTCAGCTTGGGAAGGAGCTGGACTTGGCGGAGAGCAAGAAACTGCGGTGTCTCATCCAGGAGTACACCCCCCGCACCAAGGCCGTCGATAAAGCTTACGAGGCGATCGGCGAGCTGGAACTTTCCTTTGCGGCCGTGGTTGAGCTGTGGAGAGAGCTGGACCCGTGTCCCGCCTTCCCAACAAACGCGGCGGATAAGATGGGTATGCAATGACTGTTGACCGTCTTCCGATCTACTCACAGGGTTAACAGGAATCAAGCTGAACCATATCCGAAGGGTCATGGAAACGTTGAACCCCGCGGATGTGCCAGATGCACCGGATGTCTTAGACCACGCTGGTAGCTATTGCAAGTTACGTTGTTAGGTTTTATACTCATCGTTTAAATCAGTTCTGGATCCGAAGGGCAAAGGAAAGGAGGTGTATGTCGAGATACGTGCCTCCTCCGAGACGTCTGATTACCCGACATCGGACAGTGGGGACGGTGAGTCCTATGTGCCTCTCTTCATCTTCTTGTAACTGACCCATGGCACAGTACTAGACGAGGATGCGCTGGAGCTGGTGATGCCGTTGACCGGTGTGTGATCGTTTCATTTTTGTAGTGCGTAACACATTGACATACTTTCTCCAGGGCTCCTCCTCTACGTTATCATATACGTCCAGTCTGGCAACCCGTATCACACCAAGTTCTAGGTGCAGAATCCAGCCTTCTTCGACTTCACCAAATACGCGTTTAAACATTGTACCCTCAATGCGACTTTCCTTCTCTACTCAGCGACCACCGATACATACGAACCCGCGGCGGGGCCCGTCAACCTAGCCGGTCGTGGCGAGTACATGATTCTTAGGAAGGGCACTATCAACCGCATCGACTGTTGTGGCCTTCTAAGATGGGAGCAGCGCGCTCGCCAATCAGCCCGCGATTCGGCTGAAACGGATGCTGGATCTACCCAACCTGTGGCCGCCGTTTCCCCATCCTTAAACACGGCAGCGGAGGAACATCCAGAGTTGGAATCCGCCACGCAGCCAGGCCCTTCCCGAGCTTCGAAAAGGAGTGCGACCCCCGAAGAGGAGGCGACTACGTCCAGCAAGAAACAGAAGACCGACATCCAGCCTGTAATCGTGACAACCAAACTTACGAAGAAACAGGTATTGGCCACGCTGTGATAAGGACTGCGGCGCCGCTATGAGAATTTGTTTTATCAAATAGACAGCACGTTCGGCCTCTAGGGGTTATTTAGCGTTGGAGGATAGTGGGGATGTAGGATTGGGACGCGTGCGTGGTCCGAGTGAGGGTGTTGCACGGGATCGCACGAGGTGTAAGTTCCGTGGGTTCGTGTTGGAGGTACCTGCTGTTAGCTGTAAATGGGTGTGGGGGCGATATTTACCTGTCCTAGGTCACAAGCTCGAGCGAACGAAGCGTTGTTTCCTGTAAAATCCGATGCCTATGCTGCGATCCTTCCCTCGTGTTTCCCCGATGTTCCCAACGAAGGTGGAAGGCTTAATACAATGTTTGACGGTTATAAAGCAAGTGACAGCGATGCCGGCTGGTGCTGGTCAGTCGAACGTATGGTACGTCTGGTCATGACGCTGGGTTGCAGACAGCGATTTAAACCAATATGGCTTCGCCCAGGCCGACTTCTACAAAGCGTGAAGCTCACGAAGTTGGTGATCCTATTACGGGGAGGCCCGATGATATGACTTGGGGTCCAATGAGTTGGGACCTTGCTAATGGGGGTGTGAGAGTGAAATGCCCTGCTAGAGGCAAGTGAGGATGTGGTCAATCTTGGTGTGAGCGAGGCTTAGTTGCACAGGTGGGGGTACAGGTGGTGGGGGAGAACTGAGCTCCGAAAATTAGCTCGGAATCGACTGACTACAACACCTTTTTCCGCTACCCTTTTATACCTTTTCGCCTCTCGACCGTCCCCTTGATGTCCACTCGTTCGGTTCCGTCCCCTTCGCATTTGAGGGTGCTTTCGCAGGAGCGGACGTAGCGTGCGTTCAGTATTTGGGGCCGCAGACAAGGCTTACATTCGAATTTAGGGGTTCATTTCGATGAACGGACGGAGTGTACGACGCGAATCGGTACGGACGCAGGATCCGTTCCGTTGCGGAGCGGATTTCTGGGTCACAAACGGTCAGTTATTGGTTGGAAGATGCACCCGGACGCATCTGAGTTGGTTTCGAGTGGTTGGGATGAGTGGAAACTGGACCGGACGAGGCTTGCGATCGAGTGTTGGTGACTTCTCGGGTGTGGGAAGAGGATACCAAGCCCAGGATGCCCGCTATTGGTTGGTCTGTACCATTCTCGTGGGCTGTAGCACGCGGTGCCGTGCTCGTATGTGGGGTACGGACTCGTGGAAAGGGATTTCGGACGATGGGAGCGTTCAGTGGGGGTTGCACCGTGGTCAGACGGGTGATACATGCCATGTGGAGGGTCGGACGGGGAGCGTAAGCTGCGTGTGTTTGATGAGAACCCGGATTTGGTAACTTCGATTCCCGATTTGGATGAACAGGCGCCTTGTACGTTCTCGTCCTGGACTCGGTTGAAGGGGCCATGAGGCGGTGTGCAGGGCGTAGCACAAGCACCAGCCTCACAGCGCATCTGCAGAAAATCAAGGATCATGGAGGTCATGGCCAGCTTCCTCTCTCTATCTCGACTTCCGAACCTGATTACTCGTCCGACGTCGAGATTCTCGACTAGATTAGTTTTATATACAAGTATGTAACATATTCGTCAAATGCGATATGCTTCTTGTGATTTTTTTTTTTGTGCGCTCCTTTGAAATTTTGAAACCACGCAAGCAATCGTCCTGGGACACTAAAACCTCAGTTGAAATTTTGGGTGGATACGTATTTTTGATGATCACATGGGCACATCTTGATCATCACCATGGCGGTGCCCACGATCTTCTTCACCCAACTTCCACGCCCTCCACGTCGCGACTGGGCCTGGTTGACTGTGCGTCGCCCCAAGGCCCCTCGCTGACTGTGCGTCGCCCCAATTCCCCTGGCTGACTGTGCGTCGCCCCAAGTTCCCTGGCTGACTCTGTGTCGCCCCAAGTCCCCAACCACGTCCCCAATTGACTTCGCGTCGCACCGTATGCCGCCGACAACTCGATCATTTCTTGCTCGTCGACGTCACATACTATTGTCTCTCAGTTGGTATCTTGTGTTCTGTTGTCTCAGTTATCTGACTTATTGTCTTTGGTTTTTGTCACATTTCTTTAACGATCAGATCACGATGGCCATATGTCGCAGATTTCACAATAACGACGACGCAACAATACAACCGCTTCGAGTTGGATAAAATAAAGCGAGATTCAATGGATTTTTGCACCCTCTATTTTACGATGGCGGTCGATGAGTGTACCAAATTCCTCATGGACGCAGTTCCACTTCCCGAATCGCTCGCAGAAGACTGTGCACATTTCAAGGTGCGCAACATCACGATATGCAAGGGTGTGACAAGAGATACACATGACACGATCGCTGTGTGGACCGTGAATATGTGTTTTCCCAATTTTTAAAATCTACCCCGCATTAACGATGCTATTTCGTGTATTAGTGTCCCGCCGGTGGACGTCAGTCTCCTGTGCTTTATCCTTCGGCTTATGCTCATAATTCCATGCAGCAGGCAGATGCATGCAACGACGCACACAAAAGCTGCCCAAGACAGCGCAGGACGTCCTGAGACCTTTGTACTCGATGTTCAAAGGTATTGTGACCGAAAGAGCGAAGTTTGCGACGAATAGCCCGGAGTATCGCTGCCTCACGCAGCAGTACGATGAAGTTATACGCCGTAGGAATATGTTTTCGCAACAGTTGCGCAACGGGGAATTTGGTGAGTTTCTTTGGTCCAGCTCGCATTGCACTCACAATGAGCCAGAGCTTGTGGCGGCTCACAGAGTACAGAAGAGGGTGGCCGTGGATGACGCAGAGGAACAAACGAGTCGCGGTGAGTTTCCTTCGCATTTTCAACCTTGCTCATCATTTCACCTGCTCTCCCAGATGCCAAGAAGGCCAAGCATCACACTGAAGACGCATTGGCGCAAAGTTCATACCATTCTCTCATCTTCTCATACTGGGGTTGAACGTAATGCAGGCGAAGATGAAGGCAATGGCAAGGGGAAGAATAAGGCCTCGAATGCCCGTGAGTCTTTCATACCTGTTTCCACGAGGACACACTGACAAAGTTACAGCGCGTCAGGTGGTGGCAGACAGTGCAAACCCCGAGAAACCTCGCGTCGCACAAGATCAATATGACCCTCAGTCGTATGAGGTGGATCCAGACCAAAGTAAGCGCCAAAAATCTGGTTTATGGGTTTATACTGACAGGCGCTCATTGAGGTCGCGACATCACTATTATCCTGTACAACAAAGTTGACTCCCTTCCCCTGTCCCAGCCTGTGCAGCTCAGGCACGCCAGCTGTGTAGATCTCTCGTCCATGGATTTCGCGGCCAAGGTCGGGCGGTTGCGACAGATGATCAGGTCGCGACTGATTACGAGTGGTTTTGCATGTTCGAACGGTGCTTCCTTCCAAAGGCTTTCTCGACGCCGATCAACATGCTCAGTCACGGAAACATCTTGGTGTGTCGGGCTGCAATTATCCTGGAAGACGAGTGTCCGGGGTTGCAAGCGTACATCACCGAAGCATATCTCTCTGTGGCGACTTTGGCAGCGGGTGCGTTTTTTTTTCCATTGTCCAACGATTATGTTTTGATTTTTCTGGGACCACAGCATTCGTGGCTGACGAAGAAGATACTGTTGCGATCGAAGTGCTCGGCATTTCACCTCCTTCATCGTTGGTGGTGTCTGCCTCGACGGCGGCCTCTTCTTCGTCGGCGCCAGCAGTGGTGGGCCCATCGCGACTTTCCCCACCTCCAGTTGCTGGTCCTTTGCGGTTGACATCCTTCCAGGCTCACCCATATGAGGGTATTGATGCGAAATCGAGTATTTGAAGGAGTTGGATAGGGAGATATATGAGGACGGTAAAGAAATAATTGACCTTATGTCGGACGAAGATTATTAAAGACATGTATTATGCGAGACTAAATGGACTTCGACGAATTTCACTGTTGCGAAGTGTAGAATGTCCACCGCAGGTCGAAACTATGTATATATTTGAATTAAAAACTCTCCATTGAATCCCTTGCAGCTGTAAGTGAGTTAATTCTTCGTTGAGGAAACATAATTTCTTGCAAGCACCGCGACGTGTCGAGATCACGTGATGAGAATTTCCGTAGCCGACGTCAATCAGAATCGCTTTCTCCTCCTGCCACCTCACCAACCGACGTGCAAGACGTTAACGGCCTCTCCTCTACCCTACATCCCAACCAGACTTTGTGTCGGTTGACTCAGCTAGACGTTACGTCGGCTCACTCAACCCCGAACGCCATAATGGATGCCAGTTTGATTTCGGCCTCCCCTCGATCTGAATCGTTTCCTCTCGATAGCTAGACTCCACGTCGGCTGAACCGTGTCCTTTCGATAGCTAGACTTGATGTCAGCTGAACCTGGTCCCACCCTATGCGTCACTGTAAAATCCGACCTCCAAACAGTACGCTGAGTATGTCCCATCTTACTATGCTCCAATTGGTGGCGGTTGGATCTGCTTTTTTCTCAAATTTTTTTTGAAGTGATACCCTACTTTTCCGCTACGTTGCATGGGCCTTTACAAATGCGCTTCCCACCCTCCAAAACGACACCATTTAGTACGTCTTCCATACTGCAATTTCGAGCGGTGTTCTCATTTTGTTGGACTGTTTTTTTCTGCAGCTATCTTCCCTTTGTTTCCTTCTGGGTGGCATCCCCCTGTCTAAAGCGCGTCGTCCAAAGCGCATTGCAATTGTTCTCTTTAGGCGAGTCGCTTTGGAGTGGCTTGTGGTATTAAAGGCTGACTATCAAACAGCCACTCGTACCCTTTCTGCCACTCCTCTGCAAGCAGCAACTTTCTTCATGTCCGACAACTCTCCCCCCCACACATCCGACTCCTCCCCGCCCGACACGTCCGACTCCTCTCCACCCGACATGTCCATCGACGATGGTGTCCGCCACATCTGGAGCTTCGTCCGCGCCAACAAGAAGAACCGCCAGGACCCTGAGCTCGCCAAACGCTCAGACGAGATCACCAAGTACCTCTGCGATGTCTGCTACCCTCAGATCGCGCAATGGGAGGCGTCCAAGGGTGATAAGGACAAGCGTACTCGGAAGGACTACATAGAACAGATGATTTATCCCGACATTGATGAGAAATTCGACATCAGTGGACCGAACGGATTCAAGATCCAGGATTTTCAGGATGTACGAATCCATCCATTCCCGATATTGTTTGTGCTCACTATTCATTCAGACCATTGTGCAGAGTTTCAAGAACTGGATTCGCGTAGAAAGAAACAAGGGTCAGCTACCGGATCCAGCTCCAGCTGTGCACGACGCCGACGAGCCTGCTGTACTCGTCCACAGTGGGCCCGCACCTCGCGTTCGCCGCAAAACAGCCAAGGACATGTTTCGCAAGGAGAACAAAGACGAGATTAGTCGCGTTGCAAAGGCAGAAAACAAGGGGGCGAAACGTGAAGTACATGATGGACTGGAGTTGACGACATTCGGCCGGCTTCTCGAGGAGAGGTGGGCGGCTTGCAGCGAGACCGAGAAGGAAAGGCTAGAAGAGAAGGCGCGCGCTCACAATGAAGGCCTGAAGATTACAACGGAGGAGACCCTTGCCAAGTAAGTTGCCGTTGTCTTTGTCGACGGCTCATGCATCGTCTAACCTTTTGTATAGGAACCAGGAGTATCTCAATAATCATGTGTATGATGCTCTGCGACGCCTTATAGGGTTTGGTCCGAAGCAGGCCGGCAAGTGCTGCTTTTTCGTGCGAACAGTGTGTGTGCAGCCAGATGGCACCATCAAATTCCGGAGGTGGGTGACTTGCGCACCTACGAGGAGTCTATACTGATGGTTAACAGAATATCGATATACGAGGGCAAAACGAAAGGCGATTTCAAGCCAGTTGACGATGGAGAGGTGACCGCATTCAAAGACTGGGCCACATCGAAGTTGTCGAGTAAGTGATTAATTCTGTCTAAACAACTGCCTCTAACTCACAACGCAGACGGCGGCGACCTTCCTGAAACGTCACTGGACATGGACGACCTCCTCACGCTCCCTCCGGAAGAACCGCTGGCTCTCGACACCGAGCTCAAGCTGACAGCACCACCGGCAGCCCCCGCGCACACGAAGACCGCCGACGACAACGAAGACAACACCGAAGACTTTTCCCTTGGGCTGGTGAAAGCGGTCGCGTCGACTGCCGCTGAGGCGAACGCCGCGAGCGGTTCCAGCACATCGCCAAATGCGCCTTCGACTCCTCCCCTCGACGCCCAAGCTCCGAGTAAGTGCTCGATTCCATCCATTAAATGACCACTTCTCATTCACAATACAGGCGGCGACCTTCGTGAAGCGTCGATGGACATCGACATCCTCCTCCGCGACGACAACCCGCTTTCGTTGCCTCCAGGATCTATAGTCTTGGACGACGAGTTCGGGATGGACAGCAGCGAAGGCGAGCTCGCACCACCCCTGCCTCCCACTCCTCCCGTAACCGGCGGCCAAGGCGGGCTCGCACCACCCCCGCCTCCCACTCCTTCCGTTACCGGCGAGGGCGGGCTCGCTTCACCTGCGTCTCCCACTGCTCCCGTTACTGGCAGCGAAGGCGGGCTCGCTGTGCCCCTGCCTCCCACTCCTGTCATTACCGGCGAAGGCAGGCTCGCTTCACCCGAGCCTCCCACTCCTCCCATTACCGGCAGCGAAGGCGGGCTCGCTGCGCCCCTACCTCCCACTCCTATCGTTACCGGTGAAGGCGGGCTCGCTCCACCCGGGCCTCCCACTCCTCCCATTACCGGTGAGGGCGGGCCCGCTTACTCTGATGTGCCTGTCCTTCCTCCAGCTGCCGCGAGGAAGAGAGGACGGCCCCCGAGGGCGGTGCCTCCTGCTGTCCCCGTTGACAACAAAGATACACCTTCCGCCCCCGCACCGAAGAAGAGAGGGAGGCCTCCGAAAAAGGTGGCGGAGAAGGGGAAGGCACCTGCAAAGAAGGCGAGTGGGGCAGCGGCAAAGAGGAAGGCACCCGATACTGGGGCGGATCCAGCTCCCACGACAAACAAACGCCAGAGGGTCGTCGTCATTCCTGAGGGAGGGATTCGGCGTTCCACACGTGAAGGGCGTGGCGAAAATAATGCTCCTCGCCCGAACTTGTAATGGAGCGAAGCAAGTGGATTTGCACCTCACATCCGCATAATACTTATAGTTGCGCTCAGGAGACATGGACACGCTGCATTATTTCAAACGAATGTAGCTTATAACGAATAGTAATGAATAGATAGATTTTTTTCTCTCAAGTGTGCACAATTGCCTTTTTAGGCAATCGAGTCTTCCGGAAATTTCGGAATACCACCACGGCGGGGGCGGGGGCGGGGGCGGGGAATGCATAACGAGTGCGACGGGCATACAGGGGAATGCCTGCACAGGTGTGTGGGCGACACGTCAGCGTCTTTGACTAAAGATAATCCTCAATGGTACGAGATTCCCCATACACCGCCATCGGGTCGACATGTAGCCACCAGGTGTTCAGGACATGCCGAACACATATCCGGTGCAGCTGGCGACCAGCCGCTCTACGGCTGGCTGCCAGCCTACGTCGCAAATGGGACCAGGGTGCAGCCAGTTCGGCTGACCTCCAGCTGCTCCACATCCGGGTCACCACCTCGCTGAAGTGCAATGCACGATTTCACCACAAACCATTCCACTTGATAAAAGATAAGAGCGCGCTACAGAGAAATTGGCAGGAAACGTGGATATATTTCGTGCATACTACAAACTGCTCGTACATCGGGACAGCCTGTAGCCACAAGATAGCGAACTAAAACTGCATCGAGAAATGTATTAGCCAAAACAAAAAAACGGTGTGCGGGCAGAGTACTCACAAATCCCCAAGAAATGCTAACAAAAGCCGCAACGAGTAGCCAACTATGCCGTAGATTATCGGGTTCGAGACTCCAGAGCAGAAGACGGAAATTTGACGCGGGCTTGAAGGCAGGCTTGATGAAAAATGTTTGAGTGTAAGGGGCTTGAGGTTTGGTTGAGGGTGAGGATTTATGGGTCCGGACTTGAGTTCCTTGAGAAATTGGGGCGTTTGAGGCCTTGAGATGCTTGGACGTGCTTGAGGGCTTGAGGATCCAGATTTGAGGGGTGCCATGAGGATCAGTAACACAGAATTAGTCTTGGGTGGAGCAGCACTGAGGAGGGATCTGAAGAGAGAGGGCGAAGAGTGCGGGCAAGATGATGGGGGAAAGAGAAAGACGAACATGGCCTGATTTTCGTTCAGTTTCGCATCGGATTGAGAAGTGAGATGGAATTGGACCCAAATTAGACCTGCGTATTTCATGTAATTTGCAGGATTCAGATTCATAACGATGGTGGATCATACTGCACCAGCAGAGTTCAACACTCACATCAGCCCTCAGTCAATGAGACCTATACTTACCCCTGCGCCAATTTAAAAAACGGATCACACACTGTTTGATTCCTGGCGAAATAAGTTGCTATTTTCACCTTGAATGAGGCTATTTTCGCCTTGAGTTAACGTCAAGACAGGTGCGTGTAGACCGAATCGTCGTAGGTGAGCATATTGAAGCTGTAAATCAGACCAGTTCTGCATGTTTGCGATGCATGAACAAATTTCACTGAATCCTTGTAGTCGGCTTTCTTAAATCATGGCAGTTGGGCACAATAATAGCGGGTCAAATTCCATAGAAAGAATTAGTATTAGTTCATATGTAGGCTAACGGACCCTCCGGAAAAGACAGACACTTAAATACTAGTAAAGTTTGTTAAAAGGACTCCTCTGGGCAATGTAACCACTCATCCAGCAATCCACAGCAGTACAACAACCGAGATGAGAGGAGGCACTTCAGAATACGAATGAGATTGGCAAGACATGATCTAGAATATATAATTGGGGGTATATGTAACGTGCACGCAGTGCCAAAGTAGATACAGCCATAAGAGGCGCAGCTATGGAACATACATATACATGAAGAAGGGAAGGGGGACGACACGAGGAAGATGTAGTGGAGATCGAGTAAAGTAACGAGGAAGAGAAGATATAAGGACAAAGCATGGAGGAAGAACTGGAATAACAAATTGAAAAGAAAAAGCCAAGGCCTGGAAGGCAGGCAAGGAATGCGCACTCAGTCCTCAGTGCTCCTGGGCAACCCCCACGCCCGCCCCCGCTTTGCGTCCACCCACCATCGCACGCCCGCGCCGTGTGCATCCGCTGCCCACCTACACCCGCGCCACCCGCTCGTACCCCTTCCATTCCATGCGCTGCTCCAGCTTATCGCGCACCTGTCCCGGACCTGGAGCAGCTCCTTCACCGCGAGGATCTTCCCCCTCGGAGCACGGTGAGGGGGAGAGGCGGGAATGTGCACCCATGCCAAGGGTCCCTATCCTACCCTTGCACAAGCGATATGGGGGCTGGGATATGCGGTGAGGCCGACATTTGACGCGTGCGACTCCGAGGACGGCGTGTGGTGCGTGCGCAGCGGCGAAGGATATCCGGATCCACTCGATAAAAGGTGGTACTCGGATCTATACAGTCCAGGCGATGGCAGCGGGTGGATCGATGTCGGCGAGGGAGTGTAGAGCTACCGAGGAAGGCATGCATTGCGGAGGCGGCGCCTTCTAGGAGGTCCGGATAGTGGATTTGCGTGGGGGTCTGGCGTGCAGAAATGAACATTAATGATATATATCGCCGCCGGGCGGATGAGGTCGGGGATAAGGTGTGTGCACGGACGAGGACACGAGGGTATCGACGAGAAACGTGGAGCGCGAGACCGTTGACGCTAGCAGTGTTCTCATCGCTTCGCGCACAGAAATAACGAGGTGGGACCGGCGTCGTGAGGAGATGCACAAGCAGACAAGCATGCGCGCGCGCAGTCTCCCACTGGCCATCCCGGAATCGAAGTGCATCCGTATCCGCGATGACTCGAAGGCGAGCCCTCCTCACCGCCGGCGTCATATACACAGAATACAGGACGAGCGACTGCGCGCACGAGGCGGCCATATGCGTCCTGCAGCCGCGCCAGATGACCAGCGTGGTAACGAGTCGGGGATCTGACTTCTCCAGACAACGCAGTGGACGATGGGAGCGCTCTCGTCTTCATTGTCGTCCTCTCGGCTCGATGGCGGCTGAGCGGTGTTGCGCCTTCGCACGGGGAAAGCGTTCGTTGGAGGACATGGGCTTGGCGTGTGCGAGGCGAAGAGGACGAGCACTGGCTGTCCCCATGGATCGATGTGCATTCCGGGTCGGCGTGAGACAAGAGAGTCCGATACATGCACAAAAAACGCGTACGCAAGGGTCGAGGTCCTCGCACTACCCCCTCGAGCTCGACGTCGAGGTCTGCTGTACATCTCGTTCCCGCCCTAAGGTGCTACCGTACGCCTCGAGCGCAAGCATGCGCCAGGCGCACTGCACACGCTGGAACGACATCCGTGCGTGGTGGAATGTAATGGATGGTGGTCGATGTCTGTACTGAATATCAGCGACGAAGTCAATGAAGTGCAGCGGTCCGCGTACATCTAGATAGTCTGCGGACATCTGAAAAGCCCCGCGCTTTCCTCGAGTACGCCCACGGTTGGAGAACGTACTCTCCCGCCGCCCCTCCCCGTTGCCGCGTGCCTTCGGTTGCTCCGACTCTGAGTCTCCTCGTACCGCTGGAGGTCTGGATGATAGTGGTGTCTAACGGAGGCTCCCGGCGTCTGTAGTGAAGATCAGTGACGAATCGAATGGGGATGTGGTCTGCACAGGCGTACATCTGGTCTGGGCAATCTCGATCTGTGCAAACCTACGCACACGGGGCCGCCAACGGTCGAAGTCGAGATCGTGGTACAACACTCGAGTGCGCAGTTAGGGCCCCGCGGTTGTCGTTCTCGAAGGCGTACTACCCCTCCTTTTGTTGCCACACAGCTACATGAATCACGGCCGCCTGGACGACGGTCAAGGGCTCCGGGCTTCTGTAGTCAGGATCAGAAATAGTCCTGTAGCGAGGATCAGAAAGTAGCCTACCGATGGTATGGCATGGCGTACGCTGTACAGGTGGATCTGACTGCGGCTCGAAAGAATGGGCTGAGGTCGGACAGCGGTGGGTGGATTCTGCGTGAATAGTGGACCCATTGCGGTACGTAGTCGATGCGGTTTTTGTGCCGCGTGGGGAAGAGGAAAAGGCCTGCTGCTGAGGATAGTGGACGCCTGAACATAGGGATGTCGCGTTCCTTCCCTCGACGCCACTCGCCACCCGCACGCCATCGAAGCATCCGGGACGTGCAACACCCCATTTCTACATATCCTTCTACGGTAGCGCGAGTGGGCGCGAGCGCCATCCGTCCCCGGGCGTCTCGAGCCCGATCCTGGTGCCTGAGTTGCGAAGAGGAGGGGCAGAGGCTGGCTGCTGGGGTGTGTGTGCAAGCGGTAACAGTGCGTTACTGACCGCGTTGGCTATGGTTGCTCTGCGGTCCATCGGAGCCGGGGTTGAGTGCGAGATGCGCGTGAGTCTTGTTTTCCTATTCTCGTATGCAGTGTACATGTGGGAGCACTTGAGCTTTGATGCGAGGATCGAGAACCCCAGCAGCTTCACACAGAAGGGCGGTAGAACCTATGGCGTCGAGTCAAAACCCTGTAGGGCTGCACAATATCCGGGGAACGTACAGCCAAGCCACAGCTGGATGAATGATGAAGTGCGTGAGGGCAGTGAGTGCTGGTGCGGCAGCGGATCGAACGACGGCTGGTCCGAATCGCTGCGTAGGTCTTGGATACACCTCGCCACACAGACTGCGAGTCGCGCGAGACGAATTTATGGACCACCTGTTTTGGTGCGGAACGAGGTTGGTGGGTGGGAGTGAGGGCGCAGATGCGGCGTGTAGCAGGGTGGAGCCGGGCGGTGGTTTATCCAATTCGTGCATGGATGCATGCACTGAGCACTGTGCTCTTTGAGACAGCTGCGCACGCGACAGGATCTATTGATGGACGCATATTGCGACTATGCAGCAGGTCAGGTCAGCTGCATAGTAGAAAAACGCGACCTGCTATCGCGCCGACTGTCTTGCGCAGAAGAAAAGTCTTGCATTCGCGAATCATCAGGACCAGCTGCTGGGGCCTTGGAGATGGGGACACTTGTTGGTTGCAGAAAGAGATCTGAAGACTAGGTTCTTGGATTCTGGCGTTGTTCACGTCCTCCGGGAAGGCCGAGTGCTGAGGTTGGAGTCGAATCCTGCTTTGGTGGTTGATGACGAGATCATGATGACGAGGTCCGGCCCGATCAGCCCGTACGCACGGACCATTCAATTCTAGTTGCTCTTATTCCATTCATTCAATCTCTTGATCTTTGCTCCTCCAGTTAACTGAATCTCAAGCTTCTGTGGACCAGTGTAACATCATCTTTGCGTTGTGTATGCGAGATTAACACCGCTGAAATGAGGAGATGGACTCTGATGGAGGTTCGAATCCTCGTAGAGGCTTAGACTAGGCAAAAAGCTATTTCTTCTTCTTTTTATTTTCGGAAAATATACATCAATATGCCACACGGGTCAGCAAGAATCCAACGGAGGTCGCTTGGCTCCATGCGTCTTCGAATTAAAAGAAACCGTGACGGGTTCAGCCTCGCCGTTACCTCGGGTTGGTAATTTCCCTCCAGAAATTGTTGGCTCTGTGACTCCTTCAACTTTAATTCATCCCAAATAGCACATCCTACCAAGTAATACCAAGCCTCTGTGGACTACTGACAAGTCACTTCATATGTATACTGTGTTGCTGGGATAGTGCAATCAATAAATGTAGTCCCACCGGAGGGATAGAAAAGGACGATTTTTTTTGGTTATTTTTTGTAGAATGTGCTACCAATTGCAAGAGCCAGGAGCCTGTGGACTGAAAGAAAACCAGGTGGGAATCCCTCTACCCGCATTACTCCGAGTGGGAAGTTTCCTTGTGTTTTGCAGTCCAAAATCCAGACAGTTTACGTTCACAAAGGCTGATATCACAATAAGTCTTTGTGGATCACGGCATCCGCCTTTTCAACATTATGTGGCGAAATTCTCTTGTAACAAGGTGGAGGGTGTTGGATTCCTCTCGAGGGCAATAATTCGTGGGGCCTCAGTTTTTTTTCTATCATAGATGAAGAAAATCTCCGACAAGTTCAACCTACAGTAATATTGAATTTCAGCTCTACTCTTTATCTTAGACTACACCTCGAACAAGATCGGGCTCATAGTTCTCACCCCATCTCACTCACACTGTACATACAACCCCCAAGCCTCTGCGGACTAATGGTAAATCACGCAAAGACAGGGTTTTAAAAGTGTAATGAGGAAATGTGGGTTCGAGTCCCACCGGCGGTGTGTGCATTTCAATAGGATGTCATTTTTTTCCCCTACCCGGCTCAATCTCGGTATTTTTGTGGCCAAACTTCGAAGTACAGACTGCTGAGAGGCAGGAAGCCTGTGGACCAGTCATATCATGTGGTGTGGAGGTCATTCACAATGAATGGCAAAATAGGTGGTATTCAAATCCCTCCTAGGCATTTGTTGGCAGTGGTCCACAAAACAATGTGGAGGGCCTGCTGTTGCTGCTCCCGAGTTTGAGCCCCAGGCCATCTTTCAAGGTTGTACTTGCACAGTTTTCGGTCTGACCATCTCAAACTCATATCTGAAAATCCACAGAACAGGTTCACTGGATTCAATGCTGAATCTGCATTGACATGCACTTCCGAATAATCGATATCCACAAAACAGGAATGAAGATTGTGAGGTATTTTGTGAGTATACTGTATAATCTGCTTTTCATTTATTTATTTTGTCTTCAGTCTCATGATGTATTGGTGCGAGTACTTGAACAGTGGTGATCAGCAAGCAAGGATGGTGGCATCGGGAGTAAGTGACATGGATCGATCTCCAACAAAATTCAACCGAAATTCCATCGCAACTGAGTATTCAGCTTACTTTTTTATTGGGGGGAATTCCCTCAGCTGCCCAGGCAAACAGTGCTGTTTTATTTATTTTCTGTTCCATCTCATTCCGGTGAGAAGGAATAGCAGTGCTGATCCAGGTCCTCAATGTCAGACAGATCCTCCTCCAGTTCCTCAACAGTCCCAGCTGGTGCATTGAGCTCTGCCAGACAAGCCAAGTTGTTTCTGTGTTGCTCCAGCACATCTTCACTGATACCAGCAAGTCTCTCATTAATACCGTGAACCTGTTTTGCCTGTGAAGAGCGTTCAAACAAGGGTCTTGCTCTCTCCCAAAACTCCACTGCCTTGAGCAGGTCGCCATGTTCCATAGAAATGTCTCCGAATCGGAGCATGCATTCAGCTCTGCTACGATGGACATCCATCTGGGTAAATCCCTCTAAAGCAACTGTAAACAAGCTGATGGCTGTACACTCATTGCTCTGGGAGAGGAAGATATCTCCAAGGAATTGGAGAGCCCTGTAGTTCCATGCAAACAGCCCCAGCAACTGGTATCAGCAAGCTGTTCCAGACAATAAGTTTGGACTTGGGAGTACAGAGTCACTTTCAGGCACCTTTTTAAAATAGTCTTGGCTGCCAATGAATTTCCCTCCCTCAGGTAGAGATCTGCAAGAATAACATCACACAGTGTCAGTCCTAGATCATCGCCTGTAGTGTTTAATATTCTTCTAGCTGTGTCACAATTTCTCTGCACATCATCCTTGGGGGCACCAATCAACACATCAATTTCAGCAACACTGAGTAAGGCAAAACCATAATTGTAGGGATCCTGTATAGAGGTTGCTTCGAGAATCCTAGTATGGATACTGCGAGCCTCAACATATTCTGATTTGAGCTGGTGGATTTCTGCCTGAGAGTTCATGATGCCATGGTCTAAGGGTCCATGGGACATGGCACAAAGACCTAAGAGGTCTCTTGCCCAAATGCAGAGAGACATGGCTTTTGTGTAGTTCCCCAATGTATAGCAGCAAATAGCCTCAATATCAAGTGCCTGTGCTTCTCTGTATAAATCTGCAGAAATTATAGCCAGTCGCTGAGCCTCCTTTGCATGCACTTGAGCTGTAGAGTAATCACCAATGTTCCATTCAACCCATGCAAGGTTTTGCAATCCTTGTGAATGCTGTTTGGTGTTTCCAGTTGAAATTGCTAAAGATATAGCAGTTGCAGAAAATTTCATGGCAGAGGACATATCACCCTTTGTCTGATAATAATTTACCAAGACATTATAGAATCTGCCTGTGTGAACTCAGATTAGTCCCAACACCAGCAATCATCAGAGAGCATACATTTCAGATCTGGATCATCAAACTCCTTGAAGTGTTCTAGGGCCTTGGAAGCTAGGATCTCTGCCTTGGAAATTGGATATGACTCAAGGCACACCATAATAAAGTAAGCCTCCAGGCGATGGTCAAGAGGCTGTGGGAGGACATTTTGAATCTGTTGAATAAGAGAAGTAGTTCCTTGCCCAATGCGTTGACTGAAGTTATTCAGATAGCATGTGCAGTAAATGCTATTCACTAGGTCTGGATGACCCTGTTGCAACCTATTCTGGAGGACATTCTGTATGTTTGAGTAGTTTGATGATACTCGAGCAACTGTGCTGGAACTTGATTGAGTTCCACAGTATTCCATGAAGAACTCAAGTAATTCCTGGAAATGTTTGTGAAGAGGTCGAATGAGGTGATCACCAGGTGGCTGGATCTTCTGCATATACTCTCTGATGGGTACCAATGCTTTTAGCCGCTTGTCTTCATCACTGTAGGCTAAGGTGGTACAAATCAATGCTGCTTTACAGCCCAGGATATTGCCAATTGGGAACTTGCTCTGCACAAGCTCAACATCTGAAAGGCCATCAGGAAGAATTGACAGGAGACTCAGGAGATCTTTTGAGTGGGGATTGAGTCTAGGACTTGACAAGGACAGTGAAATTGACAAGTCCAAGTTGGATGTTCTGTCATATCCATCTGAGATCAAAGATGTTTTCTCCTCCTCCCAGCGGGACAATATATGGGAGCACCCCTCAGAGTCAACCAAATGAGCAATGAGGCTGATTGCAAGAGGCATATTGTCTGTTAGGGAGAGGACTTTGTCAACCTCATTTGAATCATGTGTGTTGTCTGCAATATCAATAAATGTTTGCCGAGCTGCATCTTGTTCCAAGGGCTTCAGAGCAGGCAAAAATGGATGAGTCCATGCCACTTTAGCTGGCCTTTCTGCTCCTCGCATTGTGATCTAATTTGTATAAGTTGAATGTCTAGGTAGAAAAATTATGGAGACCTACCACCAATGCAAGATGATCCACACCTGTGAGCAGTGACAGAAATTCCTCTATTTTTCCTCGGGACTCAACTGGCTCCCACAATATCTCAAGATTATCCAGAATCAGGAGAGATTTTGAGCTGCTAGAGAAGTATTGGATGACTGAGTGTGTAAGGTCTTTTCCTGGCTTCAGTCCAACATGGGCTCCTATGAGAGCAGCAAGCTCCACTTGAGTTCCTGCAGAATCACAAGCAACAAAGAACCGCTGCTGATTATATCTTTCAGTAATTTCTGTATGATGGATGACAGCTCTTGCAAGACTGGTTTTTCCCATTCCACCTGCACCCAAAATTGCAATCCTGGGTGTTCCTTGACTGAAAAGGTGAAGAATGTCTGAAACCTCTGAGTTTCGCCCATGGAATATCTTGGGTTCTGATGGCAACATGGAGATTGAGTTGGAGCTTAAATATATGTTAGACACAGAAGATATCGTTGGAACACAAGCAGAAACTGACCTGTTATGAGAGCCCGAATAAAGCCCACTGATCTGTGCCACATTCATTATTTAATTCTCTCAGTGGAGTAGAATTCCCGTACAGATGATGATCTTTCTGAAATGGTTGTGTCTGACAGGGCTTCAACCATGTCAAGCACTTCTTTGTTTCGCTTTTCTGCATCTTCTTGCATCTGTGTAATGTCCTTCATGTGATTGACCATTGGGACCTACATACCAAGTCCTTCAACAAGTGGTTGAATTACCAAACAGATGTCACACCTGAAAAATCTCAAGTCCTTGTTGCAATCCTGCCTTGCAATCCTTTAGCAATGTACTCATCTCACCTTGGCGGAAGAAATTCTTGAGTATGCTGCCCTTCTGTTGAGCTTCAACAAAGGTGTGGATTTTGTGGAGGGTCCTGACAACAGTTGTCAAGATGATGGGAGGTTTTCCCCCCCAAGTGAAGCAACATACTCTGTGAACTTTCCAATGTGAGTCAACACACTTGGTGGCAATTCCGCTCCAGTGTCGGAATTGATATGAACCATCAGAATTGCATTAAGCAACTCATAACTTTGCTCCAATAATTTGGTACAGTCATGCTTATTTTGTCTAACAATCTGTCATGCTTGATTAAGATTTTTTGGCTGAAGCAAATCCAGTGGTAATGTACCTGGATATTTTTCAACAGAGACTGTGTTGTGTTAGACATGGCTGCCAAGAAGGGGCTCTTCAGGCTGCTGGCAAGGATTTCCAGAGTATTTGCAGTGATGGCCAAACATGCTGCAAGGTTGTTGAGTCGATTCTGAGTGACAGTGGGTTGGGGGGCATTCTGTGAGGTGGATCATGGGGTGTGAACACATAGAGGTATTTATTCTGTGTGCACATGGGACTTTCAGTTTCATTGGCTACTGTTTATCTCCCACACAGAAGATGTGATCCTCATCTGGTGTAAAACTTGACCACATCAAATGATACTATTGAATGAGCAGCTGTATTGAGATCTGGGGAAAAAGTTCTGGGCTCCATCTGGGAAGCTTGTTCAACAATAGTGGGCTCACCCATATGTGCCATGATATCATGATATCTTCCCATGCACTGCTCGATGGTCTCAGCAGGGTACAGATGCAGTATAAATGGACAGAGCATTTGAATGGTGTGACCATAGCAAACCTAAATCAACTTTGGCCTCCCCTCAGTTGCTTGATTTTGAACATCTCAGAGATTGTCGGAAACAATAAGTTGCCTGTTGGGAGCCCTTCTGTAGTCACCAAATCACCAATTGAAACTGAATCAAGGTTCTCAGGGCTAGACTGATCCTGAGAAAGCTAAAAATGTAATCTGAGAGAAGCGACAAACAATTTGCAACCAGATGAAGCATTAGGGGGGGGGTCAAATATTGCTTTTTTTGACCGATTCTCACGTCGATTCTCGGTCGATTCTTTTTTGAGAATTGATCAAGAATTAGCTCAACTTTGACCACTCCCGATTCTCCTCTCAATTTTGCCGAGTCTTATTCGACTTTAACTACAACAAGTACGTGGTAAGATAAAAATAGATTTTATTTCTGCAAATGACACGTGACACCCCAACTGTTGGTGCGCCAGGCCTGCTGTCAATACCGCCGTCATCGTCGCTATTGTGAAAAAAAATTCTGCCTCTTGCGTAGCGCCTTGGCGACTTGAGCGGCAGCACATTGTGACCTGTCCCACCCTGTCCCACAAATGCGAGGTGGCTAAGTGGCTTGAGCCATGTGGATACACTGTAGACAAAGGCCGAACAAAATAATATATTATGTAATTCAAATCGTGAAGTGGACGCTCATTTGAGAGATAGCTAGGGTTAGGGTGATTCACTGATTCTCCAACAGAATGCCTCCGAAGGTGTTCCACCGATTCTGACGATTCATCGATTCTTGAACAAAATCAGCTACAGAATCGGAAAAAAATCGGTGCGTGAATCAGTCCAGAAAAGCGATATTTGACCCCCCCCCCCTTATTGGACTGAAATATATGGCAAAATTGTAGGTTAAAAATTGAGACTTGATCAGAACATCATTAAAGAAAACAAGAGCACAGTGCGGTGCTTCACACCCGACCACTTGGGTTGAAAGATAGCTGTTACTTACTGTATGAACCCAGTAAAGCATCTTTAAATTCTCAAAATGAATTGGTGAACCCATGACACGAGCTAATTTGGGGGAGAAGTGATATATGGAGATGGCCAAAAGCGCTGGGGGCAGTATATGTCCCGAATGTGAACCACCAGCCCAGCATTGAACCTGTTTGTGGAGATGTAAATGGTTGCGGACTTGCAGCTAATAAATCATGAGCCACGAACACCTTGGCACTTCCCCATGCCAGGTCGAATGACCACTTCAAGTCATCCTCTCTGTGCAGGAGGTTATTTGGACCCCAGACAAAAACCATTTGAGTCAATGTTCAGAATTAAAAATACACACTTCTTTCTTTCTGATCAAAGTTCAGGCCACTGGCATGCTCAGCGTGACATGCAACTCTTGGGATGCCATATAAGATATCTTGAAATACAGTTTGAATACAGTCGCAATTTATTGTCCGTGCGCACTGAAATGGGGGCAGATTCGTGCGGGGTCAAACTGAGTCGAGGTCATACGTGAGTGCGAGAATGACACAGGATTACTTTGATCAACTCAACAGGCATCAAACACTGGATAGACACTTAACACCTGGTGGACTGTCAATTTTTCCGGGAATAATAAATCGAGATAACGCACCAGTAGGGTGTGACATGGGTGGTACCGCGGGTGTCACGCTGTCACACCGTACCCGTGACCGTGACACCGTACCCGTTTCCCACGGGTACGGGTTTTTGCGGTAATTTTCCGCAGTAATCTTTCTATACCCGCAGGTGTCTATACAGCAGTATATACTGTGGTTATTCAAACAGTATTTTACATTTCATTCAAATCCATGATCTGTATTACAGCCGTTGTCAGTACCGAAGGCGTGAATCAAAAAATTGCCGTTTTGGGCATTTTCTGATCCCCGCCACCGATTTGCCTATATCTCGGTGACTTCTGCACAGATTGACTTGAAATGTAGCTAGATAATTCGGCATAATTCAGCCGCTATTAGTGATAGAGAGATATCTGAAAAAATCTTTTGTTGTTTACCATCTGTCATATCAGGCTTCTCCAGCAATGGATCCTGAATGCAGAGCCCAAATCTGGCCCTAATGAGCTGAATTTTTGGGAGGAGGCATTTATATGTGTACTGAGTGAGATGATAGAGCCAAATTATGAATACATTACATACCTAGAGCCATTCTTTGTTTGCTACCCAAAACACACCCCCAAATGAGACAGGAAGGGCAGGAAATAAATTCCTCATAATTTTAGCTCTATCACTTCATTCAATACATAGACCAGTACCCCCCTCCCAACAATTTAGGTCATTTGGACAGGATTCCAGCTATGTAGCCAAGGTCTATTGCCCGCAAAACCCAGTATGACATATAGTGCACGATAAAATATTTTCCTTTATGTCTCTCTATCACTAATAGCGGCTGAATTAGCCCGAATTATCTATTTAAGTTTCAAGTCAATCCGTGCAAAACTCATTGAGATATAGGCAAATCGGTCGCGGACATCAGAAAATGCCCAAAACGGCAAATTTCTGATTCGCGCCTTCGGTACTGACATCGGCTGTAAGGTATATTATGTTATAAAGTAATAGGAGGTGAATACAATAGTGTGTAACTGATTTTTGAGGGTTATATTGCACTGAAATGTTTTCATCATGTGAGAGGAACCTGGTTCCTAGTCACATGGTCAGCCAAAAAAAAAAATCTGAATATGGGGATGTACTGTACCAGAACTGTCCCATAGTATTATATGGCACTTTAGTCTACTTGGTTCTCCCACTTCTTAACATTTTAAAAGTTTTCTGGGGATCTCAAGTTCAATTCTCAACACCCGTGGTTTTTTTGCACTTTACGGGTACGGGTTGCGGTATCCGCGGTATTGAAAAATCTGGGTACCACACCCGCACCCGCGGCACCTGTACCCGTAATACCACTTCTTAACATTTTAAAAGTTTTCTGGGGATCTCAAGTTCAATTCTCAACACCCGTGGTTTTTTTGCACTTTACGGGTACGGGTTGCGGTATCCGCGGTATTGAAAAAACTGGGTACCACACCCGCACCCGCGGCACCTGTACCCGTAATACCGCGGGTTTACCCGTACCCGTGTCACACACTACGCACCAGATTCAAGCACTATACACATTTAAAGTATGTGTGTACATACATCAGCATTTACCAAGCAATTTACAGTGCATTACAGAACTCTTACAGCGCCTCTATCATATATCCCCAGATCCCGGTTTACACAAACTTACACCTCTCCCCTTCCCTTCCCTTACTGACTTCGTATTATCTATTTCAGGTTTAGTGCTTGATGTCTTGGCTGGGAGGTCCATGTTTTAGCTCAGGCTGTAAGAAGGTACAGCCATGGATGAAATGAACACCTAGCATAGAGGCCCTCACCTGTTCCAAAATTGAAATGCACCTGGTCCCAGAGTGTTATCTCTTATCCGTAGCTGTAGAGCATCTTCTCACAAGTCCACTCAAATTTAGCTGCATAAGCAAGAAGAGCTCAATGCCGGATGGTGTGGGATGTGCTGTGTGGGCAGCAGATTCGTTGGGCTTAAGCCAGACTTCAAGTATCAGAACCAAGGTCGTTGAGGGTCGTTGTCGACAACATGAGTGCAAGCGGCATCAGCTCGGACCGGCCAGCCGGTGCGCACAGACTACGCTCTCAATCAAATCTCATCTCTTTGCTGTTTTGGATACCACAGCCTCAGCTAATATAGTAATATATGGCATTTTTCTTCGCAAAATAATTGTACTCTGTGGTTGGCAGTTTTGGAGCAGAACGAAGTCGCAAGTCTGTAGTCCCGATCACAGTTTGATCCCGGGCCGTATCTTGCCAATCGCCAAAAAGGGAAATGTCACCCCTATCTGAGCCTTCACAAAAGCCTATGCACCGCCAAGGGCTCACTAGAGACACAAGAATGTTGAAATAGCTTCCTTGCATCATATGATCTCTTTGGTACCATAGAACTGTTTCCTCAACCATCTTGGAGTCCTTTATTTGGTCAATGTCCTACAAAAAGTGGTTTTTCAATACCCTTAAAGATATAAGACAGCTAACTCAATAATATTACCTGCTCTGTTGCAACAATTAAATCAAACGCAAGGATCATCGAGATTGGGAACAAGGATACAGAGGATTGGTGTGCGATTCAGGCCGAAGATTAATCTTCAGGGCCGCAACCATTGAATGACAGGCAATTCAAGGCCATTCGGAATGTTAGAAACACCACGCAACTGATGCTAGCTCCTAGCACTCTAGAGCACAGCATAACTGATCCCTAGCGCTCTATGTTTGGAGTCAAGGAAGAAAATCTCAAAAAATGACGATTTTATCAAGTGTATTCCAAATTCTGTAGGAATATTTTTCATAGAATATCTAATTTCTGGTACCTCTGCCAATAATTACATTGGTTGACTTCCCATAAGACTAAATATTTTCCGCTGAATATCCAAGGGGTGCCAGTGATGTCAGCATCTAAGGTTTAGTCCTGAAATCTAACTGCATTGGTTCCCATAAGGAATACAATTTCAAGAGCTACAATATACATTCTAATACAACAATATCTTGGTTTGCCCATCCACATGTCCTTGCTCAAGAGAACACATTGTGGCCATACACCGATGTCTGATGCTACTAGTATGGCGCGCGCATTTCGGAACGCAATTGTAATGTGTTTCAATGCGTTTCCGGACATCTTTTTATGACGTTCCAAACGTTGCATAATTGATTTCCGAAACTTTTTCTTGAGTTTGCAAAACTTTTTCTCTTCAAATCTCAGAATCCCTTGATATTAGATTTATACATACTATGTGCATGTAGTATGCCCCTTCCCTAAGGACTAGGGCTAAATCTGTCTGCAACGGCGATTGATGATCGTATTGATGCGATCAATTCAAGCCGAAGCTGTGCCGAGATTTTCGACCCTCAGTCAGTTGACCTCCACAGCTTCAGTAATGAGGCTTAATGAGGCTGTGATGATAATAAATGAGATACACATAGAAGATGTGCTCCAATGTAACATGAATTAAATTGAGAAAAAAATGTGGGTCCCAGAACTTTTTCCCCCAAAAATCTCAGAATGCCTTCATATCACATCCACAAATGCTATGTAGGTGTGGGATCAAACAACTACGGACAAAATTCGAGCAGAACATGTGCAAAACAGATCTCGGGACAGCTTCGGCTTGAATTGATCGCATCAATATGATCATCAATTGCCGTTGCAGACACGTTCTGGGCAGATTTAGCCCTAGTCCTTTGGGAAGGGGCATACTACATGCACATAGTATGTATAAATCTAATATCAATGGATTCTGAGATTTGAAGAGAAAAAGTTTTGCAAACTCAAGAAAAAGTTTCGGAAATCAATTATGCAACGTTTGGAACGTCATATCTTTTTGGCTCCTGCACCCGAGAAAAAAATTCGGGTCTGTGACTCAGGATTCAGTAAGGCGAGGGAGCACAGTGGAGGACCCTGCTCGTTTGCATGCTCGTGAGAGACTCTCAGAGAATGTGATGATGGTCGAGCCATCCTGTCAAACACGTCGTAGAACCTTCCAAATCCGTTTATTCAACACGAATATAATCTAGAATGGGGGGTCGAGACCCCCTCACAGACTATAATAAATTAAGGTTTGGAAGAGGATCGAAACTGGAAAATCCGAGATCCAAGTCGGATGGGGTCCTGACAGGTGCCTCGGCATCGCTGCCGGAAATGCAAATATATTCTGAAAAAAGTCTCTATGCTTATGGGAAGTCACGCATTGAAGGAAACTGGATTCAGAAGGCATGGGAATAATACTGTCAGCGCACTGCTGGTCATGCCGAGATCAATCTGACTTGGGACTTCCAACTTAGGACTTGATGAAAAAATACAGACCAAGCGATAGAGTTTACCGAAATCCATTGAGACTATGAATTCTTTGTGAAAATTAGTCTCATAAACGTATCGCTTGGTCTGTATTTTTTCATCAAATCCTAATTTGGACGGCCTGACCGGCAGCGCGCTGACAGTATTATTCCCATACCTTCTTAATTCTGTTTCTTTCCACTCGTACAGAGGTATTGCAAGAGGACATTAGTTAGTGTACGAAAAAAACTTTCCCGACATGCATACGGATTTTAGAATACCCCTGATGGTATAATCATTTTTATGAGATTTTCAGAGATTTTCCTTCTTTATGCCAAACATACAGCGCTTGGGATCGATTATGCAGCCTTCTAGAGTACTATAGTAGTTAGCATCAGTAAAAATGGTGTTTCTCGCATTCTTAATGTCCTTGAATTGTGCTTTCTTCAATCGTTTCAGCTTCGAAGATTAACCATTGGCTCCTCAAAGCACACTAATCCGGATCCTCTGTGGAGTCCTTGTTCCCAATCCCGGTGATTCTTGGTCTTTAACTGTGATGCAAAACAGTGAGTATGTACCATTATTGAGTGGGCTGTCTCATTTCTTCAAGGATGTTGGAAAACCGACCATTTTACTCTTTTTCAAGCCCACTGATACTATTTCCGTACCAAATATTAACGTATGACAGACAATATCAACACTAAGATGGTTTAAAAACGGCTACGCGGTATCATATGATGTAGAGAATTTGGCCATAACATTTCTTTTGTCTCTAGTCAGTGCCTATGCTTTGTGAAGGTTCAGATAGAGGCGACATTTCCCTTTTGGGCAATCGGCAAGTCGCGGCCCGAGATCAAACCGTGATCGGGACTTCCGACTTACGACTCGTTCTGCACCAAAAGTACCGACTACAGAGTACGATTATTTTGCGAAGAATAATGCCATAAAAATCGATCTCATACTCAGCCTCTGTGGACTGGCAAAAAGTCGCTTCATTCATTTATCTGAGGACATTAAACAAGGAATTCTCATCTATTCTCATCACATACATCGAAACAAAAAGCACTGGTTTTATGTACTAAGCTGAGTCGACTTGGGGATCTGGACTCTTCTTTCCAAACAAAGATTCAACGAAAAAAGAAGCAGCGCGTACATAATAACCTGGTAGGGCGTGTCTGTACAGTTTCAAGAATTAAGTACCCAACATCTATCCCCTCAAGAAGGTTCATCTCCAGCGCTCGCTTCCCTACCTTCTTTTCCTCTCCATACCTCAGGCCACCCTCAACACCTCCTCGACTGAACACCCCACCCACCCCCCGGGTCTGCAGACTCCACCGTTTCGTTTACGGGAGAGAGGGCTAACAGTGCGATGGTGTAGATTCGCGCGGAAAGACGCCATCCGATATCGCCTAGCTTGAGTGTGACGGATGTGCTGCACGAGGATCTCCTGGATCCCATATTGCGAGTGGCCCCGCCCGCCAGAGCTCAGAACATGCATGGTGAGGAGATTGGGGAATGTGGACGCTCTGTGCAGCGATGATTTGACTCGGAGGCGGCGCCGAGAATCGGTGAGTGAGATCTATGCGTACGATGCGCGGCGAGCAAGCTACCCGGATCCACTCGACACAAGCTCCACAGTCCGGGTGATGGCAGCGGGTGGATCGATGTCCGTGGGGGAGTGTACGGGTACCGGTTGTAGGGATGATATCCCCCAGGGCGTCCAGATAGCGGGTGCGTAGGCTGTCTAGCACGCAGCAATCAGCATTAACGATGGATATCGGCGCTGGGCGCAGTTCCCCGCCCAGATGAGAGAACAGAGGTCGGGATAAGGTGTCGACGTGGACGAGGACACGAGCCAGGCGACGGCGAGAAAGGGACACGACCGGTGGGACCATGACGCTGGTAGCGTTCTCAGCTCGTCTTCGTTCTCTCTTCGCACGCAACGATGGTGAGGAGAGGTGGGGACCGGCGTCGTGAGGAGTACAAGCACACGAACGCACGCGCGCGCCATGGATCGATGTGAGGGCATCCGCGGGCGGGTATTGATGTGCGCGTGCGGTACGACTCGGAGCCTCCCCGCTGACATACATGCACACAGGACATGCTACCGTATGTGCGAGGCTCCAGCAGCCGCGCCAGATAGCAACGGGCCCCGGATCCGACTTCTCCAGACAATGCACGGGACTGCGATCTCGCATATTCGTCTTCTCGATGGTGGGTGAGCGGATCCGACTTCGACTTCTGTAGAAGACCCGCGGGACGCTGCCTGCGCTCGTGTCTCGTCTGTGTTTTCGCGCCTGGAGACTGCCGTACGTCGGTAGGGATTGGCGCGCTTGTACGATAAAATGGACGTGCGCAGGACGTCTCGGAGTCCATGGATCGACGTACATCAGGCCGGTGTGAGACAAGACTCGAGAGGGCCCGCGTTTCCATCCGATACACGCACATAAGATGGGCACGCAAGGGTTGAGGTCCTCGCGCTACCCCTCGAACTCGCTGACATCGAGGTCCATTGTATGTCTCGCGTTCTGAGGTAGTACTGCGAAGGTGATGTAGTATGCCTCCACCAGGTATGCTACGTGTGCTGGATGGCGTGCGCGCGCGCGTGGTGGTACGCAGTGGATGGAGAATACAACGTCTGTACTTGAGATCAGCGATGAATCCAATGAGGGTGGTGGGCTGTGCGTACTGGGTAATCTGTGCACATCTGACGCACACACCACTCCCTCAAGTGCGCAGCTCGAGCCCCATGGTTCGAGAATGTACGCTCTCCCCCGTTGCTGCGCGCCTCTTTTTGCTCCGACTCTCTGCGTCTCCTCGTACCGCTGGACATCCGGACGATGGTGAGGTCCAGAAGGGATGTTTCTGATGTCTGTACTGAAGATCAGCGACGAATACAATGAAGATGTGGTCCACGTACGCATACATCTCGCTTGAATAGTCTCGGTGCACACATATCTGACGCACGAGGTCGAGGTTGTGATGTTACTCTCGAGGTCGCGGCTCGGGCCCCCGCGGTTGTGGAACGCGGCTCCCCCCTCCTTGTCGAACGCGTGCTTCGTTACCGTACATCTCCTGCCTCCTGCTCAGCAAGAGGTACACTTGGCGGCACTGCACTGAATCACGGACGACGTGAGCCACGTGGAAGACGGTGATGTAGGCTCCGACCGCTGTCCCAAGAACAAGAACGTGGTCCTACAGCGAAGATCAGCAACTAATCCGTCGATGGCACGGTACGGCGTACGCTCTCTGGATCTGACTGCGGCTTGGGAGGATTGGCAGATGTCGGTCGGGGAAGGGTGCATTTCTACGCGGATAGCGAGGACCATCGCGGTACATGGTGGGTGCGGTTTTGGGCTTGGTGCGCAAGAGAAGGAGGAAGAGCCGTGCAGAGGATGTTGGACACCAGGAATGTAGGGGTGCCGCATTCCTTCCCTCGACGCCGCTCGTCGCCCGCCCGCCCTCGAAGTATCCGGACGCGGGAGGCCGAGTCCTACATCTGTTCCTGTGCTGGCACGAGTAGGCGCGACTGCGATCCGTCCCCTCGGGTGTCTGGAGCCCAATCCTAGCGCCCGATTGCGAAGAGGGGTGGCAGAAGGTTGGCTAACGGGGAGTGTGTGCGCGTCGTTGATCGCGCCGAGAGCGCAGGCCGTAGCCGAAGCAGGAGATGAAATACTCAATCTGCGGTTTGTCGGAGGCCAGGCCCGGGTGCGAGACGCGAGCGTGGCTCGTCCTGATCCCCGAGCTTCATTTCCCCATTCACGTATATAATTTACAGTACGTGAGCCTTGATAGGTACATCGAGGGTCTCTGCTTCGTACAGAAGGGCAGAAGTCCTAAGATGAACCTATCCCATTGGGTCAGAATCCTCTAAGGCTGCACGATATCAAGGAACGTACATGCAAGCCGCAGCTGGGCGGGGCTTAGTTGTAGATGAATCATGACGTGCGCGAACGGGGTGATGCATGGCCGGGCGGCGGGATGAAAGATGGCTCGTCCCTCTCGGTGCGTCGGTCTGGGATCCACCTTGCTGCGAGTCGCGCGAGACTAGTGCGCGGGCCGCCTGTTTCGGTGCGGAGCAAGGTTGGTGGGTAGGCGTGAAGACGCAGACGCAGCGTGTAGCGGGGTGGCACCGGGCAGTGGTGTATGGGTGTGCACTGGGAACGCTAATGCGATGTGTCATCGGGTTTAGTACGCTTGCGCACTTGGAGATATCTGCACACGAGACGCTTGTTGCGGCTGTGCAGCGAGTCACGTCACCTGCGTTATAAACAGTAGAAGAACCGACCCGCCATCGCACCGAGAGTGTCTTGCGCAGAATAAAAGTCTTCCGTTCACGAATCATCGTGACTAGCCGCTAAAGCTGGGAGCTGGGGACACATGTTGGTTGCAGAAGGAGGTCTGAAGGTCACGTTCTTGGATTCTCGCGTTGTTCACGTCGTCTGGGAAGGCTCAGGTTGGAGTCGTTCGATGTCGGTGTTGAAGACAAGATCATAATGATGGCAAGCTCCGGCCCGATCAACCCGTACGCCAGATCACTCTGTTCGAATTGGTTATTCTTTCAAATCTCATTGCCTTTGCTTGTGGATCAGTGTAATGTCATCTCCGCGTCGTGTATGCAAGATTAACACCGCTGAAATGACGAGATGGGGTTCGAATCCACGTAGAGGCTTAAGCCTGAGACTCGGAAAGCTCCAGTTTATTTCTTTTTAGAAATACATTCGAGCTCCACACGGGACACCAAGCTTCTAGCGATAGATTACAGGGAAGTCTCGGCTACTAGCACATAACTATTCGAATTAAATGCACTCGTTACGGGTGTTCGACCTCAAGTTGGTAATCTCCCTCGAGGCTCGAAAAAATCATTGGCACCGCGACTCCTTGCTTCAATTTAATTCATCCCAAACACACACTGGAATCCTACCAAGTAAGATAAAGCCTCTGAACTCCCAGCAAGTCACCTCACATGTATTAGTCCATATCAAGAGTATAATGAGGAAATGTGGGTTCGAGTCCCACCAGAGGCATCGAGAGAGAATGCAAAGCTTTTTCTTTCTTTTGCAATCCAATTATTTTGTGCGGATTGCAGTAAAATGTAATACCAATTAAAGAGCCAGGAAACCTGTAGACCAGGTCACCTTTGCATAGAGGTTTGATTCTCTCTACCTGTAATTCCCGGACTTTTCCTGTACAGTACAGATGTGTTTGCGGTCCGAAATGCAGACACTACAGTGTTCACAGAGGCTGAAATCACACAAGAAGCCTCCGTGGATCACGGTGATCACCTTGTTCAACATTTATTATTATCCTGCAAGCCAAATCTTGTGTAACAAGGAGGAAGGAACTCGATTCCCACAGGGGCAATAATTTGGGGGATTTAGATCTTTTTTTTATTTATAGATGGAGAAAATCTCCGACAAGTTCAACCCGATATCAAATTCCACTTGTTTGTATCTTAGACTACACCTCGAACAACACCGGGCTCAAGAAGCTTTGATGGGTTTTCACCCCATTTCAACCATACTGTACATCCAACCTCCTAAGCCTGTGCAGACTAATGGCCAGTCACCTCATCCATATATGCAGGGTTTATACAGACTTGTCCGATGGGCTTGCCAAAACGGCTTGCCCCGCTTGTCGGAGTTTAAATTTGGCTGAACGGGCTTTGATGGCTTGGGCTTGGACGGGCTTGGGATTGTGCTCGCTTACACCAAGCCTTTACACTGTAAGTAATTCATTCATATCTCTTGAACGACGCCCTCGCATCATTTCCCCTCACTACCATCTATCTTCGCATGATCTGCCGCTTGCATTGTCAACTTTTGCCCGTCGAATACGCCGTTCGTATCCCGTGTTGTGATGCAATGTGCCCTGTTACTTATGCATTTAACATGTGTATTCTTTTGTCAAGGTTTAGATATGTAAGAATATATATCTGTGTTGTTCTTCATCGTCCAACGGGTCAAGTCAACGAATATTAGCTAGTACATGTGTGTGTATCACCGGCTCAAACTAAGTACAACCTATAACTTATCTAGATTTCGGACTACCTTTCCGGAACGCAGCCGACGAGGTGTGCTTGTGGCGACCATTTGATCTGACGTCTTCGCTGTACGCCCCTCCTTGCTCGTCTTGGTGAGCTTCGCCGGCTTCGGCTTCTCGTCCTCAGGCTCATCATCTGCCCGGTGCTTTAAGTTCAACCCGCCTCCAACGACAACTGGAATGGCGTGACTCGGTAGCAAGTCAGATGGGCGGTCGCGACGAAACATCGGCGGTCGGGATTCCTGATCAAACCAGGTGTGGTCTCGGCTGAATTTTAACATCTCTTGAGTTAAAACCGAGGTCTTGATAGTGGGGGGAGAAATTTTGGCTCTGAACAATGAGCAGAGACAATCAGATTGTAATGAGACTGGTAAGCCCGCCATTTTGTGAAGAATTGACAATGTTGCCCGGTATCGTTTTTGGCGGTGATGCCATATCATTACAATCATGAGCAAAACTACCGGAAAAAAATGCAAGCCCAGTAACTATAGGCTTGCACTGTATAGTATATCCACTCAGATTGATAGAATAGGCCTTGGAGGACGAGAAATATGTGCAAGCCCGTTTTTCGGCTAAGCGAGCAAACGGGCTTGCCAAGCCATCAAACGGGCTTGCAAGCCGGCTTGGGCTTGGCTCTACACTAAAATCCAAGCCCAAGCCCGAAAAAGCCCGTTTGCGCGGGCGCAAGCCCGTTTTGCAAGCCAAAAAGTGAACTCTCAGGGTTTATAGAATGAGGGAATGTAGGTTCAATTCCCACCTGAGGCATGTGCATTTCAATCGGATGTCATTTTTTCCTTCCCTTCCCGATCCCGGTATTTTTGTGTTCTCACTTCCAAGTAAAGACAGCTGGAAGGCAGGACCAGTCGCTCATCCTGTATGCAGTGCAGCGATCATCTATCACGTCCTCCGGGAAGGCCGAGGTTGGAGTCAAATCCAGCTTTGGCGGTTGAAGACAAGATCATAATGATGTCAGCGCCCGGCCCGATCAACCCGTACGCACGGACCATTTGACTCAAACCGAGTTGCTTTTATTCATTCAAATCTCTTGGCCTTTGCTACTCTAGTGAACGAAACCGCTCCGTGGACCAGTGCAAAGTTGTCTCTGAGTCTTCCATGCAAGATTAATGCCGCTGGAATGAGATGGACTCTGATGGAGGTTCAAATCTCCGTAGAGGCTTAGACCAGGCGAAAAGCCTTTTCTTCTTGTTTTTAGTTTCGGAAAAAATACATCAATATGCCGCATGGGTCACCAAGAATTCAACGCTACAATCTCCGAATTAAAAGACACCCGTTACGGATGTTCAACCTCAAGTTGGTAATCTCCCTCGAGGCTCGAGAAAATCATTGGCACCGTGACTCCTTGGCTTCAATTTAATTCATCCCAAACACACACTGGAATCCTACCAAGTGAGATAAAGCCTCTGAACTCCCGGCAAGTCACCTCACATGTATTAGCCAATACCAAGAGTATAATGAGGAAATGTGGGTTCGAGTCCCATTAGAGGCATCGAGAGAGAATGCAAAGCTTTTTCTTTCTTTTCCAATCCAATTATTTTGTGTGGATTGCAGTACCAATTAAAGAGCCAGGAAACCTGTAGACCAGGTCACTTTTGCCTAGGGGGGTTTGATTCTCTCTACCTGCAATTCTCGGATTTTTCCTGTACAGTACAGATGTGTTTGCGGTCCGAAATGCAGACACTACAGTGTTCACAAAGGCTGAAATCACACAAGAAGCCTCTGTGGATCACGGTGATCGCCTCGTTCCACGTTTATTATTATTCTGCAAGCCAAATGCTTTGTAGCAAGGAGGTGTTTGATTTCCTCGCGGGCAATGGACTCGGATTTTTTTTTCGATGAAGGAAATCTCAGACAAGAGTTCAATCTAATATTGATTTCCATGTGTATCTTAGACAGCACCTCAATCCAGACCGGGCTCAAGCCTTCATGGTCAATAATTGCCACATATTTCTCACCCATTTCACTCACACTGTACATAGAACCCAAGGCTCTGCAGACTAATGGCAAGTCACCTCATATGTATAGGCAGGGCTTCAAAAAGTGTAATAAGGAAACGTGGGTTCCAGTCCCACCAGCGGCGTGCATTTCAACAGAATTTTTTCCTTTCTCCCCAATCCCGGTATTTTTGTGTTCATTCCTCTAATAGTGCTGCAAGGCATGAAGCCCACACAAAGTTTGGGAGCTCAGATTAACGGAATACCGGGGGGCTGTGCTCACCGGCGGCAACGCGGCACATTGATCGGAGTTTGAATCCCTTGTCCCAATCGTATTCTCGTATTCTCCTGTGCGACAGGTTTCCGCTACCTCCTTGGATCACAAACACTGTCCCCAATGCACACTGATGTTTTCTCACATAGGGGCTAATATGTGTATGGATGTCAAGAGATCGCACAACTAAAACTGGCTAATAAATAATTAGACAAGAATCTGCCGTTGTTCCCTGGATGTGGATACATATAGCCACTCATTTTCGAGCTCTAACCCCCGCCATCACTCACAGGTACTGACAGGGGTGTTCAATTGCTATGACTGTAAGACAACATAAGATTTCTCCAGAACAAATCACATTCAATTGGGCACTGTCATACTATTCTAAGTCAATAATTCAGGCCAATTGTCCGCAAGGGAGCACTTTCAGTGGTGTGGACATATGTTTGCCCACGGCGTGCCGTGGATCGGCATCTCCCAAATTGTGATCTCGATCACACCGCCGGTGTACCGGTGTCCCGTTAATCTGAACTCCCAAATGCACTCGAAGCCCATGGACTGGTCACTCATCTTGTATGCGGTGTGGAGGTCATCTACAATGACGAAATGTGGGGTTTGAATCCCTCCTCGGCATTTGTTGGTAGAGATCCGCAAAACAATATGGAGGGCCTCCTGGTCTCTGTTTCCGAGTTTGAGCCCCGGACTGTCTTTTGAGGTTGTACTCGCCTAGGTTTCGGTCTGACCATCTGAAATTCATATCTCAAAATCCACAGAACAGGTTCACGAAATTTTGAATGGATGAAATCTAAAAGGTAGGAATGAAGCTGGTGTGGAGCTTTGGGGGGTTTTATAATCCGCTTTTCATGTAGTTATTATGTCTGCAGTCTCACAATGAATTGGTGTGAGTATTTTAAACCATGGCGATCAGCGAGCGAGGATGAATTGCCAATGGCATTGGGAGTGAGGGACATGGATCAATCTCCGACAAAAATTCAACCTAAATTCCATCTCAAGTATTCAGCTTGTTTTTTCTGGGGGGCAGGCAGCAGGAAGTCCCCTCAGCCTCCTAGAGGAACAGCGTGGTTTTCGTTTTCTTTCTTTTCTGTATTTGACAGTGAACAGCTAGAAGATCAAATCTCCAACAAAAGTTCAACCTCAATTCCATGTCTCTCGTGAAGAATTACACTCTTTGCAACTGCACCTCCAAGGAAAAGAATAAAACCAAGGAATGCCTGTGATCATGGTAATCACCTTGCTTCAATCAGGAGGATGAGTTTTCCGAAGTTCAATCGGAGAAAAGCAGGATTTGAACCTCCCAAAAAAACACAATGGATATGGGAAATATATTCTGCTCTTTTTTTTTTTGTTGCATTGTGGAAAAAACACTTAGATCTAACCCAACTCATGCCTGACATGCAACCTTATCCTATCAGGTGAAATTACACCCAAGTCTCTTATTAAATAAATACGCTCATTCATTTCAAACCAAACCACAGGGACACATGTATCAAAACGGTAACAATAAATAACAACACAGAAATCACCAACAAAATCATATAATTCCTGGAAGCCTCAGGCCACAATCAAACCAAGCTCTTTCTCTTCACCCATGTCCATTTTATCCAGGTCTTCAATATCGGACAGATCCTCCCCCAGTTCCTCCACAGTCCCAGCTGGTGCATTGAGCTCTGCGAGACGAGCCAAGTTGTTTCTGTGTTGCTCCAGCACATCTTCACTGATACCAGCAAATCTCTCATTGATATGTTGAACCTGGTTGGTCTGTGAAGAGCGTTCAAACAGGGGTCTTGCTCTCTCCCAAAACTCCACTGCCTTGAGCAGGTCACCATGTCCCATTGAGATGTCTCCGAGTCGTAGCATGCATTCAGCTCTGCTGCGATGGACATCCATCTGGGTAAATCCCTCTAGAGCAACTGTGAACAAACTGGTGGCTGTATGCTCATCATGTTGTGCAAGGAAGATGTCTCCTAAGGATCGGAGAGCCTTGAACATTCCAAGCTTCTCTTTTCTTTTGAGAGAAATCACAAAATAAACAGCTGTCCAACCGGACATCCCATCCAAATCACCCCAGCAACTGGCATCACCAAGTCGTTCCAGACAGTAAGTTGTAACTTGAGAGGATTCCAAGCTCAATTTGAAGCATCTTTCACAAATAGTTTGTGCTGCCAATGAATTTCCCTCCCTCAGGTAGAGATCTGCAAGAATAATATCACAAATTGTCACTCCCTCAACAACACCCAAAGTGTCTAACATTTTTCTGGCTCTGTCACAATTCCTCTGCACATCATCCTTTGGAGCACCAATCAACACATCAATTTCAGCGACGTTAAGTAAAGTCCAACCATAGTTGTAGGGATCCTGTATAGTGATTTCTTCAAGAATCCCTGTATGGATACTGCAAGCCTCAACATATTCTGATTTGAGCCGGTGGATTTCTGCCTGAGTAGTCATGATGTCATGGTCTAAGTTTCCATGGGACATGCCACAAAGACCCAAGAGCTCTCTTGCTCTAATGCAGAGAGACATGGCTTTTGTGTAGTTTCCCAATGTATAGCAGCAAATAGCCTCAATACGGAGTGCCCGGGCTTCTCTGTATAAATCTGCAGAAATTAGAGCCAGTCTCTGGGCCTCAATTGCATGCACTTGAGCTGCAGAGTAATCACCAAGGTTCCATTCAACCCACGCAAGGTTTTGCAATCCTTGGGAATGCTGTCTGGTGTTTCCAGTTGTAAGTGCTAGAGATATAACAGCTCTGCAAAATTCTGTGGCAGAGGATACATCACCATTTATCCGATAATTGTTTGCCAAGATATTATAGAATCTGCCTGTGTGAACTCAGATTAGTCTCAACAGACCAGCAATCATCAGAGAGCATACATTTAAGATCTGGGTCATTGAACTTCTTGAGGCTTTCCAAAGCTTCAGATACCAAAGTATCTGCATTTGAAATTTGAAACAAACTCCATGAATCAAGGCACTCAGTAATGAAGTATGCTTCGAGACGATGGTCACATGGGTGTGGAAGGATGTTCTGAATCTGTTGAAGGAGAGAAGTAGGTCCTTGCCCAATGCGTCGACTAAAGTTATTCAGATAGCATGCGCAGTAAATGCTATTCACCAGATCAGGATGACCCTGTTGTAACCCATTCTGAAGGATATTCTGTATATTTGAGTAATTGGATGATACTCGAGTGACTGTGCCAGAATTGTATTGAGTTCCACGATATTCCATGTAAACCTCCAACAGCTCTTGGAAATGTTTGAGAAGAGGTCGAAGGAAGTAATCTCCAGGTGGCTGAATCTTCTGCATATACTCTCTGATGGGTACCAATACTTTTAGCCGCTTGTGTTCATCACTGTAGGCTAAGGTGGTACCAACCAATGCTGCTTTGCAACTCAGGATATTATCAATTGGGAGCTTGCTCTGGACCAGCTCAACATCTGAAAGGCCATCAGGGAGCATTGACAGGAGGCTCAGCAGATCCTTTGAATGGGGATTGAGTCTAGGACTTGACAAGGACAGTGAAATTGACAAGTCCAAGTTAGATGTTCTGTTATATCCATCTGAGATCAAGGATGTTTTCTCCTCCTCCCAGCGGGACAATACATGGGAACAGCCCTCAGAGTCAACCAAATGAGCTATGAGACTGATTGCGAGAGGCATATTGTCTGTCAGAGAGAGGACCTTGTCAACCTGTTCTGGATCATGTGTGTTGTCTGCAATATCTATGAATGTTTGTCGTGCTGCATCTTGTTCCAAGGGCTTCAGCAGTGGCAGAAATGGATGAGTCCATGCTACTTTAGCAGGCCTTTCTGCTCCTCGCATCGTGATCTAATTTGCATAAGTTCAAAGCACAGGTGAAAAATCCTTGAGACCTACCACCAATGCAAGATGATCCACACCAGTGAGGAGTGACAGAAATTCCTCTATTTTGCCTCGGGACTCAACTGGCTCCCACAATGTCTCAAGATTATCCAGAATCAGGAGACAGTTTGAGCTGCTAGAGAAGTATTGGATGACTGGGCTTGTAAGGTCTTTTCCTGGCTTCAGCCCAACATGGGCTCCTATGAGAGCAGCAAGTTCCACTTGGGTTGCTGCTGAATCACAAGCAACAAAGAACCGATGCTGATTATATCTCTCGGTAATTTCTGTACGATGGATGATAGCTCTTGCAAGACTGGTCTTTCCCATTCCACCTGCACCCAAAATGGCAATCCTGGGTGTTCCTTGACCGAAAAGTTGAAGAACATTCGATAGCTCTGAGTCTCGTCCATGGAATATCTTGGGTTCTGATGGCAACATGGAGATTGAGTTGGAGCTTGAATATATGTCAGATACAAAAGATATTGCTGGAAGACAAGCAGAAACTGACCTGTTATGAGAGCCCAAATAAAGCCCACTGATCTATGTGACATTGATTATTTTATCTCTCAGCGGAGTAAAATTCCCTTACAGAAGATGATCTTTCTGAACTGGTTGTGTCGGACAGGGCTTCAATCATGTCAAGCACTTCTTTGTTTCGTTTTTTTGCATCTTCTTGCATCTGTGTAATGTCCTTCATATGATTGGAGATTGGGACCTACATACCAAGTCCTTCAATGAGTGGTTGAATTACCAAACAGATGTCACACCTGAAAAATCTCAAGTCCCTGTTGCAATCCTGCCTTGCAATCCTTTAGCAATGTACTCATCTCGCCTTGACGGAAGAAATTCTTGAGTATGCTGCCCTTCTGTTGAGCTTCAACAAAGGTGTGGATTTTGTGGAGGGTCCTGACAACAGTCGTCAAGATGATGGGAGGTTTTCTTTCCCAAGTGAAGCAACATACTCTGTGAACTTTCCAATGTAAGTCAACACACTTGGTGGCAATTCTGCTCCAGTGTCGGAATTGATATGAACCATCAGAATTGCATTAAGCAACTCATAACTTTGCTCCAATAATTGGGTACAGTCATGCTTATTTTGTCTAACAGTCTGTTGTGCTTGGTTAAGATTTTTAGCTGAGACAGATTCAGTGGTAATGTACCTGTATATTTTTCAACAGAGACTGTGTTGTGTTAGACATGGCCACCAAGAAGGGGCTCTTCAGGCTGCTGGCAAGGATTTCCAGAGTATTTGCAGTGATGGTCAAACATTCTGTAATGTTGTTGAGTCGAATTTCAGTGACAGTGGGTTGGGGGGGCATCTTGTGAGGTGGATCAGGGGTCTTGAGAGACATAGGTGTTTTATCCTGTGTGCCCATGGGGAAGTTTCTTTTATTGGCTACTGTTCATCTCCCGCACAGAAGATGTGATCCTCATATCTGGTGTAAAATTTGACCACATCAAATGATACTATTGAATGAGTAACTGTATTGAGACATCTGGGGAAAAAGTTCTGGTCTCCATCTGAGAAGCTTGTTCATTGATCGTGGGCTCAGCTATATTTGCCATGATACCATGATATCTTCCCATGCACTGCTTGATGGGTACAGATGCATGGTGTAAATGGACACAGCATTTAAATGGTATGACCATAGCAACCCCAAATCAACTTCGGAGCTGCTTGATTATATCAAAGATCCTAAGAAATAACAAGTACATAGCCTGTTGGGAACTCTTCCGTAGCCACCAAATCACCAGTTGAAACCAAATCAAGGTCCTCAGGGCTAGACTGATCCTGATAAAGCTAAAAATGTAATCAGAGAGAAGGGATAAACAATTTGCAACCAGGTGAAGCATCGGACTGAAATATATAGCGAAATTGTAGGTTAAAAATTGAGACTTGATCAGAATCTCCCTCTTTATAAAATTACCGTGTCTGTCTGTCTGTCTGAAGCCTATATCCCCATTAGTGATGCCCGTGTCTTTAGTAAGGTCTGCTGTTAACCCTGATGCTTATCTCAGTGACTTTGATTAGCGCTCCGATCTCACCCTCTTTTAGCGCAGTGATTTAATATTACCTCTGTTGTCAATCGCAGGCCTTTGACTACATACACTGCCCCACGATGCTCCCACAGCCGTGCCTTCTCTCCCGAAACAGTCAGGTCACTACCTCACTCTCTTTATAAAATTAAGCCCTGTCTGTCTGAAGCCTTTATCCCCATTTAACTTCGAATCTTTGGAAGCGTCCCCAAATCAGCATCAAATCGTTGGGAGCGCCCGGAAATGAGCGCTAATCTTTCTATGAGGCTTTTGGCACATCTGCTTCGAATCTTTGGAAGCGTCCCCAAATCAGCTTCGAATCGTTGGGAGCATTAATATTTCTCCAATCATTTCGATCCACTCTCCTGGATTTCCTTCCGCCCTTTTCGTCTGCTCAAGCAGCGGCCATCAATCTATTTCACGGGGGCGCCCGCAAAGTTATAAGATTAAGCCTGTCCGTCTGAAGCCATATCTCCGTATGTACTTTGCGAATCAACAGGATCACAATTTGCGGCTCTTTCCGCAACTTTGCCCGCAGAATCTACGCAGCGTGTAACCACAGCACGTCCTTCTCAAATTCCACCTGATTAGGGCGCGCATAAACCCCCATACCCGGCCCGAGTTTCGTCATTTCATTAAACCTCTTCTGTCGATGTTGGTCCTTCTCTTGCTCTGGCCTGGGACGATTCTTTGCCAACTCAGAAATTAGATTTCTCTGTTTACAGCCTTTCCCTCACACAGCTTCTACTGCGAAGTACCCGGAAATGCTTTTGCCTTACTGCAATGGGGTGCTTGCTTTAGGAGTCAAAATTTGGTTAGCTGCTTTGCTCTTTCCGCAACCGCCGCTTGAGATTATCTCACCAATCTGCGTTCTGTTTAAAATAACTGCGGACCCAATTCAAGGCTATGTTTGTGCGTGACGTGCCTTCAACTTTGTTGTTCACCGCAAGCAAATCCCGCTCGCTTTGTGCTACGCAATAACTTTTAATGGATGTCAAGGTCTCACAGTACAAAAATTAGGATCACAAGCGAACCATCCTGCCGAAGAGCCCAGCATTGAACCTGTTTGCGGAAATGTAAATGGTCGCGGACTCATGGCCCACTAAATCATGCTACCGGGGACACCTCACTTCCTCACCTCGAATCACAACTTCAAGTCGTCCTCTCTGTGTGGGAGGCTATTTGGACCCCAGACAAAAACCGTCCGAGTTAATGTTCAGAATTAAAAAGACACACTTCTTTCTGCTACAAATTCAGGCCACCTCACTTCTCAACTGTCGAGACACCATACATTGAAATACAGTTGAATTTATTGTCTGTGCGCAGTGAAATGGGGGGCAGATTCGCGCGGGGTCAAATCGAGTAGAGGTCATATGTGAATGTGAGAGCGAAACACAAGATTGCTTCGATCAACTCAACAGACTGGATAGACACTTTTGAACGCCTGGACTATCAGTTACAGTGGTAAATATTGCTGGAAATAATATTAATGTAAGTCAGACATCGAGCTAAAGATAACGCACTGAAACACATTTAATTTGCACGTACAGGATGTACATAAATTGACATTTACAGCAGCTATAGCATGCTACACAACTCGTTACAGTGCCTCTATCATACCCCCAGATCCCGGTTTATACACAAACTTCCACCTCTCCCCTTCCCTTCCCTCAGCGTGTCGATTCCGACTTCGGATCTATTTTTATTTTGTCTCGCACCTTGAAACACACCCAAATCTCAATTCCACATTTATTTACGTTTGAGTCTTTCTGATCCAGGTTCAGGCCACTGGTGTGCTCAGCGTGACATGGCGGACCCCAATTCTCAACTCTTGGGATGCCATATAATATATCTTGAAATACAGTTTGAATACAGTTGCAATAAAATTTATTGTCCGTGCACGCTGAAATCAGGGCAGATTCAGGCGGGGTCAAATTGAGTAGAGGTCATATGTGAATGTGAGAGCGAAACACAAGATTACTTCGATCAACTCAACAGGCATCAAGCACTGGAATCTGGATAGACACTTGACGTTTGGATTGTCAGTTATGGCAAAATTTTCTGGAAATAATGCAAGTCAGACATCAATATAACGCCGCACCGGATTCAAGCGAGGGCGCTATACACATTTAACATACATCGGCATTTACAGCACATTACACAACTCGTTGCAGCGCCTCTATCACACATCCCCGGATCCCGGTTTATACACAAACTTACACCTCTCCCCTTCCCTTCCCTTAGCATGTCGATTCTGACTTCGTATCTATTTTCATTTCTATTTCCCACCTTAAACTCTAATGCAACTTGAACCTATCCATATTTATTTATGAATGAGTCTTTCAGTTCCAAGTCCAACCCCACAACTTGAATAAAAATGATTCCAATCGAACAAACACATTTAACTTGTAAGTATGTACATACATCGACATTTACAACAGCTAGCTATAGCACGTTACACAGCGCCTCTATCATACATCCATCCCAGCTCCTATGGCCAATTTACACACACAAAACTCATACTTCTCCCCCTCTCTGCCCGTCACATACCACTTAATACACGCCCGTCTCTCCCAGGGCTCATTTCTCCCCTCCCGCACAAATGTCAAAAGACCCCTCACAAAACCTCAATCCCCCTCCCCCTCATCCAATCCACCCCATTCTTCAGCTGCTCCAGCGTCAAAAAGATCAATATCGTCGTCGGCCGCAATCAGATCCATGCGGGCACCCAGCCCTTGAACATGAACATCACGCCCTCGGTCTGGAGTGATGTGCGGATGATGCTGAGTGTCGAGTTGGAGCCGGGGCCGGAGGCGTTCATGATGCGGCTCTGCACACGAGTTTCATTTAGCATTTGGTGATTATGGGGAGGGAGGGGGGAGACAAGCGAACCTTGAGCACGTCCGCGGGGGAGCAGACCGTTGTTGCGACTGTACTCTGTACGCAACGCAACGTCAGCATTCAATATTTAATATTTGATTTCGACAGAAAGAGTTCGAGTTCGAGAGAAAACGGTTCGAATTGAGGGAAAGTGGCCAATTTGAGGGGAAAGGGATGGAATCAAGGGGAAAGCGGTCGGATTTGAGAGGAAAGAGAGGCAAGTAAAAACACACCGCAGCGAAGCTCGCCGTAAAATGGCACATGATGTTATCCTCAAAGTACCTCGTCTTGAGCAGCTCGGCTTTGAAGAAGTCGTATCTGCGGTAAACCGATTGTTAGTCCATTGAGTAAACGAGACGGAGAGAAAGGGTAAATGAGAGTGAGGGAGTGTGGACGAGAGAACGAGAGTAAGCCAGAGAGAGAGAGGAAACGAGAATGAGGGAGAGTAAACGAGACAGAGAGAGATAAGGGGAGGATGCACGAAGCGAGCTGGCTGGCATTCATCAGGATCGCACGGAAGACGTTGGGTCCGACGCCGCGTGCGAGGGAGGAGGGACCTTCTTTGCAGACCATCTGTGTTTGAATATAAATATAAGTAACAACACAAATCGTGGACGGAGACGCACAGGAAACAGCACATCGAAGCAGTTCTTATAGTTGAACCGCTTCTCCAGCGGCTTGGCAAAGTCACCCTGCAGCCGGACCATGACGATTTCTGTGCGAACATTCATCAACTAGTACTTCGTTACACAGGACAAAAGACAGCTAACACACCACCAGGGTTCCCGACAAAGCCCACGATACCACCCACTATTCCATGACTCACATTAGCGATAACTCAGCCACAGTGTGTAGGCGCACGCACCCATACTCCCTGCCAATGCCAACTTCCACGCAGGTGCATCCTTCCCCACACCGAGTAACTTCTTGTTCTTGTTGTATGCCCAGAAATGGCACATGGAGGACGACATCTGGTGCAGCCATGTCCCACTAGCCTGCGCACACCCGCAGTGCACTAGGTCTTCTTGATGCCCTTGACCATGTGCTTGTTGCCTGAGGCCTGCAGCCGGACCTTGGTTAGGTCAAGTGGGCTGAGGGTCGGCGGTGTCAGCGCCAATCTATGCATACCCCATGGTGGATGCACTGGGTTATGGGTGCAGCGATGGCCCCTGAGGCTGATGAGTACTACATCCAACGTACAAAGAGGGTGAGCAGATGCACCACCGAGCCAGAGGGGATAGGGCTGTGTGGAACGGATGACATGGTGGTTAGTGTCTAAGTCTATTGGTTGTGCGAACGCAGGGCGGTCTAATGGAGTGGGACGCCAAATGTGTAGCAGAGAATCGGTCGGTATTCAGGAATAGCATATGGGATCACAACACAGAGGGTGGACGGGCGAGGTCGGGAGGAATAGAATCTGTGCGGAAGGTCGTGGTCATTGATGGAGGTGCAGGGAATGAGCAAACCACGTCAGCACATTGACTAAACATGTCATGTTCTTTGTGGCGACATTTTTGGTACTCTCAACGTCTCTGCCCACGCTCGAACCTCTCTTCCTCCAGTATCGCCCTGTCCGCTCCTGTCCGGCCTCATCGACACCGTGTGTCATGATTTGGCATTTCTTGGACCCTTTCGTTCGCGCAATTCGCACCGCTCATTGCGGCTCAAACACATCCCCGGGTTATTAGAACCCCCGGGTTTCAGATCAAACCACCAATGATCGAGGATATTCGGAGCGACACTGTTGCCTGGTCGCTCCTCAACCTCCTATCAAACTACATATCATCACCAGGGTTATTCTTAACCCCTAGGACTCGAAACGACTCGTCCTCACGACCCCTCTCCGTGGACAGGTGTCTATCCCCTGGCCTACTCCTATGTGTCCAACTGCCACTAGTCCCTGGACTCCTCAGTGTCAGGAGCACCGAACCCTATACTCAATCATGATCGCTCTGGCTCCTCACTTGAACTCCTACCGATCATATTGCAACCATGATCATCTTTCGCCCACGATCGTATTTCAACCCCGATCGTATTTCAAACACGATCGCATTTCAACCCAATCGTATTTCAACCACACCCCTTGCAACTGACATCTCGATCCTGTGGAGAACGCATATCCATATGATCGGACCCCTTTGTATTCACAGTATATAAGTAGCAGTAGAATCTCCCTGTACGGTAGATTCTATCTCGTCTATTCTCCGGCCTTACTTTGGCCTTGACTTGACTTGTGTGTGACTTAAGCTGATCTTGCTTCTGTCTGTCTCGTCGCCTTGGGTCCTGTCTCCTCACAGTTGTGGTCGTCGACAGACCCCTGGCCCCTATACTCAACTCTCTCCATCTATCCCTGGTTGCCGCAGCCTTCGGGCCCAAGCGGTTCGCTGTCGGAAACTGCTTTCACCAAACTTGCATCCACATGTCGAGACACTTGCCTCCATGTGGATTAGCAAGGCAGACTCTGGCCGGTAACCCAGCGGAGGTCTGCATGGTCATAGAGCAGTGTACCCACAACCAACCGCCAACATGGAACACTGCTAGTGGACTAGAGTTGTGTGTGTCCGAGTACACTATATCAGTATCGGACACTCGTTGCCTACGAATTCTCGCTGCAAGCAACACAGAACAGCAACCCGGAATAACCCGGTTAGACCGGGTTATTGCTGCATCGACTGCACACCATTCCCATGGTCCGGGTTCTGGTTCAACTTGCATGGGTTCTTGGCAGATGGTCACTCGCTATTCAATGCAGTGACATCTTTCCCCTCAACACCTGCGCTGGGACTGTGGCCACATTGGGCTACATCGCAGTCAGGCTGACCTAAGCGCCGTCGCTGACACCGTGCATATTCCCTTTCCCTCAATGTAATCGCCTCGCGCCTCGGCAAGACTTTGCGTGTGCCACGCTGTACACACTCGCGTTCTCGATTGGTGGTAAGCTCTTCCCCGTCGATCCACCCAGGCGCTCGACGGCGAGATGAAGGACTGTGCCACGACCATCGTCGAGAGGGATGTGCCCATCAAGGGCAAGGGGTACCAGCTGGAACCTTGGTGATCCGTTCCTCAAGCTTCAAGGGATGAGTTCGCCTGTTTCATTTAGCCGCGTGTTGTGCGTGAACGCGGAACCAAGTCAAACGGATATAGTGTCTTCGCAGTGTTCTACTAAAGCAACATCACCTCCCCATCGGCTTGCTCTCGACTGTCCCAGCTGACAATGGCGCGGCAGCGCTGCAGAGTGCGGTCGCGAACACAATTAGTCATAATGGTGAGAATGAGTTTTGTGCATTTCACTTGCTTCTGCGGCTCTTGTGCACCGCGACTGATGTGCCCTCGTTTGTCCCACAGCAAGGTTGGATGCTGCACCGTGGCTGCTGGCACTGGTAGTGAGGTTCCGCTTGCACTGCGAGGCAAGATCCCGGAGGGCAAGATCAACACAAATGGTGCCACTGCGGGTAGGGGAAGATGCGTCTGGGTCTGGGTTTGGGTGCTAGCAGAGTGGTGGGCTGGTTGGGCTGGTATAGGGTGGGCCTGGTTGCCTTGCACTGGGTTCATTGCCTCTGGATGTATTGTTGTATATTGTACACTACATGTCTGCAGGAATGGTATTTCTTTATAATCTCAAAGGTACGACGCAGTGTGGTTTGAGGTGACGAGCACTTGGTTTTCAGATGGATTGTTCAGAATCCAGACCATGCGGTTCCAGGACACCTTGGTTGTGCAAGAGCACGTTGAATCTCAAGCCCAAAAATTGGTGTAGTTGCATTTATCGGCCTGCACTTGGCCAGAAAAAAAACAACGCCGATACAGTGCCTCTAAATCCCACATATGATCTCTAGTACAACGCTCCCAAGTGCTCAAGGCTGATTTTGTATCTCATTTCGGTGTATGCGAGCCATGACAGTAAATTTGTTGGACAGTACTAGGGTGCATAGTAGTGTACATCTGGTGAGCGCGCCAAAGCGCGCAGTCTTTGGATATTGTGATGTGATTAATATTACAGCATTTAATATCAACGTAGCTGGCGATCCTACCGGCAACATTACGTTCACATGCAGACAAGGGGGAATCGGGATTCGAATTTCCGACAGGGGGTAGGGGGGAGGGGGGGTCCCGGGAGGGCCGAAAAAAACTTCTACCTATATATTAGCAGGGAGGGAAAAGAGCCTCTGAAACACATCTATGAGCCTTTAGGGGCTCAAGTTCACCATTGGGAGCTCAAACAGAGGGTTGTGGTAAGCTGAGAAGTGTTCAGTTCAGTTTTGTAGCCCAAAAGTGGGCCATATGACAGCGAAAATAAGTCATATTTAATGCATTGGTACTCACAGAATAGTTGGACAGGACTGGAACAATGCCCTCAATGATGTGGAAACACATTGTGAGTTTTGTTGGAATTTTGTGGCCGAATTGGCGGTGGCGGTGAGGACGCACATGACTGGAAAGAACAAACCGCCGCCAGTGGTGGGAAACTCTTTCCCTTTATGGAAGGAGGGAGGGGGAGGGGGGGTCCAAGGAAGGTCGAAAAAAACTTTTCGACCCTATATCCTTTTTTCGAATCCCGATTCCCCCTTGCATGCAGAAAAACTTTGAATGTATCGGTGCAACATTCGTCGAAGCGTCCATAGCACACCTTTCGAAATTCGGGAGAGGTTTCAGAAGTAGATGCTTCTAGGGCAGCAAATTATTGCCGTTTGCAAAAAAGTTGGCGGTGGCGGTAAATACACGTCAACTTGGCCTTTTCCAGCCAAAACTTGTGCGGCCCATATCTCAATGAATACTGCATGAAACCTAGCAAGTATATAGTCAAAAATGATCGTCTCTTTGAGGGCAAGATGCCCCCGGGGTCCATTTTGTGTTCTAAGCAATTTTCAAATAGTTTTATTTGACGGGCCTATTTCTGTGTATTTTGAGCTTTTCTCGAGAACGGTGGCATATTTCGTGAAGCTCAAATGAGAAAAAATGTTCGTATAATAGTTATGAAGGTGCCCCCGGCTATAAATACGCCAGACAAGGCATCCACCACGTGCCGTTTGTTTGTTTCGGCAAATAGAGTCAACTCAACTTCATCATCTGCATTCAGCCAACCATCTAGCATTCTAACACGCCATGGGAGATACTAGGAAGGCTCAAAAGAGAAAGCCACGCGCTGAACACCCCAGTGCGGGCACCAGAAAAGCTGCTGGAACAACTAGTAAGAAGACTACAGAGAAGGAGAATGACGGAAAGCCTCGCCCAAAGCCCAGGCCCCACCTCAAGAAGCCAAGCGTGTCCGCATCAGATGCGGACGCGGCGGAACTCTTGATGGGACTAGGAGGAGCGCGTAACCCAATGGACAAGATCTTTGACATGGTGATGCATTTGACACCCGAAGACAGCGCGGCACTTGATCTTGATCAGTATGGAGGAGGCGACGGAGGGCTCGGGGATGGTTCGGATTGGGAAGAGGATAAAGGTCAGTCTATCCTCCTTGGTAGTAGAGTCCTTTTCACGTGTTTTCCACGAGTAGCCGATGAGGATCAGGTGGATGAAGACTTAGACAGCGACGAAGAAGATTATACCATTATTTTTGATGTTCCCTACAACAACGCTACCCCTAAACTCCCATGCACCACCGCGTTCAGTGGGTTCCTGACTGCATTGGCAAGGAAAATGGAAGTCAGTGTCACCCATCTTTCCGCGATTGGTTATATCCCCTCATATAAGCCCCGCAATCTGAAACCTGTCCCCAAGTTGTTGGAAACTGCAGAAGACTATGAGAGTATGATGGAGGATATCGAAGCGTATCGAAAAAGCTGCTTGAAAAAGAAGAATGGAACGGTCAAAAAGTTTTCAATTGCGCTTAGCGACACATCAAACACTCCAGACGGTCGCAAGGTGAGAAAGACAGAGTTTTATCGAAGTTTTACTAACCAGCACGCAGAGCTCAACAAAAAAGAAAGATATGCAGCCTGCAGCACCGCTCGAGGCCAGTGAGCGACGGGAGCATGAGCTGATGGCGGAGATTGAGAAACATCACGCCTGTCAAGAACACACCGGCAAGGTATGCTTCGTTACTCGGACAGGCGAGCATTATCAATACACCAACAATGATCTTGTTATCTGGGCAACACTGGTCGTAAGCTCAACATTCCTGCCTTCCAACAATATTCACTGAATTTATTGACAGCGTCGCAACCTTGCATCTGTGGAGGAACTCCCGGACCAGCTGAAAATCGAGGACAAGTTTAACAAGCAGAAGAGGGCGAAAAATGCGATCATGCAGACCCAGTCGAATGGGTTCAACTTTAACAGTGGCGGTGGACCGATGTGGCCACAAATGCCGATGCCCCCCATGCCCTGGATGTATGGCATGCTGCCTTGGATGATGCAGGGACCTCCCGGACATCAAGCCCCAGCTTTGGCTCCGGCTGCTCCGACGCCAAGCCCTCCTCACAAGCGTAAATATCCACCTATCGCGGACTGGCTGCAGGAGCTTGATTCCGACGAGGACCGGGGTGCAGATGGCCTAGACTACCACCAGTATGCGAATGTTTTCAGCTCTATCAGGATCATCAGGCTCGATGATTTACTCGAGGTTGAATCGGCAGAGAAGCTACAAGAGTTGACGAAGATCAATTGGGGCACAGCTAAACGCTTGATGAAGTTTGCGCAGGAGGACCGCCAAAAGTTGAAGAAGCCGCGTGTTGAATGAATATTCTAGTTTCCCTCGCTCCGAGCTCTGAATCTTTATATCTGACCATAGTTTGACAATAGTGAAAGCAGTAATTCTCGTACATTACATAGTTAGATATATCCACAATGATGAAACCATCCCATTGCGCTCTCGGCTGTAACGGAAAATGCGGCATCAATTAGATGGACATACACATATGTATCATCCTCCTGTTCCTCCAAATCTGCACGCCCAATGATCCCCATGCGACGAACAAATGCCTTGATGGCGGAAAAGGCAAGCTCAATTGGGTTGAAATCAGGTGAGTACGCCGGAAGAAATTTGAGGCGATATCCACTGTCATACTGGATCAGTCACTGTTTGTTTGGGAATCCTGACATCTTACCATCCTTCGATAATTTCACGGAGAGAGGGGTCCTTGTGAATTCTCGCATTGTCCATCACGATGACAGAACCCTGAGGCATGTCGGACTGGTCCATCTGGTCCAGAAGTCCCAAAATGAACTCAAGGAATGTATCGGCCGTGAAAGAACAATGAAAGAACCTTCAACGACCTTCGCGTAGATCATTCCATTGATCGTGAGGGCAGGAAGGAGTGAATATCTCCGTCTCAATGAGTATTGTCAACTGAAATGAAATTAGCAATGCACACCTTCTACCACGCACAAAGAAACATTTTCTTTCTGCTCTTCTACCCCTCAAAGCCCATCCGCGGTTCCGGATAACAGTGCGCCGGTCAAACGAGCTTTCAGCAACAAACACAGTGTATTCGGGTTCACATGTACGTCCGTAATCAAATCGATAGCTGCGGCGATCACCTTCGTTACGTTCAATAGCATGTCGAGTAATCTGAGAGTGTTTTCAGCCCAAGAAATGACAAAAGCAATACAATATACCTTTTTTATGGTAAAACCACTCCGAGCAAGGCTTCGCCATACTGTTGAGTCTGAAACTTCGACACCAACTTGTTGTTCAAGGAGCTCCCTCATTTCTTGAAGATAGGGATCATTGCGGAAGCGTATCAGACCATGTAAAAACTGCAAAGATTGTGGACAAGTCTGTACAGATCGGAATCATACATACTTCGACATTTTGAGTTGAGAGCTTTCTCTTTCTCCCTTTCAAACTGCGTAGGGGCCCCCAGCGTGCGGCAGTTCCATATTTCCGATAATCTGACATCAAACGCTCAATTGTTCGCTTGCCAACACCTGTCAGTTTGTGGATCGAATTGATATCATGGGTTCTGGCCATCTTGAGGAGGGACCATCTCAGGTCTTGAGATAGCCGTCGCCCGCGGGTCATTAGTATTGAATGGGGGCAGTAGATGAACAAAATTTGAGAAGTAGTGAAAGAAAACTGGAGAAAGTCGCCGAAACAAACAAACGGCACGTGGTGGATGCCTCGTCTGGCATATTTATAGCTGGGGGCACCTTCAGAGCTATTATACGAACATTTTTTCTCATTTGAGCTTCACGAAATATGCCACCGTTCTCGAGAAAAGCTCAAAATACACAGAAATAGGCCCGTCAAATAAAACTATTTGAAAATTGCTTAGAACACAAAATGGACCCCGGGGGCATCTTGCCCTCAAAGAGACGATCATTTTTGACTATATACTTGCTAGGTTTCATGCAGTATTCATTGAGATATGGGCCGCACAAGTTTTGGCTGGAAAAGGCCAAGTTGACATGTATTTACCGCCACCACCAACTTTTTTGCAAACGGCAATAATTCAAATTTTAGTCCTTCGAAACTGCGACTTTCCGAACTCCGAGCCTCTGAGCTTGGTTGTGTTTGCATTGCCGCCTCTCTCTCACTTCTTGCCTCGGTTTTGCTTCTCTCCACTCCGCTCCAGACGACTCAAAGATATATTGTCTCTGTCTCTCTCTGTCAATGGACCATGCTCTCTCATGCGTGATTAACTTTCAAACTCCCTCGGAAGCGCAACTTCTGTCATTGCACCAAGCAACAGCAAATGTTGACATCGCGCCTCTGTCTCCGGACAACACACTCCCCTTGTCTTCGCCCCCCACACCTCACGTCCGCGCCCTCGTCGCTCACCTCTATTCCCTCCTTGACCACAGCAGCATACACTGTCCTCCCTCCATCCTACACGTTCCATGCTGCCGCATCTGCCCCCCATGCACTCTCCTCGCGCGCTATCCCAAAGTACCTCCGCAAGCTGATGAACAGCAGGAGCTCCGAAAACGACTTGCCCATCTCGTGTGCCCTTGGATCTGGCGCTGGATGCGAGGGGCGGAAGTGCGTGCGTATGCGTGCAGGGGTGAGACAGGTGAGACAGATGACGGTGCGCGAGGCAGGACGAGCAGATGCGGAGGAGGGAGGAGGAAGACACACGCTCTTTGGCATCTTTGCGACGTGGGCGCTCAAGCTGGGCGAGGAGATTGTTGTCGGGTGAGAGTGGGACGATGCAAATGCGGTCCATCAGTTGGTGAGGTCGCGCGCAATGGAGGGTACGTCGTGTTCTTCTTTATGTCTGCAATTCCTTCTCGTACACATCCTCCTTCCCGTGGATTCTCTTTGTCTTTCCTTCATTCGTACTTCTAGTACTATCCCCATCCTCCCCCTCCCCCTTCCCACTGTGCCATGCTTTTCGTCCTTGCTCTTTCGTCGCCTCTCCTTCATTTGCCTCCACCATTTCACGCTCCTCCTCGTTCTTACATCCACGCCTTACCTTCATTCGTCTTCCATCGGTACATTACCCTCTATCTTCTCTCCGTCTCTGCTCGTCTCGTATTCTCCTTCCCAAATACTGAGTTAACTTTTATCTAGACCCCCGCTCGCTCCAACCTCGACGCAACGCCACCCCATCGCGCAGCTCGCCAACATCCTGCACATGCTCGGCGGCATCCTCGACGTCCACTTCTTCGTGATGGGGATGTCTGCCCTGCCCGCTGTCCCCGCCGCAACAGCGACGCTGGCAGATTATGTGGGGAGGGAGTACGAGTATTCATTATCTGCACACTCTGGGGAGGAGAAAGAAAGGGAGAGGGATTGAGGGGGGACGCCGGGGAGCAGGGAAGGAGAAGGAGAAGGAGATGGCGAGCACGAGCAGGAGCTGGAGGACACGCACGCCATCTGCGGGATGGAAGCGGTTTCCGCCTGTCATCCTCCAGCACCATCCCGGCACGGCATATGGGAAGCGGGAGGGGATGGATGTCGACACCAATATTGACATCGATGGCGAGGTGGACAGCGAGGAGAGACTGCGCACGTGTGTGTGTATTGGTCGGAGGCGTCGGGCCCGCTGCCATTGGCGGCGTCCTCGTTGTCTTTCCCTCCCTCCATCTTCACTGCCACAGCGTCCACGTCTAACGTCTACCTTACACGCTTCCTCGTCCTCCTTCACCCCCTACTTCCATACCCCCACATCTGCTTCCTTCCCTGCATGCCTCTCCGCATCCATCGGGATTTAAACAATCTGCGCGTGACCTCGCGTACGAGCGCGTACAAGACATCAAAGATCGCGCGCACGGGCATCACGAGCTATGTCCGAAATCTCACGAGAGCTGTCTAAAGTTGATTCGCACGACATATTTCGTGCCCTCTTTGTTAATAAATACGCAAATCACCATGCCCATGAATTCTTACATAGCTTCTTCACCACGTAACATTACGGGCAGGTACTTCACAATGTATTCCATTCTTAAAGCTATTGATTTATTCACATCTCGCAGTTTCGTGGCTCGCGTAGTCGCGTCCACAAGAGCTACGCAACATCACAAGATCAAAAGATGGCGCGTGAAATGTGCTTTTGCTGATGTCCACCTCCACAATGACAATGAGAGCATCACCAAAACCGAAGCCCGAACGTCTTGCTGGCCCCGGGGTCCCGCTCCCGTCCCACGAAGCCCCGCCCGAGGCGCGCGTGCGCTGGGGCCCGCTCATCGAATCGAGACGAGGAATCTATTTTTTAAATTTGGGCCCGTACTTTCATCGAAGAAGCGACGTGGAGAGATGGAGCCCTGTCAGTCTTCTTCATGTTTTCTGTGTTCATTCTAACTCACGCGCTCTCAGGTTCGTGTTGCTGGATTGCAGAGCAGGATACAATTGGACTTGCCGAGACTCCGAAAGTAATGGCGAGTGAAATCGCGTATTTCATGTACTAATTTGCGAAGCTACTCCCTCAATTTCATGAGTTCTGGATAACAGTGACTACGACCTCATGCATCGAAATAAAAACCAAGTCCTTTCAAGTATCGTACAAGAAGCAAATCTACAGTCTGTAATTTACGGTCATCGTGGAAATAATACAATGCCTTTCATCCTCGATGCTTCCGTCCTCTGCAGCCGCTCGTGGTTCATCCACGGCTCCTTCGATAGCCCAAGACGTACGGGGAATCACAGACTCCACCCCGACAGCACCCAGTCGCTCGGTCAGCATGATCACAACGAGCCCATTCTCCACCTAAGCTCGCAAGACCAGTGGGGTCTTCTCGCCATCCCCTTCCCGTGCATTTATTTCTTGCCATCCACCGCCTCGCAGCTACCTTCTTGCGCTCTCCAGGTCGCACCACCATGTATGTGGCTGTATCCAGCGACGGGTGCGATTGTAATCCGCCGTCTCGTTTATGGCGATGGTGTGGTAGATTTCGCGCGGAAAGACACGGTCCGGTATCGCACATCACCTAACTTGAATGTGGCGGATGCGGATCGGATCGAATGTGCAGCGGGACGGGACTCCCGGATCCCATATTGCGAGTGGACCGACTCGCGCCGCATCGTCGGAGCTCGGAGCATGGTGAGGGAGAGGGGGAATGTGGACACTGTGTGAAGCAATGATTTGGCTCGGAGGCGGCGCCGAGAATCGGCGAGTGAGATCTACGTGTGCGCAGTGAGCAATCTATGCGGATCCACTTGACACAAGGTGGTCCACAGTCCGGGCGATGGCAGCGGGTGGATCGATGTCCGTGGGGGAGTGTACGGGTACCAGTTGTGGGGATGATATCTTTTAGGATGTCCGGATAATGGTGCGTGAGCCATCTAGCATGAAGCGCTAAGCATTGACAATATATATCGGCACTGGGCGGATGCGGGTGCGTATTCCCCACGCAAACACAAGGAGCTGAGGTCGAGATAAGGCGTCGGCGTGGACGAGGACACGAGCGGGGTATCGACGAGGAACGTGGAGCGCGGGACCGTGACGCTAGCAGCGTCCTCGTCTCTTCGCGCGCAGGGATAATGAGGTGGGACTGGCGTCGTGAGGAGCATAAGCACAAGCACAAGCAGACAAGCATGCGCGCCCGCAGTCTCCCACTGGCCATCCCGGAATCGAAGTGCATCCGTATCCGCGATGACTCGAAGGCGAGCCCTCCTCACCGCCGGCGTCAAACACACCTACAGGACGGGCGACTGCGCGCGCGAGGCTCCTGCAGCCTCTGACCAGCGCGGCAACGAGTACCGGATCCGATTTCTGTAGACAACGCGGTGAACGATGGGAGCGCTCTCGTCTTCATCTTCATTATCTTCTCCTCCCAATGGCGGCTGAGCGGCGCTGCGTCTTCGCGCGGGGACTGTGGTGCGTTGGTGAGGCATGGGCACGGCGTGTGCGATGAAAAGGACGAGCGCAGGAAGTCTCCGAGTCCATGGATCGATGTACATCCGGGCCCGTGTGAGACAAGACTCGACAGGGCCCGCGCTTCCGACCGATACATGCACAAGATGGGCCTGCACGGGTCGAGGTCGTCGTGCTGCCCCTTGAGGTCTGCTGTATGCCTGGCGGCCGCCCGGAGGCACGCGAAGGTGTTGCTGTACGCCTCGAGCCTGAGCTTGCTGTCTAGCGCCGAGTATGCTCCGCGCGCTGGAACGACATGTGCACGTGTGGTGGAATGTAACGGATGGTGGCAGTCGACGTCTGTACTGAAGATCAGCAAAGAAATCAATGAAGTGCAGCGGTCCGCGTACATCTAGATAATCAGCGGACATCTGAAGAGCCCCGCGCTTCCCTTGAGCGCGCAGCTCAGGCTTCGCAGTCGGCGAACGAAGCATGCACTCGCTCTCCCCATTGCTGCGCGCCTCCGGTTGCTCCGACTCTGAGTCTCCTCGTACCGCTGGAGGTCCAGATCATGGTAATGAGGCTCCCGATATCTGTAGTGAAGATCAGCGACGAATCGAATGGGGATGTTGTTTGCGTAGGCGTACATCTGCTCTGGATAGTCTCATTTACACACTCACAGCTGCGCTCGAGTCCGCCGAGGTTGAGGTCGAAGTCCTGGCGGTAACCTCGAATGCGCAGCTCGGGCCTCGCGGTTGTCGCTGTCGAATGCGGACTTGCTTTGCCCGTTGTCATTGCTGTATATGCATTCTGCTGCAGCCGTGTACTGAATCACGGACGGCGATGACGGCGACGCCCAAAAGAGGCTCCAGAGTGCTGTCGCAAGGATCAGCGAGGTAGTCCTGTAGCAAAAATCAGAAAGTAATCCACTGAAGGTGGGGTACGCCGTACAGCTGGATCTGTTTGCGGCTCGCGAGAACTGGATGTTGGTCAACCGTGGATGGATTTCCGCGCGGAGAGTGCTAACGATTGCGGTACGCAGTCGATGCGGGTGGGTTTCGTGCTGGGTGTGCAAGGGGGAGGAAGAGGTGTGCTGCCGCACAACTTGCACTTGTGAACGTAGAGTTTGGGATGCCGCGTTCTTTCCCTTGACGCCGCTCGTCGCCCGCCCGGCCTCGGAGTATCCGGGACGTGCGACAACCATTCCTACAGATCCTTCTGTGCTAGCGCGAGTGGACGCGCGCGCCATTCGTCTCCGTCTTGAACCGGATCCTAGTGCCGAATTTGCGAAGAGAGGCGGCAGAGGTTGGCTGGCGGGGAGTATGTGAAAGTGGTAACAGCGCGTCGTCAATCGTGCTGAGAGCGTTGGCCCGAGTCGTGGTAGGAGATGGGAGATGTCATACTCGGGCCAGGGCCGAGTGCGAGATGCGCGCGTGTGCTTGTCCTGATTACTGAGCCTCGTCTTCCCGTTCTCGTATATAGCGTACATGTATAGGAATGAACACTTGATCCTGGACGCGAAGATCGAGAGCTCCTGCATTGTACAGAAGGACGGTAGTATGCAGGTGAGCCTATCATGTTGTCAGAATGCTATAACACAGCACGGCCGATATGTGGGGAATGGACATACGTCAAGCCGCAGCTGGGGCCTCGCGCCAGATGAATCATGACATGCGCGAGCGAGATAACACATGCCGCGGCAGCGGGAGAATGCATGCCCGAGTGCCAGTGAGAGACGACCAGTCCCGCTCGCCGCGTAGATCTTGGATGCACCCCACCACGTAGACTGCGAGTCGCGCGAGACCAGTTTGTGGACCGCCTGTTTTGGTGTAGTACGAGGTTGGTGGGTGGGAGCGAACGCACGGATGCAGCGTGTAGCGGGGTGGCACCAGGGAGTGGTGTATGGGTGTGGTGTCTCCGCACTGGGCACGCTAGTGCGATGCGTCATCGAGTTTAGTACGCACGGATGCACGCACTCCTCGTGCACTTCGAGATATCTGCGGGCGCATTGAGTTGAAATAGACGGATATTGTGACTGTGCAGTAGGGTCAGGTCAGCTGCGTTATAGACCGTAGTAGAAGAACTCAACCTACTATCGCACCGAGGCTTGCACAGAATAAAAGTTTTCCGTTCGTGCCATCGCGGCCAGCTGCTGGGGACACTTGTTGGTTGCAGAGATCTTCAGAGCCTGAAGACTAGGTTCTTGGATTCTGGCGTTGTTCACGTCCTCCGGGAAGGCCGAGGTTGGAGTCAAATCCAGCTTTCAAAGTTGGCGGTTGAAGACAAGATCATAATGATGTCAGCGCCCGGCCCGATCAACCCGTACGCACGGACCATTTGACTCAAACCGAGTTGCTTTTATTCATTCAAATCTCTTCGCCTTTGCTGCTCTAGTGAACGAAACCGCTCCGTGGACCAGTGCAAAGTTGTCTCTGAGTCGTGCATGCGAGATTAATGCCGCTGGAATGAGATGGACTCTGATGGAGGTTCAAGTCCCCGTAGAGGCTTAGACCAGGCGAAAAGCTTTTTCTTCTTCTTTTCATTGTCGGAAAAAATACATCAATACGCCACACGTCTCAACGATAGATTATGGGGAAGTCGTCTCGGCTACATAATAACTTAGAGCTAAAAGTGACGGGTTGATGTTCAACGTGAAGTTGGTAATAAAATTATTCGCACTCTTTCAAGTTTGCTTCAATCTAATTCACTACATCCTACAAAGCAAGACAAAGCCTCTGTGGACTCCCGGAAAGTTACCTCATATGTATAGCGTGTTGCCGGGAATTCGAGTCCCACCAGAGGCATAGAAAACAAAGTGTGTTTTCTTTTTGGTATTTTGTTCGGTAAAATATGCTACCAAGAGCCAGGAGCCTGTTGACCGAAACAAAGCCAGGTGAGAATCGCTCTCCCCGCATTTTTCTGTACATATTTTGCAGTCCGAAATCCAGACACCACGCTGTTCACGAAGACTGAAATCACACAAGAAGCCTCTGTTGGATTGCGGTGATTACCTTCTTCCACGCTATGTGCTAAATCTCTTGTAGCGAGGAGGAAGGGGTTTGATTCCCTCGGGGGCAATGATTCGTGGGGCCTCAGTTTTTTTTCTATCATAGATGAAGAAAATCTCCAACAAGTTCAACCTACAGTAATATTGAATTTCAGCTCTACTCTTTGTCTCAGACTACACCTAGAACAAAACCGGGCTCATAGTTTTCACCCCATCTCACTCACACTGCACATACAACCCCCAAGCCTCTGCGGACTAATGGCAAATCACACAATGACAGGGTTTTAAAAGTGTAACGAGGAAATGTGGGTTCGAGTCCCACCAGCGGCGTGTGTATTTCAATAGGATGTCATTTTTTTCCCCTACCCGGCTCAATCCCGGTATTTTTGTGGTCAAACTTCGAAGTACAGACTGCTGAGAGGCAGGAAGCCCGTGGACCAGTCATATCATGTGGTGTGGAGGTCATTCACAATGAACGGCAAAATAGGTGGGATTCAAATCCCTCCTAGGCATTTGTTGACAGCGGTCCACAAAACAATATGGAGGGCCTCCTAGTCTCTGTTTCCGAGTTTGATGCCTGGGCCATCTTTCAAGGTTGTACTTGCACAGGTTTCTGTCTGGCCATCTGAAATTCATATTTGAAAATCCACAGAACAGGTTCATTGGATTCAATGCTGAATCTACAGTACATCGATACACACTTCCGAATAAATGATATCTAAAAAACAGGAATGAAGCCCCTGTTGATTGTGGGGGTTTTACTGTATAATCTGCTTTTCATTTATTTATTCCATTTTCAGTCTCACAATGGATTGGTGTGACTATTTTTAAACCATGGTGATCAGCGAGCGAGGATGAATTGCCAGTGGCACTGGGAGTGAGGGACACAGATCAATCTCCAACAAAAATTCAACCTAAATTCCATCTCAACTATTCGGCTTGCTTCTTTTTTTCTCTGCACAGCAGGAAGTCCCCTCAGTCTCCCAGGGGAACACTGAGCACAGTTTGGTTTTCTTTATTCTGTTCCATCTCATTCCAATGAGAGTGAATACCCAGAGGATCAAATCTCCAACAAAAATTCAACCTCAATTCCATGTCTCTTGTGAAGAATTACAGTCTTTGTAACTGCACCTCCAAGGAAAAGAATAAAACCAAGGAACACCTGTGATCATGGTGATCATGATTCAATTAGAAGGATGAGTTTTCCGAAGTTCAATCGGAAGAATCAGGATTTGAACCTCCCAAAAAAACACGACAGACATGGGGGATATATTCTGCATTTTTTTTTTGTTGCATTGTGAAAAAATCACTTAGATCTAGCTTGACTCAACCTCCTGTGTTTTTTGCCTGATAATATGGAACCTTATCCTCCTAAGATGAATTACACCCAAGCCTCCTATCACATAAATATGCTCATTCATTTCAAACCAAACCACAGGGACACATGTAGAGCCATAGCCCTAATATATAGACTAAAAACCATGGCCCTAGCCATGGGAAATGCTTTCTATGGGCACGGTACTGGCCAAACGGTTGGCTAGGGCCATACATGCACACAATGAGCCTCCTGGGCTCTTTTTGGGGCAGCTGGGGGGGGCGGCTTCCTCTTTGTATGTATTTACCCATTGATTCAAACCTATAAATCCGCCAAAAAGATTGCTTACATTGATGGGTGCCAAATGGGAACCCATTTCGCTTGTGACATACTCGTGGATGTGGATCATTGCACCCGGGCGATTCTCCACTTGTCCATCCGTGATTTTCCGATGCAATCCGCGCCTGCCCGCTTTCACACCACCCTTTTGCACCCGTCCCCTTTCCCGAACCTACCCGTTCCTCGTTCCGCATTCACGCGCAACACCGCCACTCATTGCACCCGTCCCCTTTTGTACCCGTTCCTTGTTCCGCATTCACGCGCCACACCGCCACTTATTGCACCCGTCCCCTTTCCCGAACCTACCCGTTCCTCGTTCCGCATTCACGTGCCACACCGCCACTTATTGCACCCGTCCCCTTTCCCGAACCTACCCGTTCCTCGTTCCGCATTCACGCGCCACACCGCCACTTATTGCACCCGCCCCCTTTCCCGAACCTACCCGTTCCCCGTTCTGCATTCACGCGCCAAACCGCCAGTCATTGCACCCGTCCCCTTTTTCCGAATGTACCCGTTCCTTGTTCCGCATTCATGCGCCCACACCGCCACCACCCGTCCCGCTTCGGCACACTTCACGGCCCGGGTTTTGCCGCTCTTATATTCCTTCCTCATCCGTTCAAAATTCAGCAATGGATAAAATGTATACGCGTAAAGTGTTGCGCTGAGCCTCTGACCTCATTTTCAGATTTCCCGGTCCCGTACCACGTCGTTTGACGCATTGTTTACCTCTATTATCCCTCATGGGTCTCTCGCTGATTTTCTTCCTGCCAGCCAATATAATTACTGATATTAGAACCGGAACCAGAATTATTCTCACCTCTTCGGATTCAACGAATAGGTCACCAAAGACAACTGTATAAAGTTTCTGTGGCATACCCTCCGAGTTGGTGGAAAAACTCAGTAATTCAGGAGATCGCGTGTTCGATTCCCGCGGGGGACTTTCATATCAGATTCGGTTTTTTTTTTCTTTTCCTTTTCCTTTTCCTTTTTCTTTTGTGAGGCGCGCGGTGGCGTGTGTTACCTGAATCCAAAAATGTTTTTGTATGCAGTATGTACTTACAGTGGGAGTTATATGTATAGAAATGTTGTGTCTGTACATGTTGTTTTCACAAGCTGACACGACTCAGGAGTCTGGTCTTTGTTGCTCCAGTTCGGGCGAGTAATCAATTTGGCTGTCCTTTGTTCAGTCTTGCCTCAAGCCATTTGCAACTCCACTTAGTTTGCATTTCACATGAATAAATATAATAGTACAAGTGTATTGTGACATCGTGACATCGTGTATCGTCCATGAAGTAACCGAGAACTCGAATATTAGAACTTGCGCTTGAACAGCTCGTAGTAGACAGCCATCCCTTCCATCATCCAAGTACAATCATGGACCGCCTTTTCCCAAGTACGCAAGTCAGTGTCTGCGCCACCCACGACGCCGCAGCCCCAGAAGTATAGTGACGCCACGACATTCAGCATGCCGTTGACGCCCCATCGATACAATGGGCCCCTGTGACGGAAGCGTAGAGCACGAGTTCCGGCACACTGGGGTGGCGAATCTGACTGTTGTAAGTAGTAGATTAACCGAAGAACTATCTACGTTACAGGTCACTATATATACTACGGATCATGTGGCTATGCAGCCCGAATCGGGTATGATGGGATGATAGGATGAAGGCGAACGGAAATATAGGTTAAGGAGCGTGTAGCGTTAAGTCGAGAACGCGTTGGAGTGAGGAAAATGGTATAAGGAGTGTATGTGATAGGGAGATAGAAGAAAAGGAATGTGGTAAATAGAATACGTACAAGGTCTTGTACGTGACCGTTACATACGCCCTCCAGCTCGGCGTCCCGCGACGAGTTCACTGCCCCATCGAATCGTCTTCGTTGTTGGAGCTGCTGCCTTCGCCGTTGTTGACCGGTGCGGCATCCTGCGCATTCGCCTTGGCCTTGGCGCCGGCCCGAGCCACGTAATCTGCACGAACACGTGCCTGTTTAAGCGCCAGCTTGGCGCGCTCGTCAGCCGAAAGCTTCCCCTCGACTTCTCCAGAACGCTTGATAGCACGCTTCGCGCGAGTAAACTCGATGGCACGCTGACGACGCTGATCATTGTTCAACATGAGCTCGATGGCGCGCTTCTGGAAGTCCACGTCGACCAAGACCTTTCCATTCGGGATGGCGGGGTCATAGATATCGGCATCGCGGACCATAAACTCGGCAAGGGTAGGAAGGTCTCCCTCGGCGGGCCAGATGGTGGTATCGTCATTGGGGTGATAGATGGCCCAACGAGGCACATCGAGGGCATTCATATGCTCGGCAAGTCGAATATAGCCGCCGGGGTTGTAAGCGATGTCGAGGTCGGGATCGTGAAGGCGATGATTGTGCCTAATGGCGACCTGAAAGTCGCAGGCATGGATAGCGACACCCGGGTCATCGTCCGAGGTATAAATGACAAAAGACTCGCGGTTCTGGCGGATACAGCAGGGATGCGCAGCATTCCATTCGGCGTAGTCAGAAGAGATTTTAGAGTGTTCGATGATGTCTCCGTGCCAGACCATAGCAATTGAGTAGAGCGGGATTTCTGCAATGGGCGACGTGGGGGGATTTTTAGGCTTGCTACCCGCCACTTGGGCTGATTTATCCCATTGCAGAATGTTACAATCAAAGCTTGCACATCCCGTGAACAGTTGCACGTCATCTGCAGGTGGCTTCCCAGATCCATAAGGCAAATCTTTGATCTCGGAAATCCCCAGTAGCTCCAAATATTCCTTTAGGGCTACTAGGTTACTCGCCTGGTCATATGGCATCCAAGTGGAATCTCCCGACTTCCACAGTACCTCAAAAATGGCCTCACTACGTCGCCCGTAGTGGTTGGTAATTCGCTCTACAGCCCACTCATTGGTCGCATTTGTTGATACACCCAATTGCGAGTCCAACCTCCCGGGGAAACGCCGATCATCATTAGGGATGTGGATCCGCAACAATGATGCATGAAAAACATTGTGGACGCCACGCTGCTTCATCTCAGCGGAGAGTTCAAGTTTGAATGAGCCATTAGAGAAGTCTTGGATAATCTTATATGGTCCAATAAACTTGGGTATAAGTTTCCGAGCAAGGCCCTTCTCAAACTTAATGTTTTTCGTCGACAGATAGACCAAGTCATCTTTGCGAAAAGGCTCCACCTGCCTTTTTCGGTTAGCATTGCGTGTTTGCTTCACGCGAGCAGCAATCATGCTGTCGTGCGCAGCCATGATGGCCAATCTCCGCTCCATGGCAAATCTAGCGATACCTGGATACTCACGCGACTTGTCTGTGTTCCAGATCATAGAGCGGGGCATTCTTCCCGTGTTGAGAAAGAATGGTGCGTATCCAGTGGACTCTGAGCGTGCTGAGTTCATGGCAAATTCGACTGCAGGTAATTTGGCAACCCAATCCTTCTGCTTGGGCCCAATGCATTGCCGCAGCATTTGCGTCACTGTTCGGTTGGCGCGTTCAGTTCCACCATCTGACTCTGGGTGATAAGCACTAGACATATGGAGTTTCGTGCCAATCAGTCCATGAAGTCGTTTCCAGAATGTGCTTGTAAACAACACATCCCTATCGCTCACGATTGACTTCGGAAGCCCATGTAATTTATAGATGTGTTCAAACATGAGTTCAGCCATTTGACGTGCTGTGTAATTGATACGGCTTGGAATTAAATGTACCATGCCAGTTAAAAGATCAATGACGACCGTTATAGAGTTAAATACTCCATCACGATTCTTAGACTCTGGGAGTGGACCCACAAAGTCTACGCCAATTGAATCCCATGGCAGAGATGGCGGTAATAAAGAGTTCAACAAGCCATATGGCTTTTGATTACTCGGCTTACTACGCATGCACGTCTCGCAAGTTTCACAAAAGCTTTTCGTGTCGTCGACCATGTCCTTCCACCAGACATGGTCACGAAGATAATCCAGAGTTTTACGGGCTCCTAGGTGCGCTAACACAGAATGTGCCTCAGATATTACAATCTCCCGTATACTCCGGCCTCGGAATGTAAGGTTAGGGATACACAGCACCTTACGATCACTGAGGTTAAGGAATACTAATCCATCAGATAGCTCGAAGTTTCTGTACGACCTTGGGTTGTCCTGGATTTGTTTGAAGAACGGATCTTCGTGATACTTGTTAGCAACAAATTTGGCTATTTCCAGGCCATCCCAACCACCGTTCACGACTTGTATCAGAGAGTCGTTCATATTCTCGAGCTCTGAGTCAATTTCTGGCTCAAACGAATCATTATTGGACTCCGTGTTCGAGGTCGGAGGTGAGTTCGCTTGAACTTTGTCACTGTTTGCTTCGGAAGACTCCTGATCAGTTTCCTCCGCGCCATCTCGATGACTCGCCAGAATTTGTGAATTTTGGGTGGTACTCTCGCCCTCCTTTGGTTCTGCACGGGTGCTGGAACCAAACTTGTATTTCTGTGGACGCTTTCCCCGGCTTTTCTCGGAGATCTCGGGTGCTTTGGTGGACTCCTGCAAAGCAGCATCTCGTGCCGCCTTCGTCATCGACCTAGTGACCCTATCGCTCGAGAGCGCAAGTGCCTCGCGTCCTGCATACACAGGCATCGAAATTGACCCAATTTCGAGGACATCATTGTCCACAACATCATGGTATGTGTATTCACTTCTCGCGCGGACAGTTCCCGGGGCCTCGTTGGAATAAATACGAGATAGCGCGTCTGCAAGCACGTTTTCGGTGCCAGGCACGTACTTAATCTCGAAATCAAAGCCCGAAATCTTCTCAATCCATCTCGCTTGACGGCCCGAGAGTGTCTTCTGATTAAGCAAGTGAATCAAGCCCTTGTGGTCCGTGACCCAAGTGAAGTGGACTCCTTGTAGGATGTCTCGATGCCTCAGCATCGCTTCGATGCCAGCAAGCATCTCAATCTCGTGCACCGGGTAATTTTGTTGTGCAGAGTTCAGTTTTGCTGAAAAAAATGCCGCTACCTTCGCATTTTTCCAGTCCTCACCCTGGCAGACAACTCCGGCAATTCCAGAGCTACACCCATCGGTAACAAGGAAGACAGGCTGTACACCTTCGCCATATTCAAGTGGCTTGCGACGGTGATCGCGCCCTTCGTGCGTAATCTTCTTTACATCCTCGAATGCGCGCTGATGAGTATAACTCCATCGAAAAGGGACTTTATCCCCAGTAATTCCATGCAAGACACCCATCGGGATGCGAACTTTAGCTAAGTCCTCAGCCAGGTAGCCTACCGAGCCAAGGAAGCCGCGAAGCAAATCACGGTTAGTCGGTGTTTTCCAGTTAACGACTGAATCAACTTTATCAGGATCCATCCGAATCCCGCGGTCGTCGACAATCCGACCAAGAACCTTCAGTTCTTCTTGCAGAAATTGGAGTTTATTCTCGCTAAGGTACAGGGTCTCGCGTTCTAACACGTCGATCACAGCCTTAACGTGTTGCTTGTGTTCCTCAAGCGTCTCGGAGTAAATCACGATATCATCAAGATAAACATCCATGAACCTCCCGATGAAGTCCGAGAATAGGTAATGCATGAGTGACTGATACGTTGCGGGTGCGTTGCAGTCACCCTGTTGAATGACCAAGCTGACCATGTTCCCATCTGGCGTAGTTACGGCCGAACGATGGGCATGTTCAGGTACAATTCTGATCTGCTCGTAGGCATCTTGCCCGTCAATCAGAGATCTGTATTTGCAGCGCGCGACACGCCGCAAAATTCCTTCCATGTCCGGAAGAGGCGAAGACATCTTGTGAGTATTTTTATTCCTCTCACGGAGATCCACAACCACTCTGAGTCGCGGTGGATTAGACTTCGCCTTCGGGATCAGTAACATCGGCACGGTATTGCCGGAATTTGTGATCTCCCAACGACCGCTTTTAAGGTACGCCCTCCGCTTCTCATCCCAGAGGGGTCTTAAAGCTTCAGGGCATCTCGAAGGTCTCCAGGCTATCACTTTTGACTCGTCGATCAGCGGAATTGTGTGATTAATTGCACGCAGCGGCGGTAATGAAGTATCGGATGCCTTTCTACATATGGGCTTAGCATATTCCATCAACTCTTCGCGTGCAGCCTGAAGCTCGTCTCCTCCGACATCCATCGCGTGGGTGTAGACGCGAGCCGTAGCAATCCCTTGCAAAGGTAAGGGTTCAGCGCTCCCAATGCAAATGCGGGCAGGATTTAAACCAATAGTCACCTTATGCTGGAACAGCCAAGAGGTGCCGAGTATCATGTCGTACCCGCTGAGATTGGTCACAAAAAAGGTGCGCCTGCAGTTAACATCTTGATAACGCAAATTTGCACTCACCGAATGATTGATCTTCGATCGCGAACCTTGGACGGCTAGTTGCAAAGTAATTGGCTCTGCCAACTCGTCGCGCTTCAAAGCTAATTGATCCACAACAGTTGTTGAGATCAAGTCTCCGAGCGACCCAGAGTCGATAAGTGCGCGAACGGGGTGACCATTCACCATAGCGACTACGACCAGAGGCTTCGCAACCAGCCGATCCGGCACGCGCGGTGCCGAAGCAGTTCGGGACAAGCCATTGTACCCATCCGCGGGGATTTGTACGCCACCGCAGAACAAGCTAGGTTCCTCTTCCAATCTCGAGAATTCAGAGCTGAATATCGAATCCAAGTAATGGCACTCGTTTACGGAGTGGAAGCCCTCGAGGAGCTCATGTTCCGTCTGGCTGGACTTGACCATTCGTTTCTGGACCCATTTTCCCAAGTTAAGTTCAGTATTCATGAGCTCGTGTTCGCTGATCAGATCGTAAGTCCGATACCCGTGGAAGGGGAACGAAATCGCGAATATCTCGCGTTCGTATACCTCATCTGGCTCACGAATTACTCGCTGAATCATTGTCTCAGCCAGATCTGGTAGCATTTGAGCTTCGTCATCAAGGTACAGTTGAACTGCGGAGGCCAGCAATTCTTCGACGGGAACGCGATGCAACGGTGGGTCGCTGTAACTCAATTCAAGCCGCGCTGATATCTCCCGCGAGTACCAAGCAGCTAATTGAAATGTGGGCGTCATCAAGTATGATACCGGCAAGACCGTAATCTCATCAAGGTAAGAATCCTCAATTGTATAGCATCGGTCCGTCATTCTAACAACCTCAAATCGATTGCGCAGCCGTCGAGGATCATCTCTAGATACTCTATCGTCGCCTGGGTATGGTTGTAAAAATTCTAGGAAAGCCTGCGCACTCCTTCCCAACACGTCACCAAGTTTACATCTATTCACAGCATGCCTCTTCAACAGCTCGCTCAAGGGCCTGCCGTTATCACTCAGGACTTGTCGGAGGGAGGATATGCGATCTTGGAACGTCTCATCAGGGTCTCCTGGACGATGTGAAGGTAAGTCATCGGTATCCAATTCATAGTCGAAGTCACTGACCACTTCCAGACTCGGCATATCGTCGTAAGCGGCATCTCCAGTAACTGATTCATCGTCGGAGTCACTAACAGTTTCAAGACGCGGCATATCATCATATGCAGTCTCTTCAGTGTCGGAAGGTAATATCAACTCGGACTCCGTGTCACTGACTGACAAGAAATCATAGTTCAACTCGTCGCCGTCGGTTGCCGTGAGCCCGAAGGCTAACTGCTTCCAAGCCATCAAGTCAAACTGCGGATTCCTCAGTGAGTTTTTCAACAATAGAGCTTGAGTATCATTCCTCAAGTCGAACACTGTGTAGTAATCCTCGTCCTTCTCTTGAATTGTGAAGTAACAAGTGTCTTCTGTTTCCGGTGAGCCATCCCATTCGGAATGCTCGAGAGCGATCCAAGCACCACCGAGATAGGCATCACCGAGTTCGGTGAGGAACCGTTCCTCTTGAAGGACCTCTGCTGATTCGAGTCCCAAAGCAGACTGTCTCTGCTGGGCGTACCAAAGTCCGAGTTTAAACTTCGGGTCTTCGAGGTGAGAGGATTCAATCAAAGTGTCGTCACTAGTCTTATTGTCCATAACAACATGCTCTGTGTCCGACACGCGGTAGACCAAGAATCTCTGCTCAGTCTGAATCTCGTCGTCACCCGGGTACGGTTGTGCGAATTGTAATACAATCCGTGCGAAATCTGCTGGTAAGTCGCCAATTGGCTGTGCAGGTTGAAGTTCAACAGGAACGAAATTTTCTGTGGTATCCCCGCCCTCCTGAACTTCAAGACTATTGTTGCCAAGTGCGATCGCGCCAAGTGGCAAGGTATCAATGATCTCTGTCGATTCAAAGAAAGCTGCAGCGGCACTTGTCGAACTTGAAGCCACGGGAATATTGACGCTGTGCGCGCCAAATCCAGGTGGTTTACCCTTTTGTTTCGAAGTCACCGTGGTGAGTTTAGGGCAATTACGAGCTAAATGCCCGGCTTCTTCACAGTTGAAACAGAGTCCAGCTGCTAAGAGTTCGTTGCGCCGTTGAGGCGAAATTTTCTTCTCGGAAGAGGCTTTAACCTTCTTCTCGCCCGGCTTCGTTGCTGACGAGGACTTGGTATGATTACTCGCCAAGTCCACTGCTGAGGTGCGAAGGGTCTCGTGCCGAGGCTTCTGACCAATGCGCCCTCCACGGCCGCGGAAAAATGATCCACGGCTTGGTTGTCCGTGGTTGCGCGAAGATGAATTACCATTCTGGTGAGTCTTCGAGCGCCTAGTCTCAGTCTCAGTGTCCAAATTGACAATTCTTTCCGCGCGAACGGCTCCGTCAACAACATCTTTCCACGAGTCCATCTCGGGATCCAAATCTTTACGGAACATCTCTTGACGGATGTCGGGGTTAAGACTGCGCCAAAATTTCGCAACTTTTTCTTGGTTATCCTCTAAACCAATCATGTTGTAAATTTGTAGCCACTCAGCCGTATGCTCCGAAATAGATTTGCTGTTCTGGAAACAGCGGTTGAGCTTATCACGTTGCTTACTGCGAAAGTCAACAGGGAAACAATATTCGAACAAACCCCAGAAGAATTGTTCCAGAGTCCACTGAGACTCATCCTTCGCAACTTCGCGCTCATAAAAATCAGACGCCTTGCCCTTGAGTCGGTAAGACAAATAAAATATTTGTTCGTCTTTAGATACACGACCTGCTCTAACATAGGCTGATCCTTGGCGCACGAAGCGGTAGAATGCTTGTGCATCCGGGGAACCGTCATATTCCTGGGGCGGAATAGGCTTCAAAATAGTCCCTCGGGACTTTCCCTTGGCCCTCTTGGCCTCTTCGATTTTCGCGAAGACTTCTTCGAGGATTTCCTCCGCTTACGGCCTCCAGATGAACCGGACCTCCTGGTCCCGCTGCCTTCGGAGCTCGCCTCGCTCAATTCGTCATCGGAACTAGAGCTAGAAGAGCTATCCGACGGCTCGGATGAGGGTGGTGTGGTCACCTGTGCAGAGTTGCGGATTGCTTGCTGAATCATACTCCCGGCAGCTGCATGCACAACAGCTCCACGGCCAGAAGGCTTACGTGACGACCCCTTTGGGTCGTCTTGATTCATATTCCTCAAGATGCTTTCTTGAACAGTTTGTTCAGCTTGGTTCAAGGTTGGTTTGAACTTAGACTTTGAACTGTCTTCAGATTGTCTTTTGTTGCCGGAATCCTTTTCAGATTTCGCAGCCTTCTTGGACTTGGTCTGGCCAGACGTTTCACCGCCTCTCTTTCGAGACGGCTCCTTGGAGACAACTGATTTCGGACGGGGTTTCTCATCTCCCGTTCGGGTGTTCGGGACATCATCAAAAAATCCCTTAGGCGTGGATAACGCTTCCTCTTTTATCACGCGGTTTATTTCCTCGAAATTATCAAACGCAGCACGCTGAGCCTCCAAGTCAGCCTCGGAAAATTCCTCAGTGAAATCTGCTGCTCCCCAATTGCGAGGATCGGGTCCCTTGCCCTTCTGGCGAGAGGTTCCTTCACCAGAAGGGACCACGGGACTCAAGAAGGGGTTTCCTTGCTTGGTTACCACCTGAGGTGCCGGCGCAGATGTGGATTCACCATCAAGATCAATCAATGCTTCATGTGGAGCATCTTGATGAACAAATTTCTGTGCGGGCTGAGTTGACCGCTGCCGAGCTGCGGCGTAGGCATCCCACGCAAGGGACTCGTAACGACGAGCAACAGCAAGAAGCTGCTCCTCACTCATCTCACGGGTTGCGCGCGAAACAGTGGAGGGAGACTCATTCATACGTGAATTCGACGATACATAATTAGAATGAGATGGCGAAGAAGAGCGCTCACGATGAGAACGCGCGGTTCTGCGAGTAACCGGCGTCCATTGGCCGTTGTCTGGTTCCACGTCTGGAGCCAGCAAGCCAAAGTCGACGTCCTTAGTCAGGACAGGGAGTGAATACTCCGGGCTCGACCCTGGGGTACGAGCCGCTGAACCGGACTCCTCAGCGGGAGCCGGATTGACCACCTGGCTGTACAACAGCTCAGGGGTGACGGGACGTGATCTGGGACGATTCCCAGACTCACGATCCGTGTGAGTTCCAGCCTGGGAACTCGGGGAAGATGCTCGCGAGGGGGCTTCAGACGGCGGCCTAGCAGTGGTATTGCGGGCTGCCGAACGAAGCTCATAACGAGAGCGATTTTGAGACATTGTAGTTCTTCGGTTGCGGGGGTGTCACAGCAGAGACGGTAGGAATGGTGGATCAGACCACGGGAAACCAGAGCAGAGCGGCGACAGTACTTGTAGAGTCAAAAATATGTGACGGAAGCGTAGAGCACGAGTTCCGGCACACTGGGGTGGCGAATCTGACTGTTGTAAGTAGTAGATTAACCGAAGAACTATCTACGTTACAGGTCACTATATATACTACGGATCATGTGGCTATGCAGCCCGAATCGGGTATGATGGGATGATAGGATGAAGGCGAACGGAAATATAGGTTAAGGAGCGTGTAGCGTTAAGTCGAGAACGCGTTGGAGTGAGGAAAATGGTATAAGGAGTGTATGTGATAGGGAGATAGAAGAAAAGGAATGTGGTAAATAGAATACGTACAAGGTCTTGTACGTGACCGTTACAGCCCCATTCCCTTCCATCTCCTCCGTATTCCCCCTCCATGATCCATTCCTTGTCCTCCCCCTTCTTCCTCCACTGTCAGCACAGGGCCTCACTGCAGGGGTTACTGCGACGTGGGCGACTGGGCGATACAAGAAGAAAGGTAAAACGCGGTAGATTGAGCTCTGGAGAATAGACTAGAATAGTGTAAAGAGCCTAACTACCTATCCTAGGGTTATATACTGCAAGTCGTAGTAATGACTACCGGTCACCAAGGAGTCCGTTGGAAATAACGGTCGCATCGTTGCAATACGATCGCGGTTGAAATGCGATCGGGTTGAAATACGATCGAGGTTTGCAAATGATCGAGGTGAAATAACCCGATCAGGGATGAGGGCGATCGAGGGGTTTTGGAGCATGGTGTCGGATGAGAAACGGACGGGTAGAGGAAGGGAATCGATAGGTGCATCCCGAGGTATAACCCGGTGAATGTCTGCGTAGTCGCCGGGTTATTGGCATGAATTTGGGGTGTGAGAAAAGAGCAAATCATGACATTACCCCCCCCTAGGGATGCTTCGTCTCGAGGCATCAATGCTTCTTCTTTTTTCGTCTAGGGGGCGGGTTCTCCATTTTCCAGCCCCCTTTTCCGTTCGGGATCTCTCGAGGGGCCCACGGGTTCTTCTTGTAATATTCCGCTAAGGCCTCCTCAGCACCCACCAAGTGATGTCGTGGTTCCCACGTGTATTCCTCCTTCGGGTAACCTTCCCAGCAGATATAGTACCGCAGGCTCCTGTTGTGCACCTTGATGTTCAGCACTTCTCCGACCTCGTACAAATCTACACCGTCCACCACGTCGGGTGGGGGCGGAGGGACCGCCTTCTGGTGTTCCGCTACCGGGGGCACCCACGGCTTCAAGAAGACCGTGTTGAAGACCGGGTGTACTTTCCAGGTGTCGGGCAACTTGAGCTCGTACGAGAGCGATCCGACCTTGCGCACGACCTTGAAAGGTCCATGTCGTTTATCGTCCAATTTCTTCATAGGCCGATGGGTCGTCAGATTCTTTCCCGACAAGTACACCTCGTCACCGGGTTTATAGCCGGGGTCTTCACCTCGCTTTCGGTCGTAGAAGCGCTTCATTGTTTCCTGCGCCACACGCATGGACGCCGCGGCTTCTTCGCGCACGAGTTGCATTCGTTTTGCGAAGTTATCGGCCGCCTCCGTTGGTACCTCGAGCCTTGGCTCTGTACCTTTTCGCGGGTGAAAACCCAGCATCGTATAAAACGGGCTGAACCCGGTCGTCGTATGAACCTTGTCGTTATAGCTGAATTCTGCCAGGGATAGCCAGTCCGCCCAATCGTCCTGCATGAAGTTGGTGAACACCCGCAAATATTGCTCTATTTCCTGGTTAACCCGCTCGGTCTGTCCGTCCGTTTGCGGGTGGTAGGCCGTGGATGCGTTCGATTTCACGCCTAGCAACTTCAGCAGATCCCGCATGAAATGCCCCACAAAAATCTGGCCCCGGTCGCTGATCACCACTTCTGGTAATCCGTAGTCCTTCCAGACGTGGTCGCGATATAGGCGGGCGATCCTTCGCCACTAATGTGTTCCGTGCAGGGAAGAACCCGGATGGCTTTGCTGAGCCGGTCCACAATTACAGCGATCGAGTCAACCCGTTGCTCTCTGGAAGTTTGACAATCAAGTCAATCGAGATATACTGCCAGGGCCGTTCGGGGACAGCGTTCGGGTGTAGTGGTCCTCTAGGCCTAGTAGGGAAGATCTTGGTGCGTTGGCAGGTGGGGCAGGCCGCAACATATTTCTTGGTCTCCTCAGGACTGTCGGCCAATAGTAGTTGCGAGTCACCAGCTCTGCCGTTCGATATTGGCCGGGATGCCCAGCGAGGTAATCATCGTGGTGCGCTTTAAGAACCCGGTGTCTCAGCGTTTCATCGGGTGGAACGTAAATCAACCCGTCCTTGGTCAAGAACCCGTCGCGTTCTTCCCATCCGCTGTCTTCCTTCCCGAGTGCCTCCTTCGCGCCGTCCTCCCAAAGGTGTTTCTTCTGCTTGATCTCATCCATGAACCTATCACCCGGCGTGTCGTCGAGTACTGCGGGCATGGCCCGCAGAAACTCCGCCCCACTAACCGGGTTGTTCGCGAAGAGTGCCTCCGGCAATAGCACCATATTCGAATTATCGTGCTCGCCTCGTTCGTGGCCTCCTCGTCGGGATAACGCATCCGTCTTGGTGTGTTGTTTCCCGGGTTTGTGCACTAGAGTAAAGTCGTACTCACTCAGCTCTAGTGACCATCTGGCTTGTCGCCGGTTCAACTTCTTGGTGGTGGTGAAGTATTCCAGATTCTTGTGATCCGTCCATATCTCGAACTTCCGTTGGCTTCCTTGTAGGAAATGTCGCCACTCGTATAGGGCGCGCATCACCGCCAGCATCTCTTTGTCGTGGATGTCGTAGTTACGCTCCGTGTCGTTCAGGCCTTTAGACAGGAATGCGATCGGCACCCATACTCCAGCTTGGCACTGCGTGAGACAAGCCCCAGTCGCGAAATCAGAAGAATCCGCCTCAACTCTCCACTCCCCGTGTCGGTAGGGAAGTGGAGGACGGGCTCGGAGGTCACCGCGTCGATCAGTCGTCGGAAAGCCGAGTTCTCCTCCGTACCCCATCTCCATCGCGTGTCCTTCCGGGTTAACCGGGTTAATGGTTTTGCGTGGTCGCCAAATCCCTTTATGAACCGGCGATAGAAATTGAGGAACCCGAGGAAACTTTGAACATCCTTGACCGTCCTGGGCGTGGCCCACTCTCGCACCCCAGCAACCTTCACGGGGTCCATGCGAATCTTCCCATCTCCAATGATCACCCCCAGGTATTCCACCTCCCGTTGCTCGAACTCACACTTCTCGTGTTTGAGGGACAAGTCGTTATCTTTCAACACTTGTAACACCTCTCGCACCGTCGCTCGATGGTCCTCCAGATTGTCCGAGTAAATGAGGATGTCGTCCAAGTACACAATAACCCGGCCTTCAGCGATCTGCCTTTCGAAGATCTCGTTCATCATCGATTGGAAAGTCGCGGGCGAATTAGTGAGTCCGAAGAACATCACCAGTGGCTCCCATAGCCCTCGGTTGGTCATGAAGGCGGCCTTCTCTTCGTCTCCTTCTTTGATCCGAATGTTGTTGTAGCCCCATCGAACGTCCAGTTTAGTGAACCAGGTTGCCTTTCGGAGCATATGCATGATCTCCGATATCAGCGGGATCGGGTACCGGTTTTTGATGGTAAGCTCGTTCAACTTTCGATAGTCCTGCACGGGACGTAACTTCCCGTCTTTCTTCTTCACAAAAAAGAACGGGGAGGCCCAAGGCGATTTGGAGGGCCTGATGCGTCCCGTCTCCAAGTGTTCTTTAATGAACGCGTCTAACTCGCGTTGTTCCGCCGGGTTGAGCGGGATATTGCGCCCCTTGACCGGTTCAGAACCCGGTTTCAATTCAATAGCGTGGTCCCACTTCTTCCGTTCGGGGAGTTTGTCGAACTTGTCTTTCTCGAACACCCCGCGGAAATCCCGCAAGTAGTGCTCCGGTACGCTGTCTTCCAGGGTTTGCTCCCCTTTGGCCTCGTGCGCGGCGGCCGCCAACTTGGTGGCCACGCTGCCCATGGCTCGGATATGGGCTGAGTCACGTTGTGGCAGCTCAGACTCGGAGTAGATGCGGGTTATAAAAACCCGGTCGCCTTCTTGAATCTCTTCTTGGTCTTCCTCGTCCCACTCCTCTTGCAGCCTAGCGCGTTTGCAAGCAGGGGGGCACCGGGAGAACTTCAACTCCCCCTTTTCCCAGTCGATCTCCGGGTTGTGTTTCCGGAGCCAATTATATCCGATGATCACATCGCTCTTCCCCGTATCTGTAATGGCGAGGGGGAAGACCTCCGTGTGGTCCCGGATTGTAAGTCGGAGGCGCACGACGTGTGTGATCAGCCCTCCTTTGTTCAACGTCCCGTCGGCGTTATAAACCGGGACGGGGATGGGGAGTGCCTCTCTCTCCATCCCCCGTTCTTCTACCACGCTTTCGTTGATGAATCCGCCCGTGGCACCGCTGTCGATTAACCCGGTGACGGAGCAACCCTGTAAGTTGTTCAGCCCTTCGAGGGTTACCGGGATCATCATCGAGTTCCCGTTCATGGCGCGTATATAGGATGGGGGTTCTCGCAACGCGTCTAGTGCGTCGAGCGCGTCGGGGGGGTACGTTGTCATTAGCACCTCCAGCAGTTCGTCGGTGACTTCGGCATGTCTGTGAGGGTGAGTCCACCGACGGACTATATCCCCTGCCTCGGCGGGATGCTCGTTAATCCGGGCCAACGTTCGTTCCGCACTTCCAACGGGGAGTCTGCGCCATTCCGCTTTCTCCCTTCGTTGTGCTCTCGGCTTGCGCCTCTTGGAGCGTAGAGAGGGACTGGCCCCTCTACTCCATATCGTCGTTCCTTCCGTCGTCGTTGATTCACCGTCGTCGGAATCGTCTACATCGGTCGGCTCAGGTTCCACAGTGCATAAAACTTCAAATGAATTGGGAGATGCAACTGGTACACTGGAGCGTGGTATAGGTCGTAAGTGCGTAGACTTCACTCGCGACCGGCGGAAAAATCCTCCTGGTCCTGTTCTTCCTTTATCGCCTCGGCGTACATGGCCCGGAACTGCGGGTCCTGCAGGAGGCGCGAGGGCAGTTCCGTGCCAAGTGTCCTTCCTGCTTGCAATTGTAACAGGTGGGGCGAGGCGAAGGTCCCTTTCCCTTGCTGTCCGCACGGTCTATGTCCATAGGAACCGGGGCAGCAGCTACGGAGGTAGCGGGCGCGGGGCTGCTAACCGGGTTGTTCCCAAAATGGGTGACCGGGTTATTCCCCTGACCTTTCCACTCGGTCTTGCGCACGTTCCCGGGGTTGTTTAAAGGGAAGTAGGAGGAGTGCATCTTTGGGGCGGGAACCGTGTTCCCCCCATCCCGAAGGCTGCCCTCCATAACCCGGAATGCCCGGTTCAGCCCATCGTGTTTGATAACTTGCTTCTTCCAGCCTTTGTAGTCCACAGGCAGGTCTGACTGACTATAGACCGCCCTGACCACCTTGTCATCGATGCCGCGCTTGAGCAATCGGATGAGGGTGACTTCGTCGTATGCCGCCGTCTTGTTAAGGGAGTCGAGCACGGTGAAATATTCCGTGGCCGTGCTTTTGCCTTGGCGGAGTTTCTCCATCTTCGCTTGAGCAATCTCGACTTGCGCACCGCCCTTGAACGCTTCAAGGACTGCGAGGCGGAAGTCTGCCCAGGTGGAATACGATCCGGTCGCATCCTGGGTCTGCATGGCCAACACGACGTTGTTGGCCCATTGCGAGGCAGAGCCGTCCTTCATGTAGGAGAGTGCGAAGGTAATCTTCGTGCTGTCCATGGCGTAGGCGGTGTTGCCGTTAAAGTTCAGCCAGCAATCCGCCAGGAACTGGTCCACCTGCTCGGAATCCCCGTTGAACGTACGCGGGGCAGCAACCCGGGGCTGCTTGGTATTGACCTTGACCTCCCCAGACGTCCCGAGAGAGGGGCGGCGGTCAATGGCCGCGTCGCGGAGCGCACTCATGGCCTCCCTCAGCAGCTTGTTCTGCTCGATCCTTTCGTCCCCGGCTTGTAGCAGTTGGGCGCGAGCATCCCCTAGCTGAGCCTGGAGTCCAGCAAGGGTCTCGTGGAGCGTGCGGGCCTCGTTATGGGACTTGAGGGCCTGCTGGTACAAGAGCGCCGAGCGCTGGTCCTCGGGCTGGATCTCGAAGACCCCGGGGTCCGGCATGGTAAATTCGTTGTTGTTCATCGTATCGTCCAGTCGAGTCGTCGGTAGGTTGACACTATTCTTTTGTCAGCACAGGGCCTCACTGCAGGGGTTACTGCGACGTGGGCGACTGGGCGATACAAGAAGAAAGGTAAAACGCGGTAGATTGAGCTCTGGAGAATAGACTAGAATAGTGTAAAGAGCCTAACTACCTATCCTAGGGTTATATACTGCAAGTCGTAGTAATGACTACCGGTCACCAAGGAGTCCGTTGGAAATAACGGTCGCATCGTTGCAATACGATCGCGGTTGAAATGCGATCGGGTTGAAATACGATCGAGGTTTGCAAATGATCGAGGTGAAATAACCCGATCAGGGATGAGGGCGATCGAGGGGTTTTGGAGCATGGTGTCGGATGAGAAACGGACGGGGTAGAGGAAGGGAATCGATAGGTGCATCCCGAGGTATAACCCGGTGAATGTCTGCGTAGTCGCCGGGTTATTGGCATGAATTTGGGGTGTGAGAAAAGAGCAAATCATGACATCCACCCTGGCTGCAACGAGTCCCACCACACTTGCCATCCCACAGCGTATGCGGCGGGATCCGCGACCGCGACGTCAGCCCCTTTGCGTTTGCCGAGTAAGAAAGAAACCCAGTTGCCAACTTGCTGGGGCCGACCCTTTGGCGAGAGATTCGTGGGACCATTTTCGAAGCGGGATGCATACTCGATGCGGATCCAGGCCGCCACCAATGCATGATAATGGCAACCCAAGTCCGTCTGCGTCATCTGCTCGTAGGCGTGAGCAAACCATGGCAGCGCATCGGCGGGGCAAGGCGGCAGCGTCAAGGCGGTACTTGTGTGCGGGATGGCTGCCACGCTTGGCAGTGCCATAGCAACGTGGATTTGCACCGCCTGCGACAAAGGCGCCAACACAGTTGGTGTTGGGTCGTGCGTGGTTGGCGTGTCGTTCGTGAGAGCTGGTGCCATCGTAGGCGCTGCTATGATGCTCGCAGCTGATGTCGAACCCGTCGGTGTTGTTGATGCAGCTGGTGTCGTAGACGGGGACGTTGATGCGGAAGGTATAATTGCCGATGATGAGATGATTGGCGGGGCCATTTCGGTTGTCGACACTGGCGCATCAACGTCCATCGCTGAGTGGGTTAGGGTGGCCGAGCTCTCCACCTCGCCTGCCCCCCCAGATCCACCCGCATGACGCCGAGATCTGCGCAAAGGGCCCGCTGCTGCCGTCGGTTTGGGTTTGGCCCGGGGTGGTCGAGCATGCGCCTCCTTCAATGGGTCGAATAACTCCTGCACTGATTCTCTGATCTTCAGTGCAGCGAGTGCCTCCCGGTTCCGTTGGATGTTATGCTGGCGCTCCTTCTCGGTGATGTGCCACGACGTTCAGACAGCAGGGGCAGGCGCGATTGTCTCCTCACCAGACTCTTCACTGTCAAACTCGTCGCTCATGGCAGCTGCCATCTGCGATGCCGGCAAGTCCGAGGGATTGATTGCGACAGAAGCGGGAGTCGATGGTGAGAACGAGGTCGGTGGTGCCAAGGCGGAAGGATCGGTTGGGGTCGCCACAGAGGAGGAGGTGGGAGCCGGCGCCGATGGCGATGATGATGGCTGCGATGGGTTGGTGGATGTCCCCGCCGTTGCCTTCGCAGCGACTTTCTTATCGACTTTCTTCTTTCCTCCCCCACGCTTCTGCTTCTCCGCCTGCACCGCTTCGAGCTTGCGCTTCTTGCGCGTGCGCGCTCTTTCCTTCTCATCCTCAGAGTCCACGTCCGACTCGTCCGACTCCGAATCTGAGGCGCCGCCCTCCACCAGTGCCCCTACTGGTATTATAACATGCCCTGGGAGTACGTGTTATAATTCGTACTTTACATTACCGCCCTCGGTACGCTTTATAACGCGCGCCTTCCCGCCGCGCCTGCGGCACCGCCCATCCTTTCTCAGGCCCTACGGCACCTCGGCATCGCTTACCCCAGCACCAAAATAATCCCAATTGAGCGATATTAGTTGTTTTGAGTATTAAATACAATATATTACCATTTATTTCCCATTTATATAATATAGAACGCCTTCCCGTGCAATTACGACCAAACAACCGACCTTTGACAGGCTCCAGTACGCCTCAGTCCAAAAAAGGGAATTAGTCCAATAGGTCCTCTTCTGGCTCCCCATCCCCTCCCTCGTACTCCCCGTAAGCGATTTCCTCGTCCAGCTCCACCTCCAGCGGGACCGCCTCAGTCACATCGAGCACGGCGTCGCTCAGCGCCACGGCGGCCCTCGCACGCACGGCCCGCCACTTCGTACTCCATTTCTCGCACCATGCGCGCTCCCGTGCCGCCTGCTCGGCTGCATATGCATAAAGCCCCTCCGCAAGCTCTCTCGACACCTCCAATCTGCTGGCTCGACGCTCATCCCACCAGTTCGCCTTCCACTCACAGTACACGAGCACCCGGCGCATCTCCTCATCGAGCAGCACCAGCTCCTCGCGCCAGCGATCCGCACGGGCGCGCGCCTTGGTCCATTCCACTCTGATATCTGTGGGCCCAGTTAGCATGGTAACGTCACCCGCCAGTTGCTACGCACCATCATGTAGCTCGCCGTTCTCCCCCACGTCCCGCGCAGCCCCTGTGTACCAGATCCACAACAGCGTCCGGCTGCCCTCCCCTGTCTCCAGGTTGAATGGCACTGTCGGCACCACAACCTCGCCAAATTCATCCACCTCATCCCCGTCGGGGTCCAGCCCCGCCAAAATCCTCGCTTTCCTCTCCTCCTCCTTCTCCTCCTCGTTTAGCGTTCTCTCGTTCATCCCGCGTATATCCTTCTGCTGCAATACCCGCAGAACATCCTCCCATTCACCCGGCCCACGGAGCGAGAGCAAAGCAGCGCGGGCCGTCTGGTAACGTGCCGTTGCGCCCTTGATGCGCACCTCAATACCGCTCTGCAAAGCCTGACTCTTCGTATAGGCTGCCTGCCCGTCCGTGTGCCTGCGCTTGAACTGATGCGCCAGCATGCGGATACGCAGTTGACGCCGAAGGTCCCGCAGGGCTTCACGCGCTTGCGCCTCGCGCAGGCGTTCCTCCTCCGCACTCAAGTCCTCGATGCATATTTCATCCCGTATCTCCTTCGCAAATGAGGACGGCATGTGGAGGAGCATCTCCTCGGGCTTAGCGGTGCTCTCCGCCGGCCGCCGCTCGTCAAGCAGGGCGGAAAGCCCAGGCATGAAATGGGCTTGCTCGTCGCGGAGCCGCTTCACCATCCCCAGAAGTAATGTCCGCTTGCGTTGGAGGTCGGCCCCTTGCGTTGACGTCCGGTTACGCCTCTTGGCTTCTAGGCGGACGGTATCCCTATTCATTAGATCTTAATTAGCATTCTTTCCATACATGCGTGCATGACGTACTGCTGGTTCTCAATTTCCATCCCAGCAAGGATAAAGGCGCCAGGCTTGTTCGTCCTGGCGTCCCTCACGTCCCCCTCCTCCACCCGCTTATGCTCTTCCTCGGCGATTTTCTGGCGCACTTGCTCCATCGATAACTCTGTCTCTCACGTCAGATCTTATATGATATGCTTGCTGGATGACTTACCCTCGTCCTCTGCATAATCGTACGGACATGGCTTGGTCTCATCTTGCTCCCATGCCCGCACGTCTCTCTCCCACCTTATCAGCTCCTGCTGGTGACCCTCCATCACACCGTCCGTAAAGGCGCGGAACGCCCGGTTGTGCAGCATCGCCTTCGGGATACCGAGGACCATCTTGCGCAACAAAGAATTACCTGGACTTTGCGTGAGTTGCCGTCCCCGCAATAAAACAAGCCACTTACCAAGTCCTACGGTTTTCCTCCAATTCCCGTACCCGCAAAAGTCGTCGATGGTATCCTCCCGGGAGCCAGGGCCCATCACCGACACGGACCTTGCAATCATATTCAGCCAGGACCAATTCCTCTCCACCCCCTCTCCGTCCGTTCGACCAACCCACTTCGTGTAATTGAACGAGAATGGCCCGTGGCATTTCTTCACGTGCAGAGGTAGATGGAATTTGGGCACTTTGAATCGGACCTTCACCGAGGTCGGGATCTGCATCTCCGGCGGTAGGGCCTTCATCCGTTCCCAGAAATTGCGGAACCACTGACATGCGATGTCATAGCTTGCGACGATCGCAAGCAGCATGGTACCCATCACGCTCGAAAACCAGAGATAATCCATATTCGAATATCTGTCACATCGCATTAGTTTTATGGAATATAAAATCCAAAGGAACACGCACCGTTCGCCCTTCTGTAAGTCGCCGGTCCCATTCGCACGAAAAAGCTCGTGCCGCGAACAACTCACAGAACCGATGCCTGTCGCACGCAGACCCTTTGCGCGCTTATTGTTGGCCCTCCACAGCGCAGCAAATGCGACGCAATGACTTATCTGCCGAGAATAGTTAGCGCGAGTAAATCCATCGCTCTCCATGACGCGTACCTCGTCCTGCTCGACATACTTCGCGAGATGTTTGAGGTACGCATCGTGCGCCACCATGTACGCGAAGCCCGGACCAAGGGTCGGGTCATTTTCACGCGACGACGTGTCGCGTCCCTTCATCTTGAAATTCGCATCCTCGGACAGCAGCAGCTGATATAGCCAGCTGTTCCCCTCATTAGCCTTGAAACAAACGACCTTTGATGCGACTCACGCTTTGTCTAATGGGGCATCCTCCCATCCCTCCGGCAAGTTGATGCCTGGGTGAGGACACGCTCGACATGCAATTGCGAGCTCCCCGCGCTGCGTTGCATCAATTCCGTATGCCAATTCAGATGATCCCTCCTTGACAGGGACACCTTTGCCGTCGTGACCGCGCCCCGCACGCTTGCACATCTGCAGGTGTCGGTACTCTCGAGTCATCAAAGTAAACTGCTCGCGCCGGTCCTATAAAAACGTCAGCAACCATTGATTCAATCACAATCATCAACGTACCGGTACATCGCGCATTCCTGCACGATCGCTCAACACTTCCAACGCGTTATAAAAGTCGTAAGCGGGCATGCGGCCTTGGAGGTTTAATGTATGGAAACGCCGCAATAAACCCAGTGTTGCGCACGTCTCCGGCTCCTTTACTGTGGCGGGAAACCATCCAACGTTGACAAGTTGGTCCAATACCGGCGGCGCGCCAAGGCAACCGCAAAAATCCACCCTGATCTCGTGTATCCCGTTATTCTCCAGTACCACAAACGGATGTGGCCCGTCGCGGAAGTCGCAGTCTTCCCCGGGCGGATGGCCTAGCTGAAATCGAAGGCTTGGGTCCAATGTCGATAGGCCGCAGGGTTGGAAGTACCCATCCATCCATCTCTAAAAAAGGAAAGTGGTCAGCAAGGCAACGGCAAGGTGAAGGCGGCTTGCGCAGGCCATTTACCAGGATGATATGCAAAGGCTCATCACGATGCCGCTGCACCATGCACGCACGGCACAGCAGACGCCCTCCAAAACAATCCTCACAGCGGTACTCGGCGCGCAGGTCAAGACACCCCTCCCCCATACACCCCTTAGACCACCATGGACCCCGCCCTTCGCGGCGAAGCAACGCGTCCAATAAACTGTTGCGCTTGGGGATGAAGGCGAGGAGCGGTCGATCCTGGAATGAAAATCAGCCCATGCGTAGTCGTTTACACCTCAATCACCCACCGTGTCTGCATTCCGCGGCGCCTTTCTCTTCTTCTTAGTAATCTTTATCCCAGCCGGCCCCTCCGCCCGCACTGGGGCATCGAACATCGGGTCGTCTGCGTCGTATCCCATTGCTCGATCGAAAACATCGTATACGCGTTTTTTTTCGGGGGAAGGGGGAGGAGCGGGGTTGTGCTCGACACGGACGCGCGAAGTTGTGCCCGTTGTCGCGGTCGATACATTCTCAGCGTTAGCGTCATGAACGTAGACCTTTCGACTCTTCTTCCGAGGGGGGGGAGGCATCGCGATCCAAAGTATGGTTACAAGTCTCATCTTGCTTCGACATCACGACATTCAGACAACCACTCATTCCTCAAAACATCACGGACGCAGAAAATTTGAAGTCGTGGTATTCATAATTTTAAAACAAAAAACGACGAGGCAAATATTAACGACCACTAGATATTTCAGAAAGTCAGCAACACTGAAGGGAAACCAGAATGGGACGGACAACGAACCGTTTCGCCCCCCCACCCGAGTAATCAGACTCTGACAGATCAGATTCCTCCAAAGAAACCGAGGGGGAAGGCGGGGTGGTGGAGTGGGCCTCGAGCTCCTGCGCGATCCAGCGCGCGCGCTGCGCGTGCGCACGTTTGGACAACTCACGGCCTTCCTCAATAAAAGCAACCGCCGCGGTTAACGAGGCGCGAACAGCAAGAACCGGCTGCATCCCTTGTTCTTGCAACGCCAAAAAATGGTCGCGCGCGGGCTCATAGTCCCCGTAGACGTCGCCTATACCGTCGCACCGCACTGCGTAGGCCATCGGGGCGGGGGGAGTGTCGAGGACGGGGGGCGAAGGGCTGCGGCTCTCGATCATGACAGTCCGCAGGGGCAAGCTGGGCCCAGGAGCGGCTGCACGGCGCGCCACAGAACCCTGGCGCGGGCTGGAACTTGAAGCGGGACTCGGTGAATTCATCCCGCCTTTCTTGACTGGAGACGGCGGTGGGTTCACAGGCTTCTTGACAGGGGAGGGCGGAGTAGCAACAGGCACCTTGTGTTTATGCTCCCCGCGCGCGCACCCCGCGCGCCACGCAGCCTCTAAATCCTGCCAATCGTTCGGCAGGTACCCCTTGAGCGTCGCCGAGGAAGACCGCTTGTATTGCGCATCTGCGCTATGCCTATCTACGCATCAAAAACGCACACATGCCTCAGATCTTTTCACTCACCAAGACGTATACGCACCGGCGTTCACATCTTCCCCAGTGACCAAATAATACTTGGAGACGGCGCCAGTAGAGCCGGGGTCGCGGATAATGGGGACTTCGCAGCGAAAGGCCATCGAGAACAAGACAAAGCAAGAGAAGAGAGAGGAGAGAACAAGGAGGAGCATCAGCTGAGCGGCAGATCGCAGAACGACAGTTACTATCAATGATCAGACAGTTACTATCCATGATCATGGCACGCATATCAATGATCATGACGGCACGCATATCAATGATCATGACGGCACGCACACTGATGAATAACGTACCGCTATTTTTCTCTGCTTGGCGCGCGTCTCCCTTTGGCGCTCATCCTTAGAATTTACTTTTGTACTGTAGACTTTCCAACACCCAGAAATCAAATAGATTGAACCAATCGAAGCAGAATAAAGTACTACGTATGTTCGTTCTGACCGTCAGCTAATGCACCCTCAGCTATGTCCCGTGTGGTCCAAAAGACGAATTGGCGATAATGATTCAAAAGAGGGCTACGCGGCCAAGTCCGAATTGGCGAAAAAGATTCAAAAGACGCTACGCGGCCAAGTCCGAAGTAGCGCGATTTTGTCTGTGACAGAGAAAGTGAGGACTTAAAACAGGCGTACACTGTCCCGAGACTCACTGAAATAGGCTGCATAGCGGAACGCCGCGCGCAATTCACGCCGTCGTGCATCCCTCTGGACCTTCGGGGCACGCAAGAAGGGAGTGGAATCGAAATGGAGGTCAGTAGGGTTAACAAAACGGGCCCGGGACGTAATGGACCATCGACGGCACATCATGTCCGAGTCTGCAAGGAAAGTCAGTTACTTTACCCTATAACTGGAATAGACCCCCGAAGGAAACTCCCTCAGCAGGAGACGTGTATCGACTTTCTTTCGGGAGCTGCGGGGCGCCACAGAGAGGGACTGGTCCATGCTAAAGGAATAACTCAATTGTAGATCATGAGAAACTGAATAAACGTTGCTTACAAGCAAGCCAAGGGAAGGAAAGGAACGCGTGTGTTTAGTTAGACCGGACAAGAAAAAAACAAATTGGCAGCTACAACAAAAGTACAGAAAGCCACAAAGGTCACGCATGCCTCATCCTTTGAAGAAACAACCGTCAGAACTGCCCGAAAGAAAATGGTGTTGCCGTGCATACCGTTTGGAATCCTTCGGGTCGTTGGGCAGAGCCTTGCGCTTTGCGCTCGTCGTCGGCGGGGGAGCGGGACCAGCACGCAGTCGGGCGAGCAGCGCCTCGTCGGGGGTCGGACGCGCGTCCAACAAAGCCTGCGCACGCGCCACTGCGGGTGAAAGTTTGGGTGCACGCCCCGCCTGCGGCTTGCGCTGAGGCGGGGGAGGGTTGGGGTCGAGCGGCCCCGTCGGAAGTGTGAGCAGCCGACCACTGTTTTGGACAACAGTTATAAGGGGCATGTCCCTCTGCCTGGTGAAGGTGTATGCGACGCCATGCTCCCAGCACCCAGGCTGAAGAAAGCCGCCGGGAGTCGTTGCAGCCTGGATTTCGTCGCGTTCTCGTCGGAGGCGGCGGCGGCGATGAAAGTCGGCCCAATAGGAGGGGGGCCGGAGAATGCGGGGAGCACGCTGGGACATCGTGGTGGTAGGACTGGTCGAAAGGTATCTCCGTTAGCAAGCGTGCATGGTCACGAACTCAGCCATCAATTCTGCGCTGAGAAAAAAGTAGAGTGCGACAGCCCTGGTCTGGCGCCAATTTGAGCCGTGGAAACACTCCGGCGAGGTGAAATCTTTATTGGAGAAAAAAATCCGTGTTTGAAGTTGGTGCGCGCAGTAGCTTTAGCAGATTTAGTCCATAATGTCACGAACTCGCCGGCAATGGCCCAGCCAATGCATTTGCAGTGGGTCCACTGCAAAACAATTAGAGGTGAGAATTTTTTTGAAGGCGAAGTTAGGTCTGAAAAAGAAGAAAGTGCAAAAATTAGCACGGAACCAGGTGTTGAGAGGGCGCCATATTTAAAAGAAGGCAAAACCATCACGAACTCGTTAAGCTCTAGAGTCCCAATGCGTAATTACCTTACAAAGTCATTCTGCCTTTTGTCCTCTACTCTGATGAACCCACCCACCACATCTGACCGTGACACTCGTCGCGTCGTCGCCATTCCTGTCTCTACTCCTGGCCCTGGTTATGCCCTCGACCCTGACGTCGACCGACGCCGGCGACATGCAGACGCGCAGAGGCGCTACCGCGAAAAGTTTGGCGCCTATAAGATGTACCGGGAAAATCGCGCCTCACATTAATCTGACAGGAATCTGACGGATACTCGGACCAAAGCAAGGCTGCGCATGGAGCGGCGAGTCCTCTTATACGATTTCATTGGTAAACTGCTAATACGGCATTTTCCATAGTCTGCGCGCTGAGCGTGAATTGTCCGCAGACGAGACAAGACTGGCCGCGGAGCGTCGGCGTCCGGTGGATGCAGATTACCGGGAACGGTACACCAACCTTTTTTTGTATTGGTGGCGCTTTCTGACAACGGACGACGCGCGCAACCAGCTGTCGCAAGCAGTTCGTGTATTCATTTGCTACGATGCGTACATGCTGCTAATTAATACCCAATAGAAAATTTATCGCCAAGTTCGGGCACCATGCCTTTATCCAGTATTATCTTCCCCTCCACAACATTTTTGGAGAGCATCTTCCGGGCCGACAGTTTGTTTGGAGTGATGAGAAGAAGGGGCAGAGGAGAAAGCGCCGCCAGTCCAAGACCAAGCCCAACGTTGCGGACGCTGCGGGCGCGTCGGGGGACCCACATTCTTAGCGTCGCGTTGTATTTTACAGTTGCTCAATGTGCAATTTAATTGTTCTCCCATGAAACACCGGATTCGAAAAAGAGAGTATTATTATGTATAAAAATTATAACGACAATTGAGATTCAGTTAGATTGCCTCGCCCCAGACTCTGTACATCTTCAGCCCGTTTTCCCAACGCTGCGCACGTTGAGTTTCGCGCAGCTCCACATCCTCTGCGTTAGCTGCGGCGAAGAAACCCTTGTCCGACCGATTGCCGTTGTGCACCCAACGGAAGAGGCTGCCGGCGGTATATTGGGTGAAGGAGTACCGGGTCTCGCCTTGTTGAACAGAGACGTTGGAGTGGCGGAGGAGCGCGGAGGGAATCATGATGGTGGAGCCGGGCGGGAAGCGAATGACGAGGTTCAGATCCCAGAGAATCAAATGACCACCGAGGTCGGGATCAAAGTTGCCGAGCGACGTGATGCAACACCAGCCCCATGCGAGATTGGCGGCGTCGACGTGGGGGAAGGTGACGGTGCGAGGGCCGAAGTTGAAGGTACAGGCGGCAAAGACTGAGAGGGTTTCGGGAAAGAGGCGACGCAGGTAGGGGGCCGCGATGTAAAGGAGGGACATCTGCTCCCGGTAAAATTGATGAAGGGTGGGGGCGTAGGACCGAAAAAGACCTGTTTATGGGATGGGAGTACGTGAGCGTCCTTTTTTCAAGAAATGGACAACTTACCATTGGAAAATCCGACAATGCGCTGAATCGCCCAATGAGCCGCCATGATTGCGCACACCGTCGCATTTTGCTTCGAGTTGAGGAGGACACCAGGCCGCTGAAGAAGGCCAGATATCAGGTAGGTTGAATGGGTGAGGGTCGGCGCGTCTCACCTGCTGCCCCCCGCCGTAAGAAACACCGGCGGAGACAGCTACGAAATCACCGCGGCGACCGTCACCGTGAGCGTTGAGTGCCTCACGGTCGAAGAGGGCGGTCGCCGCAGTGATGGCGTTGTTATAGCTGTCGTGGTCGGGGCTGTCGGGACGGGGTCGACCTCCGAGGCACGCAAAGAGGCGACCTTTGGCATCAATCAGCGGGCGACACGCGCTATCAGGAGATCAGAGATGTGAGGACGAAAAAAAAGATAGATGCAGACCGCCCATCCCAAAGGAGAAACTTCATGTGCAACGCGCGAAGTTCGGTGAGGGTGTAGGCGCGCCTGTCGGGCTTGCGGACGCGGAGGCCAAGCCAGCCGGTGGTGGTGGTCTCGAGGTCGTCGCGGACGTCCAGCGGCGTGAAGATAGGCGTCGCCTGTTGTATGCGGCGGGTGACGACCTTCTTGGTGGGAGTGCCGGTGAGTATCTGTTGGGCTTGGCGTTGTTTCAAGCGACGGGTCTTGTGATACTGGCTTTTCCGGATCTGCGCCGCAGTGCGAACGACACGGATGAGAGGAAGGATGGTGGGGGCGGCATTGTGGGGGAGGCTGGGCGGGGCAGCGGAGGTGCGGCTGCCGGTCGACGTGGCGCGAGGAATGCGAATGATGGATTGAGCGGGCTTGATGGCTGATGACAAAGCCGGGGGATCGGGCCGAGAGCTGGGAATGGAGGCGGGAATATTTCGAGGAACACGAATGATGGATGAGGCGATGGGAGGGGAGGAGGGGGCGCGAGGGGGTGAGTGATGGGACGGCTTCTTCGCTGTGGTGGCGACGGAGGCAGTGGCGCGTTTCTTCGTGGGCGGCGGCGGTTGGTAGACGGGCTGCGCCTCGAGCTGGAGGTCGAGTGCAAGGTCGTGATATTGAAATGGAATGATTTCATAGTCGGGGTCGGAGTCGGGGTCGAAGCCTGGGTCGGATGGGATGGGAATAAGCGTAACTTCGTCCTGATCGATGCGGCGGGTCTGCGATTGCTCATCCTCACGTTCTTGAATGAGATCGTAAATGTCGAGGCCTGTGACGGCGTACGGCTCAACGGTAAATGGGGAGAAGACGGCACCGCTGCGAGTGGAGCGGCCTGTGGGGTGGTCAGCGCTCAGAAGCGGGGGGATTGGCTTTGAGGGGGTAAAAGAGGGGAATGGCAGACGGGTCAAGTCCAGGGTCGGAGTCAACGAGTCGACGCAGACAAGCCAAGCCAACTCCAGGGTCGGAGTCAACAAGTTCGCGGTTGCACGGGGGGGGCGGGATGCTAAGTACTCACCGAAAATACGGCGGGCAAGGTTGGGCAGCATTGGCTGCGAGGGCGGGCTGCGATTTGCGCGGTGGCGGTATTTAATCAGCAGACGGCGAGTCTGTCCATCGAAACAGTGATGTTCAGGGGTTTCTTTGATGCGGCTGGGACGTTGCTCTAATGATTCGTAACTGAAAGCAGAAGAATGGGGGGGGGGGAAAGATGCATTGACGCGAGTAAAAAATTAAGAGCTGGTCGCAGTCGCAGACTGCGGCGAGCTCGGCGTCGCGGGGTCAGAGGACGAGGTCACGGAATCGTCGCTTTGAATCCCCCAATTCCCCATCCCGTTCCATCCCTCCGTCGAGCCCCAGGTGGAGACGCCTTGTGAGACGGGACCCAAACCCCAGTCACTCGAGGAATCGCCATCGTAGTGCTCCCCCCAACCCGCGTTTGTGCCCCAGCCCCCGGGGTTATCGTCGCTGGTCCCAGCGGCGGGGGAAATGCTCGTCCAAGCAAGGGCGTCCGCATCGTAGTCGGCTGGGAGTGGGTTGCGATGAGCACGGGGAAACCATGGTAAACGGGGCGACATACCTTGGGAGACACCCGCGGGAAGATGCGTCAGTGGGGGAGTGCGAGGCACAAACCGACCTAGGCGTTGCCGAGCCTGCGACGCCAGGTAGGGAGTGCGGGGGGCCTGTGCGCCTAAAGACAATGGTATTTCTATAAAGTTGACAATGTTAGTTGGTGGGCAAATGTGTATGGATGGACGCGTACTGCGACGAATGGGAGGCATGCGGAGACCGAGCAAGGTGCTGAGTGGCTGTGCCAGACCAAACAAAGTCTTTTGATCACCAATACCTATGGGGCGCCGAAAAACTGGAAAATTGCCCGGACGCGAGTCGGCGTTCAGCGGCGAAAAGCTGGAATGGCTTCTCCAATTCGAGGAGGATTTTCGGACGATGGAGCGCGGCGCGTTCTACGACATGGTGGTGAAGAAATTCCTCACGCGATATGGTTACGACTTGGCGGTCGGCGACAACGTGCCAGGGGATATCGAAGATTGGGTACCTGCGGACAGGAAAGCGGGCCTAAACGTCGAGGAGCTTGCGGAAGAAAACGATTTCCAGGATGTGGCAAGGAAAGCTTTGCGCGCGGTGAGTCGTTTGAAGTGGAGGATGGAGTATAAAACTGAAGAATGATAACAGAAACTGGGAAATTGGTTTCGCCACCGTTTCACGGGAAAGCGGCTGCATAACGGCGCGGTGAACAGGATCTTGAAGAGAATGCAGGCGATGAGTGGCACCGCGGCGCGTCCGCGCCGCAAGCCTAACGTGACCTTGTACTCGAGCAAATTTTACGCGTCGAAACTCAAGGCGGGGTTTGACCCACTGTGGGAGGCGGCCAAGGAAACGCTGCCAGCCTCGGCGCGTATCTCAATGTGTCAAGACTACGTGAAGGCCTGCTGGGAAAAGGAGTCCGACGAGTTGAAGGCAGAAATTGCAGCTGAATCGGACGCCCTACATCTAGAGGCTTTGAAGAAATATCGCGACCTCAACAGCCTGCCGGAGCAGTCTGCGGAGGAGTACCACCAGTGCGCTTAATACTTTGAGATGGACATGCCGCTGCTGACTCTTCTCGATAGAGCTTTGGAAACCTTCGACGAAGTGGGCATTCCGCTCGCCGATTCTTTGAGTGAGCGACTAGGGATGCATATCGTCATCCTGGCGGTGGGACCCGTGGGCTCTCAGAGGGGAGAAGTCCGGCTGCGTTCGTGAGTAACAGCCTTAGATGTAGGGTGAGGGCTTACCAAACGCGTCCTTTCAGCGTCTTTTCCGATACATCAGTCGGGCAAACCACTAAGATGTGGGGGGAATTTGATCGCGCCGCATTTACCGCCGCGGAGGTTTCACTAACGCGCTACGGCCGCGCATTCTTCAGTGCGTGCGCTCGTATTGATCTTCGGAAAGAAAAGAGAGCTGATATCCCCACGTAGCGAAGGACGAATGTCGAGCGCGTGCTTGGCCACCATTGGAAGTCGCGGGCATGGACAATCTCCTGCAGATGGATGATCTGCAATCGGGAGCGGGCGCGGCAGCGGTTCCTGCGCCCGTCGTGGGGGCAGTGGCGGCGCCTGTGCTTCTGGTCCGGCGGTCGCGGCGCCGCGGGTACCGAGCCCGCCCCCTCGCCCCCATTCGCCGACGCCGACGCCGGGGATTGACCAGACTGCTTGGTCGGGTACGCTGGTTGACGTGTACGAGTTGATGATGACGAAGGAATGGGGGCCTCGTTGGAAGAGTCTGATTGAGGCGATGGTCGCGTTTGAGGAATCGCAAGCATGGCATGAGGGGCACTGCCGCGCTGCGATATACGCCCTGAGGAGATCGCAGTCTGGATGAAGGAGCACCGGAGGGCAGGGGATAACGACAAGATCCTCCCTGATTTTGGGGAGCGGCTGCTCGCGTGGTGGCGGAAAATCGGTCCAGAGTTCCGCCAAACGCCTAGGCCGGAGGACTTGGCGGAGGGAGAGCAGTGGCCGCCGCAGTCGAAGACGGGGTGGGAGTGGGACGAGTGGATGGGGCTCTGCGCATCGGGGAATAATGGTGTTGTGCTGGCAGTGCAGGCTTTGACGTGGTGGGGTCAGTCAATCATCAATGGGGCTGCGGGGGAGGGCCTAGGGGCGGGGGAGGCGGCGCTTGCGGCAGACGAGGGTGGCAATACCTCCTCGGTGATATGCTCTATGCACTCGAGTGCATGACCGGCGAGATGACGGAGGAAACGGTGGCGGCAGTCGCAGCAGAAAGAGCGTATGCAATCGCGCTCGAGGAATGGAACGCGAATGATCGTGCGGGAGAGAGGCCAACGAGAGAGGCATCGAAGAGGACGGGGGCAAAGAAGCCGTGAAAGTTGCGGCCAAAAAAGGGAAGGCGGCGTCCAAGGCGGCGCCTAAGAAGCGGTACGCAAAGCAAGGGTCAATGAGTGTCGACGCTGACGGGATGAAATAGGAAGCGTGGGGAGGAAGAGGTGACAGAGGACCAGCCTGTTGCCTGAAAGACGAGGAGCGGCGGCCCATCGTAGCGCCTGCAGAGCGGCCTAGGCCACGCCCGCGGTGAGTAACGGAAGGATGTAAAAATACTCACGAGCTCACGAACTCGTTGACAGCGCGCGACAGCCGAAAAACATCAGCATTACGAGTACGGCCCCTATTCCAGCAACCTCCAACACCACCCTCGACGTCGATATGCCCGAGGCCGCAACCGCCATCGACAACAACGGCGATGGCAATGGCAGAGGTAACGCGGAAGAGGGCTTGATAGCGCCACCCGAGAAAGACGGAGCTGACGGAACGCCTGAGGGAGCGCAGGCCATCCCGACCGTTTCACAGGACCTGGGTGATAAGGAGGGAATGGCGGCCGTAGAGGCCAACAGCGCGCCAGCAATTTCCACTAGCAACCAGGATGAAGATGGCGTGGATCCGTTTGCGTTGGAGTTTGCGGATCCTTTCGAAAAGAACCCAATGGCAGGGCTGTCAGAGGAGGAGCGCGCCGATCTTGAAGCTGAGCTTGCGCTTGATGCCGCCGCTGGTGAAGACGAGGATGAGGGAGACAGCGACGGCGCGGAGAACTGAGGGGTAATCGGGAGGAATGTCTGTGGTCGTACAATTGTTTTGTAATTGGTATCAATTTCTTCAAGACAGTTTTCAAGGAGAGAGGGAGAACACGTGCCCGCGTCGAGGGCAATTGAATTAAACACGTACAACGCGCTAGAATGGGTGCAAAGATGTCGCAGAATGAATAGCCGAAGCCGTGAGAATGAATTAAGTACAAATGGAGGGTTAACTGGTACCCCAAAAAGGTAAGCAGGAATAGCGAGAGAAAGCAGGTTGTAAGTAAATAAAGGGCAACAAAGCTAGCAGGATGCCGCAGTGCCGGGCTGCTAAGCGAGAAAGCGCTGCCCGGCGGAGGCGTGCCGCCAGGGTGCACGTTATAATTCGGACCAAGCGTGGAAGTGAAAAGTACGAATTATAACCGTACTGCTGGCGCAGCCAGGGCATATTTAATAAAGGGAC